>MU158715.1:1738884-1924686 GCA_015888305.1 Antheraea pernyi
TATTAAATAATTATAGAATTGTGAGACTATGTACAATTACAGAAACGCTCTTTAAAGACAATTGTAAGTACGACGCGCACGCCACTAAAAGTAACATGTAACGTGTACATTAGATATATAAATACAAAGAGCGTGCCAAATGAGGTTTGTCATCAGCATAATATTTGGAACCATAACCAACCATATAACTACCTCAGTGCTCACTTACACTGTATAAGGAACTATTGAAACAATAACTAATAATATTATTATAAAGATTTATATTTACATTACATTTAATATACATTGCCCTTATTATAATTAAGATTTAGTGACTATACAAAAAATAAACGCTTGTCTGTTCCGCAACAAATTGTATTATGGAACTCTTTACGTAATACTCTTATTAGGAAGACCTCTATATCATTAATGTTATTAATAATTATAATGTCGAATTGTAAACAATAAGCCGATAATTATTTCTGTCATTAAAAATAAAGAATAAGTTGAAATCTTGCTAAATTTCATGCAGACAAAGTCGCGGGTAACAGCTAGCCTAAAATAGAATAACCACAATTACTTTTTATTAGGTTCGTTATCTACCATTGAAAGTCCCGTGAAAATCGATGTAACCGTTTTGGTGATAGCACAGCGGGCGAAGCCACGGTTAACAGCTAGTATAAACTAAAATTGCTTAAATTACTTTTTATAAGATCAGCTATCTGCCAGTGAAAGTGATCTGAAGATCGATCGAATCGTTTTGAAGATAGCATGGCAGACGAAGCCGCGGTTAACAGATAGTCTAATTTAAAGTAGCCTAAGTAACGCGCTGTAATTTTCTCTATCTGCCAGTGAAATTCCCGACAAAATCGGTTCAGCCGTTTCGAAGATTACCCGGATCAAACAGACAGACAGACAGACCGACAAAAATTTTAAAAATTGCATTTTTGTTATCAGAAGCGTGTATACTTTCATACCCAATCAGTGAAAAAATTTATTTTGATATTACATACACACACTTCATTTTTATTATATGTATGTATATAGAAGAAGATAGATAGAATAGATGAACTATGCAAACAGTCAGTGTTATCGAATGCAACTGTTACGCCATGCGCCTCCGGAATACGTGCGTTTGCTGCGAATAATTGAATGCTGTAAGCAGCGGCGCGTTTTTTTTTCTTGAACTGACTATGCTATTGACCTGTTAAGGTCTTTACAGCTTCACCGGACTACGAAGCAGCGGCGCGGCTCTCGGCGCGCTTTATATACCTGCGCAGACGTGTACAACCTATATCACCAGCCTAAGCTGAACCCAATTTCATATGATTGATCATATAGATCTGAGGTCAACTGACATTGGTTATTTTAATTTTCCGAAACTGATTTTTACCTTATATTTATTATTATTATTATGTAATCATAATTTTATATAGACCATTATTATTATAATGAAATTTAGTAAAGTTGCAGTCAATGCTACTGAAAAGAGAACGAACAGTAGATAGATAGTTTAACAAATGTTCGACGTGATTCTTTAAATTGGCATAACTTTTTTATTTACGAACCGATTGACATGAAATAAACACTAAATGTTAAGTGAACCTTACCACGATATATCAGTGAAAACCACATCTAAATCGGATAAGGCGTTTCTGAGATTAGCGTGCACAAACGCACAGACAAACAGATAAACAGACAAACAGACAAAAATTCTAAAAATCATTGTTTTGGGTTCTATTGCATTTATAAAGACCCCTAATAATAGTTTTTCTCATATATACTTAATGTACAGACAGCGGTCAGTTACATTTTTATTATATGTATAGATGTATAAGCTAGCGGAGCTGGCAGCCGTTGTCCAGCCCTGATTATTATAAAATTATAAAAATATCCTAGAATCAGATCGTAGCGCCACCTACCGTGCCTAATTGTGAATCTAAACCATTCAATAATCCATAGGAACACGCATTAAAAATTTCTTCAAAATCTGTTCATCCTTTTAGGAAGAGTTCAGTGTGTATGTGACACGGATAGAATAATTATATATATAAAGAATATAATTTCTCATGTATTCTATTTCTTTGTTATGAGTTTCGTTTGAAACTATTTTTTGGACAGTGATCAATCGGACGTAATAACATTTTTCTAAACTGTATTTAGTTCAAACAGTTTATTTTAATATGCACCTACGTCAGTTGTTAATTTTAAAGTAGTCTATTTTGTTTTTTATTTTCATAAAAGAATATAGTTGTCGACTTACTTTTTATAAGAGTATACAGGTGCATTGGAGCTTACCCGATGATCAAGCAAGCACCTGTATCAACTAGAACAATTCCTACTGTTTTAATAATTATTTGTAATTCACTAATTAACTTAAGTTTGTTTTATAAAATCTCATTTTATGCGTACCCATATTATCATAAGTATAGTAAAAAAATATTTAAGCATGAAAGTGTACTTTAATGTTAGTATATTTCATGATAATTTCCAGCGCTAAAAAAACATTAAATAATCATATATGACAAATATTTTATTTTTTATTTTAGCACAGCAAAATGACTGCACTATGCCTAATGGTAAGCACAGTACAATCCAGAAACAATGGCGACCACCAAGTGACACACTATCCATCGCCGATCGCCACTGTCATGCTGGCCTGGAAAAAGCTGGATATGCACAGGCTCTTTCCGAAACGCGACCCGCCGAAGCGAATCACTATAACGGGCTTTTTCGCCATATACATGATGGTTGCGACCCAGTCAGGCTGTAAAACCCTACCATCCTATGTACTTTAACGTATGTATTCATTTCAAATTATTTAATTTGCATATTATTATATTTTTGTTTGTTTATTTTATTTCTTATATGATGATTAATATGATTATAAACACCATCCTTGGAAATTATTTTCTAAAAATACTTGAAAAATCGAAAACAAATTTGTGAAAAAAAAAAACAACTGATCGAAATTCACAGGTTGTTATACGTGACAGATAAGACACTCTAGGTTATAAATAAATTTTCAAGTACTATAGATAAATACCATATACTTTATATCTAATTTAGGGCTTATAGAAAATAAATAAACAGCATTTATTTTATTTAAAAAGCGAGTGTACCTACTTCTTATGGAAATTTCCATGTTTTTTCCTACAGATAAGGTTTGTCAAAATGACCTCTAAGAAATGAATTCTAAATAAATCATTAGTACTGCATCACGTCATTCCTTAGCACATAAATAGCTCAAGTCACAAGACAGACCGGACGGCGCGGCGCGGTGCGGTGGCGCGACATCATGAAAAAGCATCGGACGATCGCACACGCCTCGCAGAGGAAAATAGGGATGCGATTGTGCGACGACCGCTCTGCTTGGCGCCAACGCGGGCCGCTTGTTATTTTTGACGCCATTACTCACAACGCGACGGCATCGACTAATTATAATATTCAGCGAGCTCACCGACGTCTACTCACACATATCCTGCCGAACAACACCGAATATGTTTTTTTTCGAACTTATTACGCTATTTGGCCTAGCAATGCCTTAACAGTTTCACCGGACTAGGCACCGAATATGTTCCTGTGCTCTATCATACTAGAATGTCTTTTGTTTAGTTGTACGAATTGTAAGTTTGTTTACGAATAAAAAGATTCTGTACGACACAAGGCGAAGCGGCGATGATGAATAGATTTACTTCTGTAAACATAAATACGCAATATCGCAATCAGTATGCCCCCGACACCAACCTTTGTACTCTTGATAAAGGATCGAGCTCGTCGTAACATTTGGCACAGAATCACATTTCTATCAGCGGTAACCTTATTCACTTTGCTCATGTTTATTTATATCCTGTTTGCACTTTCTTCTTTGATAGAGAATGTTACCGAACCATAATATGTCAATAAAATAATTAATTTATTCATCTGAATCCAATAACTTATTCTGAAACTAGAATGGTTTTAGTTTTGTAAACTCACTTACTCAGGAATCCTACATTAAAGTAACATTTATAGATCCCTTTTTACGGGCAAATATGTACTGTGTAAATATGTGACCCACAAAGACTATAGCAATTAGCAATAATTGTTTCAGTAGATTTATCTTAAATTAATTTGTTGCTATTATATATTAGGTTCTTAAATTTGAAATTAGCGTTTTATATTTAAAAAGTAAAACGAAAATAATAATAATGTTATACCTATATTCATTGAATATTAAATTTAATCAATTGAAGTATGTACCATTATTATCTATGGACTTTCGCCAATTTATAGATATTTTATTGATTCCATTGATGAAAAAAATGTAGGCGCGAGAATCAATATGCAAATAATGAACGCGGTTTGGACTGCCAGAATTGATTTTTTTTCCTTGCAAGAAGTTGTCCAAATTACAAAGAAAAGGTAATCTGTTGGAGCAAAGTCCGTGTAGTATGGTAAGTGTCGGGGACATTCCAACCACAGTTTCTCTAACTTAGCGACTGTCTGTCGTAAAGTATGGGGTCTAGCGTTGTCCTGAAGCATCAGTGGGTTAGAGAGATTGACTAGTCTCGGTTGTTTAACAGCTAGCTTTTTTTGACAAAACAGATCTGCCGTAATCCTCTGTCCTGATCTTAGGAAGCTGTAGTCTATGATACCAGCACTGATCCACCAAACACTCACCATTACCTTTTCCTGAGTAAATTTTCATTTGTGACAGAATTTCACCGGTTCTCCTACTATTCATCCACTGAGATGAGCGTTTCCGATTGTCATAAAGGATCAATTTTTTTTTGTGACTGTAATTTTAAAACCGTGGTAGAGCCACGCTGAAACTATTATTGGTTTCAGTATGAATGGGTCAGCTCGTCCGGGGTAGTACCACCCTCTCATAGAAAACCGACGTGAAGTAACAGTGCTTGCATTGTTGCGTTTCGTTCGGTCAGTGAGAGCGCCGGAGACCCACCTCCCCTCCCCTCTCCTCTCCCTTTCCCTCCCCTAACCCTTCCCTCCAAAAGATGGCAAGGCACTTGCGACTCCTCTGGTGTTGTTAGTGTCCATGGACGGTGGTGTTCACTTAACAGCAGGTGACCCACCTGTTCGTTTGCCACCTATGACATACCTCACAAAATGGATGTTATTTACAACTTCATTTCATAGTCGTGATCGATAATATAGTTATCGTTCCAAACGATCATCAGGTAATCTTTTAGCGTTGGTGCTGCATCGCCAGGAGAAGACGGTTAACAAATATGGCAAAGCCATGACATATAGTCTCGATATAGCAAAAGCGTTTGATAGGGTCTGGCACCAAGGTCTTCCTTCTAAACTAGAAGCATACGATCTGCACAACAACATGTGAACGTGGACCTCTAGCTTCCTAGATGAATGCAGAACACGTGTCCTCTTTAATGGATACAGCTCGCAGTTCATGTAAATTAATGCAGGAGTTCCACAAGGATCTGTACTTTCACCAACCCTGTTTTCTATGTATATCAATGATATATTAGCCTTTGGATGTATTTATTGCTATGCTGATTACAGAATGGTTTATGGGTCTCATTGCAGTAAAGCTACCGTCAGTCGTGGTGATACTGAGAGAATATGGGCAGATTTTATCACTGAACTCAACCAATCTTAGGAACTCGTATCTCTATGTGGAGAATTTGATTGAGTTCAAAGCTAAGAAAACACAGATAGGCGTGTTCTCTCGTAAAACATCACCGTTTTTCCTTGTGTTCGTGGCTGTTGACTGACCACCTACAAATTACAATAAAGGCGTTAATTGAATATCGTTCAACGGGAACAAGCTAATTATTTGGCAGGTTTATATTATACTAGCCTCTGCCCGCGACTTCGTTCGCGTGGAATAGTTACTATGGGTTAACGCTAACACGCAGAGGAAGCTCTCAAGAGTAAGAAATACCTCGATTTTGAAACATTCCTCATTGGTGCTCCGTACCTATGCATCTTAGCGTGATTATATATAGCCTATAACCTTCCCCGATAATTGACCTATATAACACTAAATGACTTTTCCAAAACGGACCAGTAGTTCCTGAGATTACCCCTTACAACGTCACAAACTCACAAACTTTACCTCTTTATTATATTAGTATAGATGAAACGGCATACAAAATTGTCTAAGTTGAAACAATAACAATAAACAAATAACCAAACATATATATACAGCATAAAGACATCTTCATAAATATTAAAAAATACTAGTTTAATATGGAAACTATAATATATCAACATAAATCATATAGAGCAGTAGAAACTATATTAATACCAATTTAAATATTGCACAATATTCTACGATATTACACTAAAGAGTTATATATATTAATAATACAATTATTATTATGCATCAAGTTCATACTATTCTATATCAAAAATATGGGTAATAAAACAAATACTTCCATTTTGATCTGAAGTGAAATCACCAACCATCCAAGTAAAATATTACATAAAGTGCATTATATAACCATGGGGGACTTATTCAGTCGATGACGTAAATAATTACGTCTGAACAAACTTGCGGAACTTTCCGCAGACTAAGCTTCCCGAAGTGCCGCATAAAAAAATGAGAAGTTCCAGCAAGCGTCACCTTCACAACAAAGGTCAATGATGCGACAATGTACTGTTCGTTAACATTTGCAAGGAACGTCGACCAGCCGTGACGCAAATTTATCCGCTGCCAACGAAAGCACAAATCACTTACAAGACTTCTTCATGTGGGTATTGTTAACCATCTAATGTCAACGTGCCAAGACAAAAATACCCGTAGCGATATGCGACAATTCCCAAAATCTTAAAAATTTATTTCTGTAATCGTATCTATAGCTCTGTCGTTATGAGCACCGTTACGTGTTCTGTTAATTAAAAACAAGTTCGTATCAGTTCACCATGAGTTTTTAACGGTTGCCCTCTTGCCTCTTGTTGATAAACTCTGTTGATTGTATACCTCGGAATCCGCCGTTGCTGTTTACCGACCACCCGTGCGTATCGCCACGATACGCCTTTATTCCGTGTCATAAATATCCGTGGCGCAATAAAGATCATCCTGAACGTGCTGCACTAAGCTGTGATAAGCGTGTAATACTTTGCTGTCATGTTTACCCACAAAAACCTGTTTGGCTTAACATAATCCCTTTGTTAGGAGACTTAAAAACGGTGCAGATAAACAGTCTATGACCACACTCGAGTGTAATAGTTTTGGTTAAATCTGTTGAACAATTTCTGAGCATGTTATTGCGCAAACTCCTTTCTGTCAACAATGCCGTTTAGCACCTTTTATTTTAGTAAATAAAGCATTGTTGCAGTAGGAAATGTGGCTGTAGAATAAGTACAAGTTGTCAAATAAAAACGACTAAGACTATCAAAGGAAACAGGAGAGTTTCTGTTAAAATACAATGAACTTTTTGGCCTTTTAATTATTTTCTTTAAAACTCGGACTATGTGACATCGGACATAAAGTATTTTCACTTATTTTATTGCTCACTTAAAGTGATGAGAGTGATCGTACAACATAATATAAGACATTTTATTATAAACTAAACTAAGGGGACAATCGTATGAATCATTTTGTTTAGCTTTTCTTTTAAAAATGTGGTTTTCTTCATTTAATAGCTCGCGCTCTATTAATTACATAAATAGTAAAGATTATTGCTTTAAAAGTTTAAAACTAACAAAATATTCTTTAATTTTAAATTTTGATTCTTATATAAATCTAAATTAATTGTAATTCATGTAATTCATAAATCATTCTACTGATTGATTATAATTAAAATGGTGGTATATTCTTTATCAATTAGAAGCAAATCTATAATGAACTGGATGACCCAGTTTATGAAACAAAGAATGAGTCAGACCGGTGTCATTGTGGAAGTATGCACAAGTATGACCAATTGTCCACAAATTGTGCTTTAGTTATCATAATATGTAATATTTGTATGGTAACTTAACGTATTGGGTAACGGAGACCATATCAAATATTTAAAAAAATCGTTTTTAACATTTTCAGTGCAGAAAATTGATGTATGAGGAATAGTAGAAATACCATATATTTTCAATGTACAAGACTAAAAACAAGCGGGGTTCTTAGTTTGTCATGTACTGGCTTGTATTTTATATTTATAAGCTTCTATTATTTTATCGTACATTGTGTAAAATTGGCAGTATCTTGCATAATATACCTTGGTTGTTATGCACAAGTGAATGGGAAATAAAAACATGAAGTACGAGATGTCACATAAACACGATAAAACGTTCCAATAATGGAGCAACAGATTTGTTGTAACCCAGAATTTATCACAAGATTCCATGCAATAATTAACCACTCGATAATGGGAGTATTGTAGTAAAATGTTGAATGATGAGGATTGGTTGCCAAAGTAGGAAGAAGAAAAATCAGTTTAAAAGTATTCGGGAGATTATTAGAGAATTAAATGAAAATCGTCGTTACTGTAAATAATCATTTTAATTCTGTGTCATACCTGAAATTACATGAAATGAGTGTAAACAGAATTTTCTTTACTGTCAGCTCGAAATATGGTATATAACTATAAAAACAAATTTCATAACAAGTAACAGAACATCAAATATTTTTAAAATTGGACTCAATAATGCATAAAACTTTTAGGTTACAAAAAAGCTCAATATCTCGAAAAATTTGATTTAAAAAAACGTTTGTGTATAAAATTAAATTTCCTGTAATTATAAAAATCTTAAAAATAATAATCAAAGTTTGCGTGAATTTTATATGTGAAATTTTTTCACGCTCGGGGAGAGTGCTTATTTTTAAGCTTTTTTTTGACATACTCGTATATCCAAACAAATGTTGTTCGTGAACCGAAAAAAGCGCTTTAAAAAACACCCTAATAATTATTATAATTTATTCCTGGCTCATGGCAAGGGTTTTAACTAAATTCTATACATTTTCGAAAAATATATTATAGATCTCATAAAAATGTATAGATTAATTTTATTATCAAAGGAAATAATAATATGGACATTACGTACAAAAACGTGGTTTGGCTATTTCCAAAATTGAATATTAATTAATACACAAATTGCCATCATGAGAAAACTGGTTAGTTAAGTAGTTGGGTGCGCCAACTTGCCAAGTAATTTAGTGTGAGGTGAGGCGCGGGGCATGGAAAGTCGACCGACAGCGATTCCGGGGCTCAGCGACAAGTTGTCTGGCTGGGCCGGCGCTCCGGTCGCCCCGGTCCGCGGTCCAGCGCAGTCCCCCGTCCCGCTTCATTATTATGGGTTTGACGCTGCCATTGACAGGCGTTCGCCCCTTCCGCCTCCACACCCGCGCCCCTCCCCGCCCGCACCCGTTGCGTTCGCAACATCGGTTCTCAGAAAACGATACCGACAATATTACACATATACGAGCTATGAAACACATTGACATTTAGCGGTTAGCATGATATCTTTTTAAAAACATGTGACATATTAATTGCACCATAATTGAGGAAAACTAATCTCATAACATCCGTAGCAGTGTATAATTTATTATTATTATTAATTTAGGCGTATTATAAAACGGAATGGGTCCAATCAATAATACTATCATTTAAAACAATGACTTGAATTTATAGAGTAAATTCTTATAAGACTACTTATTTAATTTTGTTGTCGTTTCAAAAGTGTGTTATACTTACAAAGAAATGTGGAGTCATAGTCATTTAAAGGTATTTAGTTATTAAAGATATGGTTATGTGGCGTTACAGCGTTATCAACTTCTATATTATGTAACCGATTCCCATAGGAATTGGTATAGGTTTGAATATTTAGACATCCAATTTTCATAACAACTATTTATGCCAATAATTAATAACAAATGCGTGCAGGTAAGATCCATTTATCAAACTGCCACTTTTAGAAATAAGTCTTTTTGAATGAGTTTTAAGAAATGAACACTAGTTTTTTTCTGCAAAAATTTGAATTTATATTCATTGGAATAACTCCAGGAGTTCTAACATAGTACAATTTAAAAAAGTATTTTAGGCATAACTTTGATGTTAAGCTATCCATTTGTGGTCTTATTCCATATTTATTCCATACAGCTGATATTTTTCTATAGACAGTCATTTAATTTTAAGAGAAAATAAAGTAAAGTATAAAACCAATCAGTTCGATTTACCAAAACCAAAAACAGTATTCGTTAGATGAAGTGCAATCTCTTTTTTTTATACAACCTCTCGTAAGTCGTCATTTTTGTGTTCAGCTTAATTGTTACCTAGGTACTTATTTATTGGTGGACACACCGGTCATCTAAATTGGTAACGTTACCTACACGTAAAATCAATCCATCCAAACGTAAATAACATTCAGAGTGAAACACAGTTATAATTACATAGTTATAAACAAAGAAAATATCCAAACGACCTAAGAAAATAATAAGAAAAAAGATTATAAGCCGGCCAAACTTGTTCCGTGTACTGGATATACGAAAACATTTGAACTTTTACGAAGTGACTCAGTTTTGCCGCTTTAGCATCATCGGCGTACAAATAGTATATATCCCACTAGAGCTTATATATTATATACATAATTATTTCCAAGTACGTACGTCGTATGATGTTTATTTGCTAGTGTGGGTAAAATATTTATCGAGTAGTCAGCACCGTTCGTTCGGACGCGCTAACTTGGTCGCTGCGTTCACGGCGTGGCGCGGCGAGGTGGGTCACGCTTTATATGGAGAGTTGTCTAATCCACTGGGTAAATTACCATCAGGCTTAGGTTTCTCCTGAATGACTAATAGACATTTAAAGAATTAGCTCCATGCGATGCCTCACGCTTTCCAATTTCTAACGAGGTAATACATTGTACATATTTACATTTAGAACAATTCAATTACAAATATGCATGCTGCACGAAACATTTACGCGATATATCTCTCTCTATATATATAAAACTCGCTTTTGTCTGTTAAACAGTAAATAATAGTTAAAGATAATGACGAATGATGATATTATATCCATTTTATATATTTGATGTTAATATGTAATATTTGATATGTATTTAAGTTTGACAACAATGCATATATGACGCAAATGGAAGTTTAATGAACTTTCTAATTATATAATACGATCTCATCAATCTAACAAAACGAGGAAAATTTATAGGAATATGACGTGTATCGATTTACTTAGCACACAGCGTGTAGTTGTTTCATGCATACTAAAATGTGCTGGTAAGTGATGTCAGCTAGCACGCCCTAACCGGTACGGTGCGGCGCGTACGCAAGGAAAGTGGCGCCTGCATTCCTTTTTTCATACAGAATTGCCACGCCGCGCCGCGAGGCAGCCGTATGCATTCATAATAATTGTTGCAGGTAGATAGTAGCCCTTCGGCGCGGAGAGACGCCGCGTTGTAGTAACTAAATATAATGCATTATATATGTATACTATACCTATGCATATTATTAAACAATATTTCCTTTCACGTGAGTCTGTGTGTCCTTAGTCCTTCTAAACTAACTACTGACTGAATTTGATATGGTTTTCACTATCACTAATTTATTATGAAATTCTCCGGGGAGTTTTGGAATTCTGGGATATTCTTTGCTTTTGCGTAAATAACCCACATTTGCTAAACGAATTTGCAATATAGCATATAAGTATTTGTTATACTCGTCTTAAAAATAATATACAACGGTAATCATATGATATAAAACACTTTACATTTACCAGATTTAGATAATATGACATTTTAAGACAAATAAGTGTGAAACATAAATTAAATACTTAAAACGAATAGGAGTCACTAGAGAATATTTTCCAACTTAAAAAACAAGCATCTATAACTATAAAAACAAAGTACAAAAACCCAAAGGAAAAAATGAAGTATTAACCGCCGTAATATTGACATCCCGAGGCAACGGCCTTGATACCTTTTTTTTCTTTTTATGTATATAATGAATATATACGACGTGTGTCCCAAAGTACCGACCTGTCCCTCTAACTTCGCACTCTCATTATTTTTCGTCATCCGGCTAATGACATCCTTCGAAGTAGTGTCCCATCGACTGACAGAGACGCTCCACGGTACTTCCACATTCTGATGCAGTTCTGGTAATTTGATTTTCAGAATCGCTGAGTGCCTTAAGCGCTCGCCTTAGTAGTCCGGTGAAGCTGTTAAGACGTTGCTGGGTCAATAGCGTAGTCAGTTCGAAAAAAAAAAAGTAGTCCGGTGAAGCTGTGAAGACCCTGCCGGGTCAATAGCGTAGTCAGTTCGAGAAAAGAAAAAAAAATCGAAAAAAAAAAAGGTTTTCAGAATGGCTATGAATGCACGCATCGCATTCGTTTCAACCATCTCTCTGTCATCAAACTGGTGTCTTTTAAGCGGTATTTTTAATTTTGGGAATAAACTAAAGTCACAGGGGGCTATTTCTGCACTGTACGGAGTTGCACACGTTCGATCATTTTCGGTGTTATCGCGCTCGAAAGTCGGCCAGAACGCGGTTCGCTATCAACGCTCATGCCGTTTTGAATCGCTTGTACCACTCTTTTATTTGAGTTTTGCCCATACAAGCATCTTCAAAGGCCTCCTGCATCATTTCGATGGTCTCTACACAAATTTTTCCGAGTTTGGAGCAAAACTTTATGCAAGTTCGTTCTGATCTCTTCGTCATTTTGAACGTTAGCAAAATCCGACGAACGCGAAATCAACAATAAGGACATAGGAGCGCTGGGCTCGAAATAACAAACTTCGTTGGTTGCCGTGGTAGCCGATGACTTCGTGAAGAGTCACTTGTTACGCTCGTACTTCATAAAGGTCAGTCGGACGTTTTGGCGCGAAGTTATGGGTAAAGGTGGGATACTTTTGGGACACGCTATGTATGCTGTAAAATTTATGATAAGTGACCATTCTAACGAACTAGCAAATTTACTGATAAAATGGACTGTACTGTATACTATACTGTAAGTATATACGATATATTTATATACAAATGCAAGAAGTGTGATGTAGAAGATTAAAACAAAAAAAATGTTGGAATCAAAATTTTTTCGTCGCAGGTCTGTGAGTTAGGTAAGTGAAAAACTTAGGCGTCTTACATTGTTCTTTTTACTCGTTCCCATGTCAGTGAAGACCAGGGCCATGTAGATATAAGATATCCTTGTTTTCCTGCATCTTTTTGAACATTTCATTTTATCCATTGTCTACGTTGCCATATTTCATCATATTTAACTCAAAAAAAGGGGTTTTGCTGCTAGTATAAAATAGTAATACCTACATAGGTATGTATATATACAATATCGTAGTTAAAATAATTTATAAATAACCAGGATTCTTGCTAAGGAAAATAGTTACACTAAGAATGTGTATATAAAAGTCTCACATCACTATATCTTCTAATTCTTAGAAAACGCAAGCGCCGCTCTTTTCCTTATAGATATCTGTTTGTTACTGCACTTCTACATAAAACTGGCTTCTAAAAAACCTGTGTGTGTAATCACTGTGTCTTGTAATTATTAAGTATTTATTTATTTATTTATTTAAACTTTATTTTATAGTTATTACATTATTATATTACAGTTACGTGCCACTATCTTAGGTGGTATTACCTAGTATTTATTCCTGTACACCCAGAATACCCCTGATTCTACTCCATTGAAAAATCCATCCAAAGGTTGCCTGGAAGAAATTGCTAATAGCAATAAGGCCGCCCATTGTACCGTTAATAAAACGTGAAATGTTTTTGAAATGTATATATATATGTAATTGGGGTACAATAAAGTTTAAATAAATAAATAAATAAATAATTAAACATATTAGACTAAAAGGCTTAAAAGTCAAGCCGCCTGGGATAGATAAGCTATATAGACGAATACACTATTAATAATTATTTACGTCATATATATAAACGTTAGTTACGAGTACATTAAGCATTTCACGGTTCATTCATCTTTATATATATAATTCTTCTCTCCGTGTGTATATGACTGAACTCCTCCTAGACGGTTGGACAGATTTTGATGATTTTTAATTTAATTTATTTGGTTTAGATTCCCCGAGAGAATAATTGGACCCGGTAGTTTGCTCTGCGGTCTGATGGGGGTAGGGTCGGCACAACATGTTTTCCTTTTCCACGCTCGTCTATCAGATGTCATCTCAGTCATCATCACACCTTTTAGACACATATCATTTTTCACACAATCCATCCATCCTTTTAACATTCTCCAGTTTTCTCGCCATTTTACCAGCCTACTCTGGATCTCGGTAGCATCTTCGCCGACAAGAACAATATCATCAGCAAACAGCATACACCAGGGTGTCTCCTCCTGTATGTCTGATGTTAACGCATCCATAACAAGAAGGAATAAATAAGGGCTTAAAGCTGAACCCTGGTGCAAACCTACAGCCACATTGAAATTATCGGTAACTCCAGCTTCGGACCTAACGTGTGTTTTGGCTTGACTGTACATACAACGAATAAGTTGTAGGTACTTCTCAGGCACTCTTTTTTTTCAGTGCCCACCACAGAACATCCGGGGTACTCGATCATATGCCTTCTCCAAATCAACAAACACCATATGCAAATTCTTATGTACACGTCTGTATTTTTCACACAGTTGCCTAAGTGCGAAAATGGCATCAGATGTCGCACGTCCAAGCATAAACCCAAATTGATTCGGAGTCACTTCAGTCTCATCTCTTATTCGTCTCGCTATCACCCTTTCCCAAATTTTCATACTGTGTGACATCAGCTTTATTCCTCGATAATTGTTACAGTCCTGCACATCACCCTTATTCTTAAAGATAGGCACTATTACGCTATCGCGCCATTCATTTGGGATCGCTTCCTCTAGCAATATCTTATTAAAAAAATAAAGTCAGCCACATCCACCCATCTACTTTTAAAAACTTCCATACTTCAACCGGTATGCCATCTGGCCCAACGGCTTTTCCGTTTTTCATACCATTCACAGCTTTTCTTACTTCATCCTCACTTATTTCTTGTACAACGCCTAAATTTGACGGTACGGTCTCTAACTCTCCGGTCCTGTCATTTTCTTCATTCATCAGTCTTTCAAAATATTTCTTCCAACACCAAGTAGAACATCAAAGTCGACGGTATTGAACGCGTTACTAAAATCGAGCAAAGCAAGGATCGTTAATTGTCCGCGCTCCATACCTGACCGGATGTCGTCAGTTATATGTGTCAATGCTGTGGCAGTACTGTGACCAGGACGAAAGCCTGACTGAAAAGGATTAAGATGATTATTTTTGCAAAGAAATGAGTTCAACTGCTTATAAACAAGTCGTTCTAGAACTTTAGCAAGAAAAGGTAATATAGAAACAGGACGATACTCTGAGAACAGCACAGGATTGGATTTTTTAGGAATAGGTATGATATAAGCATCTTTCCAGGCAGCTGGAAAAACGCCACTCGTCAAGGAAAAATTGAAAATATGACAGAGTATAGGAAGAACTTCTTCTAGAATTAATATAATCATTTTACGACTGATCTCGTCACTGCCTACAGCTTGCGATGTAATCGCCATGATGCTCGATTTAACATCAGTAACGGATATCTGTGTAAATTTGAAATCGTCATAGCTAGGTTTTGGCAATGATGACAGATACTGTAGTGTGTTAGCCTTTAGATAAACATCATAGATAGTTGAAGAAGAGAAATGTTTATTTAGTGATTCGATGTCTAGGCCTTTGGGAGTTGTAACTTGGCGAGCTTTACCAACACCTATTTTTCGTAGAAATTTCCAGACTTTTGCAGGGTCACTAGCAACCTAATGTACCTACCTCATACATAAAGAAAAAATATTAAATATTTTGAAATTTATTATTTAGCAAGGATTCAGTACATCTTTGATCCTGTGCCAATTTCATAGAAGTCAAATACACTTTAAATTAATACTTATGTTTACAAGTCGAACAGGCTTTAATAATTAAAGATTCTTCCAAGACAAAATTCATTCTCCAGAACTTACATTCATACTTCCAGTAGGTACTCTGAAAACATTATTTGTCCCAATTCCAACCCGAAATCCATAACCCCCGGCAGATCACAAAAAATTTAAATTTTAGACATTAATTTAAACATTTGAAACTGGATATTATTAATTCACTGTTCGCACTAATGTAGGTATATATCGACACCAAAATAGTTCTGACATCAATATGTTGGTAATTAATAACTGGGTTAAGATAAAACTAGAAACATAAAGTCAACTTGTTTTTATGACAAGCCTTGATTTAGGATGTTGTGTAAATAAATATTAAGTAGTTTTTAAGTTATACTTCTTTTGGCGCGTTAGGAAAAAATGATGAGTGTTAATTTTTACGATGCGCGCGCACACTGTGACGAAAAACCAACACCCTGAAGTTATTACGATGCGCGCGCACACTGTCAAGAAAAACCGACATCCTGAAGTTAGCTATAGTCAACATTTTGTTTCTTTGTATTTGATGTTTGTATTTCTTTGTATTAAAACTTTCAATGTATTAAATACCTTTTTTCTATTGTTAGTGTAGTTTTTTCTACAAACGTAGAATAAGGCGAAAAATGAAATTGTTTAAAAGATTTTTATCTTGTTACGCCAAAGAAGTATAACTTCTAACACGTGTACATAAGTACACACTCACTTTTTTTTTTAATTTGCTATAGAAATAGTTAGGTCTTTGGAAATACATAGCTGCAACTATCTTAAATTTAATCGGCCTATTTGGAATCACTGTTAAGGCTATTATAGCAAAACTTTGTTTGTTAAAAAATTTACCTTTATTATTTTCGCAAATGTTTCTGACACACTACATGTTAGATTTGACATTATTTAAAATGCCATAGAATAGGAAAGAACGATGTATAGAATGTTCTACCCTTTTTTGAGTGGCATCTTTTTTTATATATATCATATCATATCAAGTGCGTTGCCAGCCTGTGTTTGGGGGATAAGGGGGCTGAAGAGGGGAGAGGCGGGGAGGCGAGCTTCCGGCGCTCTCACTGACCGAACGAAACGCAACAATGCAAGCACTGTTATTTCACGTTGGTTTTCTGTGAGAGGGTGATACTACCCCGGGCGAGCCGAACTATTCATGCTGAAACCAGTAATAGCTTCAGCGTGGCTCTACCACCTACATAACATGGAGAGAATTTTCGGTGGTTTTACTTAGTGCCTTGATTGCTACCACATAACCTTTGAAAGTAATGTGTTGTTGCGTCTGAACATGAAACGATAATTTGATATTAAATTTTGTGGGCATATTTCCGAAGTTACATAGCGAAATAATAATATTAAATGATTAAAGTGGAGTTTTGGCGGGATCTTTGAATGCCATGTAGTCTTCTTCTTCTTACCCTTATCCCACATAAGTAGGGTCGGTACAACATGTTTATCATGTTGTGGTATATGATTTGGCTTAATTTTTACGATCGGCCGCCTGCCTGACATCAACCCTCCTTGGGATTATTTTGTTGTACCACTGTATTTATGATTATTATTATATAGTTACGAAGTCTGATGGGATCCTTAGCCTTACAATTTTTCTGTAGGTTTTAGCTTTAATAGGCTATTTATAATGTCTCTTTGAGCGGCACCACAGTTCCGGTTAAAACAAAGTTCTTTTAGATTATGGTCTGCTTGCTATATTGCCATTTTTATGTAAGAGAAAACTAGGCAAGTTTACATTATTCCCGAGTACTGCATTTTCGGTTTTTTTTTTCAGGATTCGTGGTTTCAAAATTTTCCCAGTAATAACAATATAATATTATATACAATAAACCATTATAATAATATAAAATATGAAAACTATAATAGAAAAATAAATGCAAATAAAATGACATGTCAATGTCTTTATATTTTACCCATAATCTTATGTTATTTATATATGGCTTTATATTGTGTAATGTTGGTGGTGCTTTACGTAATATAGTTTGGTTATTGTGGAGTGGATCGGAAATAATACTACGGAGCAGGGATTCTGACTTGCCACAAAAACTCCCAGGAAAGTTCTAACAAGATGGCCACCATCTTGTTAGTTCATTGAAATTATATCAAGAAACTTATAATATCATTACTCACTGGACAATGGCAGTAATAGTCTACTAGAAGACTGGTTGCCAAAAATAAAATAGAGGAAGAATGATTAAAGTGAACAGACGTCGTAGTAAAAATAATGATATAATAAAAGTATAATTAACAAGTCAAAGAAAGAATATAACCTATAATGTACTAAAGACAAAATAATGTAGCTTTCTTAAGTTTACAGAATCGAACCAGTAGTTTCGGAATAACCTATTAAAACAATTTTTAATCTTTTATAATTGCAAACTAGCTTCACCGAGCACAATTTTATTTATTTAAAAAAATCCGTTCAACATACAAAGAATAGTACCTATTAGCATATTATTATGACATATCTATTTATTTTATATATCAGATGATACTTTATAGAATATGTGAAGTCAATAATACAAGATGTAAGGTTTTTTTTTACTTTATTTTCGGCAACCAATCTTTTAAATTATTATTGCCATTGTCGAGTAGTTAATAGTATTACAAGTTCTTCTTCCATTCCATTTTTGATACAATTACAAGTTTCTTGATATAATTTCAATGAACTAACAAGATGGTGGACATCTTGTTAGAACGTTTCCATGGAGTTTTTGTGGCATCTCAGAATTCATGGTCCGTGGTATTATTTTCCATCCACTTCACTTATGCACAATAAACAAACTATATTGCATAAAACACCACCAATTTTAGGAGTTCCGATCGGACCGTCGACTCGAACGGTTGTCCGTTTTACTGCGCGCGCTAAGTTCGATTTTAATACTCGTGATTTAGTGACGTCAGTTATTGTGTTGTTCCGATCCAGCACACCTGCGCTGCACACCTGCATTCCACACTTGCGTTCTTTTTCCTGGAACTGAGTGAGACCTTTCCTTTGTATATATTTATTGCTTTATCTATTTCTTGGTATAAAATTACGGGTCCCGCAGTTTCGGGCAAAAAGCCTCGCCCACCGCCCCCCGTTACGATCCAAGACAAAGCGTCTTGGGTCGAGATTTCTAGCCTGCTGGAAACGGCAGGCATCCCTTACACCTCCGCTGTGAATACCGCTGTAGGTATTCAGGTGAAGGTAGCCACGTCCACCGCCCATCGTGACCTCACTCGTTTCCTTCGGGACAACCAGTGGGGTTATTTCACGCACTCTCTCGAAGAGGAGCGTAAACTACGGGTTGTGATCCGTAGGGTTCCTTCAGAACTCCCGACTTACGACATTTCCGACGACCTCAAAGAACAAAAGATTCCTGCTCCCTCACGCCGCCGTGAGGGAAGGTCCCTCCTTCGCTCCAGCACACACCGTGGTTCTTAAGTGATATCTCGAGCCTAGGTCGTCCCCGGATGGAGCCCTCGAGCTGTCACTATCGCGATACAGTGAATCACCCACATCACTTGTACACACATGAGATCACCTCACATACGTGCACACATTACACACATAGTGGAAGGGTTTTACTTTTTTTCCCCTTAACCGAACTGAATCAAGTAGTTTAGTTCGTTTCACACCAGATATACATGTAAACATTTGTGAATCATGCAATCTCAATTGTATGACTCACAAACGAGTATATGTATGAATAGCTTAGAATAGCTTAGCCAGGTCAGATCCGTGGTAACATCCCAAGCCGAGGTGTGCCGCGCACCCTTGAGCTAGTTGCCCAAATAAAATCGGCTGAGTGCCTTACGTGCTCGCCTTAGTAGTCCGGTGAAGCTGTAGAGGCCTCCAATAAGGCCAATAGCGTAGTCAGTTCGAAAAAAAAAGCAGCGAAAGCTCTCAAGAGGAAAGAGAACTGCGATTTTGGTATATTCTTCATTAGTGCTCCACTCCAATTGATAATAACGTGATGATATATAGCATATAACCTTCCTCGATAAATAAGCTATATAACACTGATACAATATAGAACTGATAGAAGATAATAACAAGATTTTTTCAAATCGGACCAGTAGTTCCTAAAATTACCCCCTACAACGTCACAAACTCACAAAGTTTTCCTCTTTATAATATTACTAGCTGACCAGTGCAACTTCGTCTGCACCAAATAGGTTATTACCGGTTCCCATTTTATTTCCAAACTCTCTGTGCATCCACTAAAAGCATTGTTGTATAATGTATTAGAAATATATGTTAAAAAAAAATGTACCCGATCGAGTTTCTTGCCGGTTCTTCTCGATGACTGGGTTGTTTTCCGAACCGGTAGTAGTCTTTGACGTTCATAAGTGCCTTATTAGGGCCTAAACTGAATAAAGTATTTTTGATTTGATTTGATTTGATCCAGCCATCGCGGCTACATTACAACGGCTCGCTCGCGCCGCCGTTCAAAATAAATAACTCATATAAGTAAATCGCTTATTTACGTCTATCTTCCCCTAAAAACGACCGTTCAATAATAATAATTTTTGTTATGTCTATTTTTAGATTTCGGCGCCGTCGCCATTAAGTAAATTTAAATTCGATCTTATTAAATGCGTGTTGCGCCCGCGCTTTTGTAATCGATTCTTTTTAGCTCCCGCACACATCGCGGTTATAAGTAATATCTCGAGCCTAGGTCGTCCCCGCGCGGAGCCCTCGAGATATTATTATCGCACACATATGAGATCATCTCTCTCGCACACGTGCACATATATACACATGGTGGGAGGGTTTTACTTTTTTTTCTCTCAATCGAACTGAATCGAATAGTTTAGTTCGTTTCATTCCGATATACACGTATGCATTTGTGAATCATGCAATTTCGTTTGTATGGTTCACAAATGTATATATGTAAGAATACCTTAGAATAGTTACCTAGGTTAGACGCGACTTTTCCAGGTAACAGCCCAAGCCAAGGTGCGCGTGCGCCTTTGTGTATGTTACCTAAAAACCAAATCGGTTGAGTGCCTTAAGCGCTCGCCTTAGTAGTCCGGTGAAGCTGTGAAGACCCTGCCAGGTCAATAGCGTAGTCAGTTCGAGAAAAAAAAAACCACCAATTTTACACAAAATAGAGTCAAGTAACACAAGATTATGAATAAAAAACAAAATCCACTACATGACAGACCAAAATTCCGCCAAAAACTCGATGTAAGGTTATTCAAATTATTTGATTTCAAAAAGCGGTCATCTTTCCTATTAGAGTTGCCAACATCGAGCACATTGTTGTAAAGCAATCGTTCACGATTAAAACGTGTTATAATCATTATATATATGATTCTAACCATCAATAATAACACTAAAAGTATAATTCAGATATTCAACATAGGTGCTTTCAAGGGCACTAAGTTCAGAGACACGTATCCACCGAACTGTTAAAGGTGAGAAGATCATGTTACTTAGTGTTATATAATAGACTAGTAATCTATCTCGGTTTCGCACAAATGTAGTGTATAATATTGATATGGCGTCATAAATGATGATTTGGACACCTGTATTATGATGTATCTGATCAAGTTTTTGACACTGACATACTTAAATTGACACTTTATTATTGTCAAAGATGCTTCCACAGACTACTAAATGGAGTAGTCCGATGAAGCTGTTAAGGCCTTGCTACGCCAAAAGCATAGTCAGTTTGAGAAAAAAAAACTACTAAGAAGGTACTACGGAAATTTCTTAAAGTATCACACAAGCAACTTCTTTTTTATTGAGCATAATTTTGCATCTGTCATAGTTCTGCGCTTCGAATAACAATAACTAGATAACGGGTCTGCGCGAAAAATACGTCTCGGTAAATAAGAGCTCACTTGAAATGTGTGCCCTTATTTTGTTTAGTTTGTATGAAACACAGCCAATGTAAGCCGGTTTCACATGCCGCAGTGTATTCAAAAGATGCAAAAATAATACCCGAGAAAGTAATTTAACGGCCGGAGTATCTTACTTTCGCTAAATACATGTTGAATAAGTTATATTTTAAGCTTTAAACTAACTAATAATATCAAATTTTGAACAAAATTACGGATTTTAAACCTATGATACAAATGTTTGGCCTCACCAGACACAAACACGCACAATAACGGGAAAACGTACTTTATTCATTACGTGTTAAGGTTGAATTCACACTAAATGTTGTTTATGTTATCTTTTCATTTGTGAGGGGTAATTTATTACTTTGCTCGTTTTATCGTATTAGATAATATTTTGAACATTTGTGACTTTATTAGAAGCTGTTATGGTTGTAATTAGGTTGAATTTAAAACAGTTTTAAAACTTTTTTTCTCCCTTTCTCAGTAAACAAATAGCTACACATAAGTATATATTTACGCGGACGTCTTTTAGCTTCGATTTGTACGTGACCCTTTATCTAGTTATTATTGATCGAAGGTTCTACGATACTAACTGAAATGATAAGCGGTAAAAAGCAATTTTTATTATGCACAAAGCAAATGAAATATTTAATTGAAAAAGGATTAATACTTTACTATTTATTAATACTATTGATTAATACATTTGTCAAAATTGCTTCGTAATAACCTATTATCTACATTATATTTAAAGAATAAAAAAATGAGCCGTTACGGGATGCCTGGCAGATGTGAAACATCGAAATTGATTATTATAAGTTATATGCATAAAAGAACAGATTATGACAGGAATCAGATATGGCATAATAAAAAGCATTACAAATTTGTTCCATAAAATAATGACTGTTTATTTAATACATAAATGTTCTTTTTTTTTAAAGTAAAATATAGGTTACCCTCACATGTGTATTAACAACACTGTATACACTATAAGTATGCGAGCTCAGTGTGGCAAGAGAGATTGCGCACAGTCGCTTGCGCATGGCGTCGCGTCGCCACGTCTCACATCAAAATGGTTACTACGGGGTTACCATTAGGACGAAACATATACCATCGCAAACTTTTCTGGTAGACCACTTTAGGATATACGTCTCCTAGAACATGATTTTAATCTGTCGCATGTTTTCCCAGTTAACAATGTCAGCGCCAGAGACTTGTTAGGTACCTGAGTTACAATAATTTCATTGCAATACATCGACAGTTCTTTATTTTATAGAAATAATTTATATCTATAAGTGTTATACCATAATAAATATGAAAGACACGACTTCGCGAGTAGTTATTCGATTATAGTATAATTTAAATACATAATATTCTTCTTAAATAGTTACAAGAAATCTGCTTAAATTCGTATTTTTTTTTCAATTCTCTGTTAATTTTGTTTTATATTTGAGTACAGGTTACCGCTTTTGTAATAGAAAAATACTAAAATGTAGTAAAAATACTAAAATATGAAATATTTACTGTTACATATTTCAGTTTGTCGTTTTATTAATTGCTAGTTAAACGTTAGTAACTACACTACACAATAACTAGTTTTAATGTCTTTACTGACTAATAACTGACTTAGTATTTTGTATGGAATATTCCATTGGATAACAAAGTGTTCTCTACAAATTTCCCTGTTATATCCGTTTAGTAAGTAGTTTTGGCATGTAGGCCAACTTCTACTTATTCAGCATTTTATTTGTAACTTCTAATGAGTTCGCATTTACGATGTGCTTACCTGTTTGAAATTTAACATGTTATGTTGGCATTCTAGGACTCGATTAAGTAATCGTATGTTTGTCAAGATTTAAGTTACCTATCATTTCATTTTTATAAATTCTGAAACTGAGATGAGTCATCAAAATTATGGACGGTTGTTCGTGTCCTGCAATGGGTAAAGTACTGTCAAAATAAAACGAATAAAAGTTATATTTGATTAACAGTTTTAAGGGCCGTTGAAAATAGATATGCGTCAAGGCAAACAGGCGCGAGTACGCTGCGCCGCCACAGAGTCTGGTATCGCCGCGCCACACCGCCGCACCCCTCCCACCTCCGCACAACTAGCCTACCTGATATGCTGCCCACGCCACTGATCGGCCTACGCATCTTTGCTTCGTTCTAAGTGTCTACGCTTGATGCATAATAATGTAAAATCGTGATTTGTACCTACCCGAGTGAATACTGAATATCGTGTAGATTTTGCAACAATAGGTATTATGGTTTTTTTAACAAAAAACATCTGAACACTTTCCTAAAACTATTTAACTTAGATTATATTCATGTTTCTATCTCATAGTTTCTATGTTAATATATATCACTATATTGTATCAATTACCTCATGTACTACACAGCATCCGGTTTCAATTAATACAAATAACAAAAAGCATATAAGTTACGTATACAATCTGTAGATGTGAAAATTGTGTAAACATGTTTTTGTAGGTAGTGAATGTAGACGTCAGTCAAGCGAACGGTCGTTAAAGGACTTCGCACATAGTTTTATCGGTACCTTGAGGTCAGAGGGGTGTCCATCTCATTATAATAATTATCATGTGGAGCGGATCTGTGCTCGGTACGGTGCGGTGGCGTGTTGGCGCGGAGTGGCGCGGGCGCGGTGCGCGTTGAACGAGCTTGACTTGACGCAAGTGAGTCACCACAGTACACTGTGTGATCGTGATACAACTCACGTTCATCGTCACGATAGCAACTGCTGCTTTGCCTCAACAGACGTAATAGTTTCTCTAATAAATCGTTACTCAGCTCCGAAACGTTTTTACCTTCGTCTCAACATAATTTCCAAGCCACTGTGCTCAGTAAAACCACGATCTGAATTTAAAACGATAATTACTCACAAAACAACTACAACGCAGTGGCAAACTTGGTCAAGTCTCATTTTTAGTGTATCAGGTAGATTTAAGACTCGCGTAAAGACTGCGAAAACAAAAAAGTAAAACTAATTTAAATAAGTTTTGTTCGCGCGAAACGTCTCACTAACTTGAACTAATGTCTATAAGATGTCGTCTTCTTATAACTTGTGTAAATATTATGTATCTACTATAGAAACAACTAACGGGTCTGGAGGACGTTGTCCCGCTCTGATAATAAAAAAATCTTGACAAATTACATACCTAAACCTTCCGCATGAATTACTTTGTCTACTTGTGAAAACCGCATGAAAATCTGTTTAGGAGTTTTTAAGTTTATCGCGAACAGACAGACAGACAGTAGACGTGGTAGGAGAACCTTGTTTTATAATATGTAGTGATAATATGTTTAGTTTTATTTAATAAATTACATTTATTTGACGACAATGGATATCGTTCCTTTATCGTCTAACAACAAGGTTAATCAAGTTTCATGAGAAATGATTGTAACCACGTTTAAATTTGCGATAGTGTGAGGATCGATTCGAATTGCAATTATAAAAATCATAACGTATCAACAAAATGTGTAAAGTAAACCAGTTGAACGTTTTACATAATTTCTCATTACAATTTTGGTGCAAGTTCCTGTTGTGCTAATAAATGTACGATGCGAAAGATTTGAATTAAGATATGGAAAAATTTCAATTAATATTTTCGACCAATTTATTTTTAGATAAGAAAGTCAAACAGTGACCACATTGATTGATTTATTTATTGGAAAAAACACCATGCACTTTGTAGTACTACAGTACTGTTTCGTTCTGTTTATCCTTTGTATGTTGTAATTTTGTTAATATATTTATATTGTAACCAAGGACAATTATTAAATCTAAATTATAACTCTTTTAAGGCACAGGTGTATTTTGTGGTCAAGATTATG
Organism: Antheraea pernyi; assembly: GCA_015888305.1. Taxonomy (NCBI): domain Eukaryota; kingdom Metazoa; phylum Arthropoda; class Insecta; order Lepidoptera; family Saturniidae; genus Antheraea; species Antheraea pernyi. The sequence continues at coordinate 1,764,456 of MU158715.1, forward strand.
ATGTGGGAAGATTATCATACAAAAGAAATCCGGCTCCAGATGGGCATAGGTAATAATAATGGCACAAAGTTTTATTTTCACCGCAACACATCACTATGAAGGGTTAATATTTATTATTATTTTAATTTTTGTTTGCTTCTCCCAGCTATCGTTTTTCAGCAATCTTGATGTGAAGGTTAGATTGAGATGAGAAGGTGAGATGCTAAATTCACTAAGGCTAGCCAGCTCCTACAAGGGGGTAAGGGGTGTCAAATAACATCTAAGAATTGAGACATCCAAGCCAACTCACCTGGACGTGGTTCACCCTGCTGAATAACGAACGAGGCAATGGCGATAGCGGGGTGGTAGGCTGACTGGGTCTGGCTGACTGGGTCGCAACCATGTATATCGCGAAAAAGCCCGTCATAGTGATTCGCTTCTGCGAGTCGCGTTTCGGGATCAGCCTGTGCATATCCAGCTTTTCGCAGGCCGGCATGACAGCGGCGACCGGCGATGGACAGTGTGTCACTCGGTGGTCGCCATTGTTTTTGGATTGTACTGTGCTTACCATCAGGCACAGTGCAGTCATTTTGCCGTGTAAAAAAAAACCTGAAATACCTGCAATCTGAAATGTGTATCGGTGTGCATTGTATAAACTGTTAGTTATACGAAGACAATTTAAGGTGTCATCCTTACTAATTATTATAAATGCGAAAATAACTCTATCTGTCTGTCTGTCGCGCTTTTACGCCAAAACTTCTGAACCGATTTAAATGAAATTTGGTACACATATAGTCTAGAGCCTGAGAAAGGAAATAGTCTACTTCTTAATGCGGAAAAAAAGGGTTGTAAAGGGTTGAAAGGGGGATGAAAAGTTGTATGGAAGTATCGTCATTTTAGAGCTAAAAGCTTGAAACTTATTTTTTAATTATTGATTCGATATAAATAAATATGACATTCAAAGTTTTACCCTCAAGGATGTAAAATAATAGGAAATAGGGGATGAAAGTATGTATGGAAATACGTAAGGATCCGCTCCGATTTGAAAAATTCTTTCAGTGTTCTAACATCTAGCTCATTTATTAAGGAAGGCTATATATCATCATGCTAAGACCAACAGGAGAGGAGCACCAATGAAGAATGTTTCTAAATCGTTTTTTTCCTTTAGAGAGCTTCCGCTATGTGTTAGTTAGCCCAAAGTCATTATTCCACGCGGCCGTAGTCGTGAGCAGGAGCTAGTCATTTATAAATATACAAGCGCATACAAGATGCTGTTAGAATATATACTTATTATTTTATGTTACACAGGTGTGGTGTATGTCCTACGTACTTCCAGAAAGTGTGTGCATTCGATTTTATAACGAACTCCACATATATATTTGACAATCATTGTGTTATGGATTTGTACAATTGCATAGAGGGCACGGGTATGTATATTTACAATGAACATATTCACTTTTCTATTATACTGAGAAACTATCTGAATCGCTTCCACTTCGTTGGCGATTTACAAAATGGCAGAGGGTCAATCGAATCCAAAAAATAAGTAGCCTAGAACCGTCTATGAAAAATTTCGCATCGAATGGTTATTGTCCTATGTCGATACGTTCAGTAGTTTTAACGTGAGGTAGTCCGGTGAAGCTGTTAAGACCTTGCTACGTCAATAGCGTAGTCAGTTCGAGAAAGAAAGTCTCAACGTGACTGAACCTCAAAGGAACTATATTTTCATTATATGTACTATCTGAAGGGGCCACGCATTGCTGTGGCTCAGTTATTATAAGTTCAATTAAAATTATGATAAAGTATTTGGCATTGTGGGGTAATGAGTCTGCCTAAAACGATATAGAAAAATCGAGGTTACGTACTAAATAGATCAACAGAACACGTGCACCATAAAAAAAACTGGAGTTGGAAAAGAAATTCAAAATTAAAACATGGCGCCATCTATGAGATATGTATAACAGTCGGTCCTGCATTCTTCTGTCAACAAACTAATTTAAAGCGCCATCTGTTCGACACTGATGAAACTTACAAATTAATAACAATAATCAACATTGCCAATCGTTTAATTTGTATTAAAAAAAAATATTGAGGCCATTAATCGAAATATAAATTTTCCTATCTCTCAAGTTGGACCGAAATACGGTTATAAATGACAACTTTCATGAAGATCGGTTGAGTAGTTTCAGAGTTCATCGTGGACAAACATAATGACACTAAATTTTTATATGTATATTTAGATATAGATTACCAGTGATAATTTGTGAGTTCATTTACTATAGTTTGCTGTGAATGTGGGAAGGATTTTTAATCAGGTGAGACTTATTAGAGAATGTAGTGAGGATAGAATTCATGTCTTCGTGCTATCACTCCAATAAATTGTATGTAGAAACCGTTAAAATACGAATGGAAAATTTTATATTAACATGTTTGTAGGTGGTAGAGCCAAGCTGAAGCTATTACTGGTTTCTGCGTGAATTGGTCGGCTCGGCCGGGGTACTACCACCCGACTCACAGAAAATCGACGTGAAGTAATAATGCTTGCATTGTTGCGTTTTGTTCGGTCAGTGAGAGCGCCGGAGGCCTACTTCCCCTTCCTCCTCCCCCCAAACACAGGCTGGCAACACACTTGCGACTCCTCTGGTGTTGTCTATGGACGGCGGTGATCATTTACCATCAGGTGACCCGCCTGTTAATCTGCCTTCTATAATATATATAAAAAGGAAATCAGTAGAAATGTTAAGAAACCCTTATACTTTTGTAAAGCTGAACATGCATGTCACTGTAAAGTATGATATGTTGTTAAAGTATAGCCTATCGATAAGCTTCGTGTTACAGTGGTGTCCGAGAGATCAAAGGTGCGGTCCCCACATACGACATACTTTTAAAATAAATAATTCTTACTTTTCTGGGTGTTAAAATACCTATATATTATAACAACTGTTTAGTTACTGTATAGTAGTACCCGGCATTTGATTTGGCATGTCGGGGAGAAGAGTGAGATGGTTGGCCAAGATCAGCTATCTTCGGTTTTGTAAAACGCTATCTATTGCACAGCGCATTGACTGCGATAGACAAAGATAGCGCTATACGAAATCGAACGTAGCCGAATATCTGGGTCTTCTTCTCGACATGCTAAATCAGAAGCCGGGTACTTACACATGCTGTGCTTAGTTTGTAATTAAATGACAGTGTGAATTTGTGCACTTCCATTTTTTATTGTCTGGAATAAAAATGTCCTCAATTATTGCCTATTGACACCGAAAATTAATACATTTACAGAATATGTCACTCTGAAATACGACAAGTGCGTATATTTCGGTAACTTCGGCTACGTGCACGGATATAAATACGAAGATCTAGACTACGGTGAAGATCATATTATAGTAAAGAATACGAAAAAAAATCCTGATTTCATTAGTTAACAAAGTTTATTTTATTTAAAAAACTACCACATTCCTACAAGTTTTCTTAATTTATTCCTTAATATAAGATTAACTTTAGATAAAACAGTTCCAAAGTTCTTATTTTTTAATGATTATTGGCAATGAATTACAATACAATATTGATTTCCGCTAAGGCTGTGTGAAGTTAGTAATAATGGAAACTGAAAAATATGGCCTAGCAATAACCATACACATAATTTTTAATCATCATGATATTCAGAACCCTGTTTCTGGGAATCTATTATAGAGATTTCGCCCAAAACTTGTATACTGGATGTTGTTATTCACACCGCAGCTTTTTAAGTTAACATTTCATATGTATAATCATATACTCCCAACGCGACTGGATTGAGGCAATGGAGAACAAAGAGTCTCTAAATATTCCTGAATAATGTTCTTACATTTACATCTGCACTTTTATTTTTAAATAGGAAACTTATATACTGAATGAAGCTCCTCGGATGTCACTCTCGGAGGCCCAAAAATGAAAATGCTTGCTTCGGTCTTGTATTTAAACAAATTACTTAGTTCCTGTATTTATTAGACCAAAATTATGCCTTTTTTTATCACTCCATTCTGCATTTCAATTATCGACAATATGACCTCCAAATTTGGGAACTCTACATATGTCCCAACCTTTTGTAATCTATCTTGTCCAATTGTACTAAAGGTCTCAGTTGGTCGGCGAAAGCTCGCATGTCCTCGCCGATAGCATCTTGACCTTGTGGTGCTAATACCTGTAATAATTCAATAGATATGTGTTTTTTATACAAACATACTATCAGCTCGGTCCGGCTTTGCACGGGTCTAATAAGAAAATGAGACCAAGTCTTATATGACCATGTTATAAAATAAAATGGTAACTGAATGTCAATCTGACAATTCGAATATCACACGAAGTCCGGTGAAACTGTAAAGGCCTTGACAGACTAACAGTGTAGTCAGGTCGGACAAAAAATAATCAATATCTCCCCATAGATTATCACATTCACCACATGACACTGGCTGAACCGTGTATAAGTTCTCTGTGATCTTATAGTTGTTAGCTACAACTAAACTTTAAAACCAACTCTATAAAATCTATACTTAATATGAATGATATTATTATAAAGAGGTAAAGTATGTGAGTTTGTGAGGTTGTAGGTGGTAATATCTGGATCTACTAACCCGATTTTGAAAATTATTGTACTAATAAATTAGAAAGCCACGTTATTTGTGAGTGCCATAGGCTATGTATTAACCCGACTAAATAATAGTTTTCTGTTTTTTAGACGGATTTTTTATGAAAGCGTGTGTTTTTAGTTTTTTTTAAATTAACTATTATTTATTTTTCATTTTTTAGTTATTTTTTTTTAACTTTTTTTTTTTGATTATTGCATTGTCATCGACCTTTGACAGGTGTGCAAAGTTTGAATTAAATCTGATCGTTCAAAGTAGGACAACATCGAGCTCAAAGGGTTCGGTTACATACATACATATAGGTGAAGCTAATAAAAGCGTGATAAAAATGGAATGAATTTTTTGTGACAGTCGGATTTGCAAAGTCGGAGAAAAAACGGTTGAAAGAAAACTCTGCCTTAACGATGAGAGATATATGATTGAGTTTTAGAGAAAAGTTGTAGAGCTTGATAGTGCCTACAAAAAGTCACCTACAGCATATCTCTAACTTTTATATTTAAGTCACAAAAAGTAGTTTTTTTTTTTATATTAGAAAAATAATTGTGATTTTTTTTTGTTTTCGAACTGACTACGCTTTTGACCAAGCAAGGTCTTAACAGCTTCACCGGACTACTAAGGCGAGCGCTTAAGGCACTCAGCCGATTTTACTTTGACAACTAGCTCAAGGGTGCGCGGCACACCTCGGCTTTGTCTGTTGCCTGATACATGCAATTCGCGACCTATCTGAGCTAATCTAAGCTAATATAATTGTGATGTTTATTGGTCATATTATCAACAACAATTATGAATTCTTATCAAAATACATAGCACTCAGTACTAACCGAATCACACTCAGAATTTCATCACAAGTAAAAATGTTTACCGCCCAACGAAGTGGGAGTGGGCATGGGTCAGTTAGTAATTAATAAAAAAACAAAATTTAACATTTAATTTCCAAAATGATGTGGTATTCATATAAAATTATCTGGTTATAAGTTTAAAACTCAAAAGATATGAATTAAATTGGTTCTTTTAATGCCCTGTAGGTTATAGCTTTTATGGAGAATTCACTTGATTTTACATGATTCTGTGGTTCGAGAGGGTAAATATTGATTGACATAGTGTGAGAGTGCAAATCACTGCAAAACAAATGAATGTAGCAATAGTATAAATTAATATTAGTATGATACATTCTTATAATATTGTATTGATCTATAATTATGGAGTGTTAAAGAAAATACTTACAGACAATTCTACCAGATAACTTTGGGATATCGGTTCCGGTTGCATAGAGCTTTGTGGTATCTTGAATACTTTTGCCACAGTTATTTTCATCCTACCTTTTCTGAACATATAGCCTGGAAAAAATTAATGGCGTACATTGAAAAAACAAAGGAGTATTATGCAACAACCAATTGGTGTAACAGTGAGAGTACTTCTGTTGTTTACGCTCAAAGCCACAATATAAACAATGATTTCACTATCATGTCATCCTTTAGAGTTCCCAAATAGGATCTAAAACAGCAAATTAGCCAACAGCGATATAATTGACAACAATTAATAAAATTCCTAGCTGTTTCCCCCGACTTCGTCTGCATATATCTATTGTTTTATTATATCTCAAAGAGATTAGGCAGCGTTTTCGACCTAAGCTCTCAGGCTTGACTTTTCCGAAACTTCCAACATTCTTTCAATTCTTTTTTCAATTCTTTATATTCCATTCAATTTACAAAAAAATCTTAGCAAATGATATACCTAAACCTTCCTCATGAATCACTCTAAGTATTAATGAAAATTCGATCAGTACTTTTGAGTTTATTGCAAACAGCCAGATGCGACTGAGGACTTTGTTTAATAATATGTAGTGATACAACAACACAGTTATCATATACTCCTGTAATACTTATAAATAATGTATATTTTATGCAAGGTTCACCTTTTACACTGTATTCAAATTCTATTCTACAGCCCAGTTCATTAAGGAATTCAAGGAGCATTCCACTGCATGCAATGTCAAGGCTTGAGCGAACAACTGTTGGCCTGTTCTTATCTCCGAGATCTGGTTGACCAATATACCTGAGTTGGTATGGCATGTCGCGTATATCTAGAGCTTTACGTACACGTAGCATTAATGGTGCTGCCTGTAATTACAAAAAGATTTTTTTTCAACAGTAGGACAAAGCTTTAATGTAAAACAAGATAGTACGAGATCCGACTGCAGAATTAGTACACTCATCGAGTGTTTGCTAAAAATCAAATTTTTAGGCATATTTTATAGCATATCTTAGATTAAGAGCAACAAATGAGACATTGATAGTACACTGTTAGTGTTTTAAACATCGCAGTAGTTGGCTATATACCAGCTGACCTGGAAAAGCTATAGACTCATAAAGAGTCATGGTGGAAAATTCACGCTACTAAGGTCACAACCTAATTGGGTACATATCTGTAACAACTCATTTGGTTACTGGATATACATATACCCACTGATCTCAGAAGGCAACATACCTAGGAGTATCACTAAAATGGGTGTTGTTACTGGTATATATGTCAGAATGTTAGGAAAAACGAATCACAAGGTAAGAGCGGATGTTGGCAGCACAATGTGGCAAGACGTTTACGAGATAGCAAGTGTGCTGTGTGTTCAGGCTAAGATGAGACACTTTTATAGGTTAATAACAATGTAGTGTAGATTTCTTTGTACTTAAAATACTTTAATGGATTTAACATATAGTGATTGTCATTATTTGAGTATAATTGTCATATTCGATCACTAAGCAAATTTAAAGTCATCAAAAAATATGAAGAACTGCAACATACAATACATGAAGTAGACTGTTGTACACTATACATTAGTAGAATGGTAAATCATATTGGATCTCAAATACATTAGCTATACACATGACAACTTTGAGGTATAATAAAATTGATACCATGGATATTATGATTTTTTTTAATACTTCATAAGTTAAATGACAACATATCATGGCAAAAATGCTAAATTATAATTAGACTTGTTCTCCAATGCAGCTGCCAGATCATTCTTATGGTTAGCCAGACCTGAGGGGATGAGCTAGGTGGCTCATCTCCTCATTGCACAGGTCCGGCGGACGAAAGGAGGCAACTGGTGTGTACTCAGTCTGCCTCTCTATGGGTAGATGCTCGGCGGAAGGTGACCAACAAGGTAGATTAGCGAGTATGATCCCTTGCCACCCCAACTATTATGGTCTGTCCATACACCATGAGGTTTTAGTCCGAGCAAGTCGACATAACCCACCCTCTTCCCTGGGAGGGTGGCGTATCCATAAAGGATTTCCCAACCTTAATAAAAAAAAGGTCATTATTAAGTTACTTGTCAAGAGATTTTCAATTCAAGAGTGGTAGCTAACCAGTAGTGCTTAGAAAAACCCTAACAGCATAATATGCTTTCATCACAAGGTTTTCCTTCACCAAAAGCTCCTGATCATTCTCAAAGATTCAAACCTATGTCGATTGCCACAGTGTCCAAACATGCTAACTAGTGAGCCATAGTTTTTTCAAGTTCAATAGGTTTTTATTAATAATTACCTGTTGATTCGGATCTCGCAAACTAAAACACACTTCTTGATCATCAAACGTCTCTGGTCCTGCATCAACATTATCACACAAACCACGGAGTCTATGTAGCAAGACCTCTACTGCTGAATCTAACACTGAACCCTGTAAATGTTCAAAAAATTTTTTTTATTTAAACATAAATTTAAATTTAAACATAAATAGTAAATTGAAATTGTAAGGTTTCTGAGTATATTATATGTATATGTATTGCTGGAAATAAATTAAAATGTTGAGTAGTTATACTGCAACGGCCTATATATGGAGCGGCACTCACCATGTTCATTCACTCTTTCGGCGGCTGTCTTAGCATGCAGTAGCTTTGTCCGAACTAGTGTCGGTTATTTTAAAGTGATTTATTCTTAACAGTTTATATCTAAATCGGCCAGTTCTCTTTTTTTAATAATCAATAATTGTTTCTATTTCTAACAGTATATAAATTAATACTGGTATACATATGACCAACATCTTTGAACTAATCATCAAAATGTTGGCATAACTGACTGTTTTTTTGTGGAAATGGTTTTATCTATTTTTTTCTTTTAATAAGCCACTAGAGTACATTTCAGGGTATATACTTCTATATATGTCAACAACTTCTATATCATTTAGTTAATGATTTTTTTCATACTTTACAGATTTTAACATTTCAACCACAATCTCAACTGATAGTAAATGACAAAGTGGTGCAAGATAGTAAACATGCTAAACTGAAAGTACTGGTTCTTAAATATAGCTGCGAAACACACCCATAGACGTACTTTATGATATGTTTCAAACTTTGGTGGTGGTAATTAGCCAGGTGGGTTTAGCAAGAAGAAGTTAGGTTAAGATTTTAAGAAGGCGTCACTTTGCGGAAATCCATAATTAAATATTTAGTAATAATTTTCTTCCACAAAATAACAACACATTTTATCTAACTAATGTAAATAAAATTAAAGTGAAATTATCAATCCCCTGAAGTTACATATAGCAAGAGGTTAAAAAAAATAATTAAGCCAAATAAAATATTTTTAGAAAATTCTGATTGGCATTAGAAATTCGCATCACGAATTTGGGGTTGTTTTTTATAGGGGTTGGTTACTTCTTTCAAAAGACACCCCCCCCCTCGCCCTGTGGAGATGTGTTATTTTTTTTTCATGTGTTTGAAGTTACATGTAATGGTATGTGATTTTTCCTTCAGATGTGTATTTTTAAGGTTTATAATACTACAGTTTTGTTGTTTTATAATATTTATTGTTGTTTTATAATTGTTCACTATTATTTTAGAAAATAAAAACAAACAATCAAATATAGATTATTTGTATGATAAACGGAACATTTTTCATGATCTTATATTTTTTATTTTATTTGTATGATCATTAATCCTTTGCACATACAACACAGGCGAGCGAGCGAACAAACTAGTTGGAGCAAATCTGATCGAGTCACGTCAGACTAATAGAGGAATATATCTTTTTTTTTTCAAACTGACTACGCTATTGGCCAAGCAAGGTCTTAACAGCTTCACCGGACTATGAATAGAGGAATAGGGCTAGTCATCTATGTGGGTTAGTATTGTGAACACATCAGATTCCGTGTTGTTTTAGATTACATTTGTGTTAACCACTATGAGCTTAAATGTGAATGAAATATTTGGGTGAAAAATGAGGACAGAAGTTTATCTATACTAATATTATAAAGAGGTAAAGTTTGTGATATTGTGATGTTATAAGGGGTAATCTCAGGAACTCAGAAACAGTTGTAAATATTTTTTTTTGTTCTCAATATTTATGCTTTACCATCAAATTTATTCGTTTATGCGTAGGTATCCATAGTTTCAAGTTTTTTACATACTTCAATTTTTTGATTTTCTACAAAATTTACACTTTTCCAGCAATCATTTCTTGCTCTACTTGTATATAGACAATAGTATAGTACAAACCGTTTTGTTTTAACTTAAAAATCACAAAGTTGTTAATACAAAATTACCAATGATTGTTCATAGGTGATTTAATCTGAAAACTTTGATAATGAATATCTGAGTATGTAACTATGACTTCCTGCGGCGGGGGAGTAGTACAGAGGGATAGTCAGCCCCCTCCCCCGCCCCTTCTTTCAGGATGTGAATTTCTAATGCAACTCCGAAAATTCTATAAACTTGTTGTTACCTGTAGTAAATACTCCTGATTAGGAATAATATTAGCTCTCAACGCTTGCGACAGACTATCTGTCGCAGTTATCGGAGCTAGATTCACACTCGACATTTTTATCCGATTTTATATTACTATTATTATTACTTGATTTTATAAAAAAAGGCATGTACAAAAAAATGTTTATTATTGATTTTGACGCCTTTGACAAATATTTTCTGATTGACAGACATTTTTCTTTTCCATGATACGATGATAATTGTGTATTCGCCAGTTTCTGTCTTGTTTAGTCTCTGGGTTAAAATAAGTCTGGTTAATATTTGAAAACAGAACAAACATAATATTTATATGTTAAATAAATATTCAAAGACCCAAAATGTGTATTTACGTAGTAAAGTTATTTTGAAATAGTGAAGAAATATTTACATAAATAATGACAAATTAACAAAACACTAATTTTCTTAGAACCATTGAATTTAAATCGTGCGAACAGATCTATCGCACTTTATTCTGTGGTATCGCACATAGGCGCTAGTATTTTCGTCATAGACAAGTCACTATATATTGAGAATTTTCGTGTTCTTGTTCACTGGTGCGACGCGACGGTGATTATACATTTTATTTTTATTACATTAGTAATTTATAAAACGTTATATCGATTACAACCTCAAAAATAATAGAATCAAGTGTTTTTAATTGTTATATTAAAAATGTCTTTATGAAGAATTCCTATTTGAACTGATATCAATGAATATAGACGAAAACTGCGAAGCCATTACGTTTTCGTAATTTTAATATCACTCAATGCCAATATGTACATGTATACATGTTAGTCGTGCCTAACTATGTTTCGCTCCAATAAAAATAATATATTTTTTTACTATTAAGTAATAAGTTTATACTATAACACAAACAAAAACCTCATTTAGGTTGACAATATTCACAGATTTTAAATATAATAAGTTAATAATACATAATTAAAATTAAACCTAAAAATTACAAGTCGAAATTTATAAATTACAATTACAAGAACTGGATTACAAGTTATAAAGAGACAAGGAACTTAACTACACTTATTACTTAAACTTAAAATAATTGAAGGCATTAAAAAGAAAATTATTATTATATATGTATGTATTATAGTATTCATGGGTATATTCTTACATATATATATTTTTACTATATTTTTTTGTTATTGAAGTGAAACTTCTAATGCGACTTCCAACAAGGTTGCGTTAAACGATTAACCCTACCATGGACGGGGTATGAAAGCCCTGTTGCGTTAAACATTCAACGCTCCTGGGGAGGGGGAATAGAAAGAGACAGAACGATAGTGAATACGTGGCACTCGAACGCATGCGCGTAGTATACCTGTTACAGGCCAGCGCGAGCGTTAGCAACGAGTAGCGTCCAATATTCCAACGCAAGAGGGGGAGAGAAAGAAAGATACACAAAGGTAGAAAGTAGGAGAGAGAAAGAGAGTGAGTTGGTAGATCCCAAGCACATGCGCGTGGTATTCTTGCTATGCAGCGAAGTAAACAGTGTGAGTGTCGTGAAATTAGGTGAAATACGTACTTGTTGTTCTATTTTAATTTATAATATTCAGTTAAATAATTTATAATATATTACGAAATTTCACTTCTTACGCGCGGAGAAACTTCACGCACTATTTTTATTATTATTTTTAGTTTTTTTTAAGTTAATACAAACACTAAACATTGATAAAATAAAACTTAGAATAACCATTTTATGAATAACCTAATTAATAATTAATAAAACCTTAAGTAATTTATTTACAATTTCTTGTAGTTCATAATAAAAGGCATACAAAAGCTCTCTATTTTTTGTTACGTTATTTTTACTTTTGTAAAATCAGTAAACAGAAATTTATACAACTTTTTAACTTATGAAATTTATAACGCTTTTCCTACTTATTAAATTTTTGAATTCATTTTTACATATTGTGAATCCAACTTCCAGTTCCAATTCAGCTTTAATTACTATTCTAGTACTACCTACCATTATCAATATATACTAAAAATAAAATATACTTCTTTCCTATTAGTTCTGATCTTCAGATCAGAATTCAGATAATCAAACAGTTTTGTTATCGAAACACAAACCCTTTGAACGTCGTGTGGAATGTCGTTCCTAAGTAAAATGTTCTATACGTAAATTATATATAGGTATGCTAAATAATTTAGATTAAATCCTATCATTAACAAATATACAGTCCAAATTTATTTGCTTAGGTAGTGAACCATAGCTTCTTTTGAACGTCGTTTGGAATGTCGTTCCTAAGTAAAATGTTCTATACGCAAATTAGGTATGCTAAATAAATTAGATTAAAATCTTTGTATCTAAAGTTCAACTATTCCAATAATCATTTTCAGATCGCCATCCCTAGTTATTGTTTTAATACTCACATTTACGTAGTATCCTCTTAGTAGTCTGTGCTCACATTGTACCACAGACTAATATTCGTACAAGTATATTGTACCACAAAGCATTGTACGTTATTGTTGATTAGATTAGTCTGTGTTACTCTGTGGTCTGTGTTGTTGATCGAAGCATTGTACCTACTTTGTGATTGTTTAGATTCATTTCCAATTTTTATTAGTTGTTGGTTTACCGAATTATGGCAGGGCACGTATCAATTAGATTAGCCTCTGAAAGGGTTAATCACTGTGTTGCTTCAAGCAATACGCTCCCTCGATTTTATACACCCGGTGAGGTTATAACTGGTATGCAAGATTTTATGCGGTGAGTTTTCACAATACCTATGATAAACAATTTAGTATTCAAGTTCTAAGCCAAGTGTCAATTTTGGCTTTCTATTAAAATTAATTTCGTTGCAGTTTACGCAGTTGGTATTCGGCTTATCGACCTGGGTTTGAAATTGAAACTTTCAATCCTAAAATGAGACTGAGTTCTCCATTACATTTAAAATAGCATTTTTAGCAATTCTAGCTATTTATATAGCCTATTAGCATAGCATAGCATAGTTAATGGGGCTGCATTAGAAATTCGCATCCTGAAATAATGGTTGGGGGGTGGGGGAGGGGCTGACTACACCTCTAAACCACTCTCCCGCCGCGGAAAGTTATAATTACTGAGATATTCATGATCAAAGTTTTGAAATTTTGTCACCTCCGAACAATGATTGGTAATTTTGTATATCAACATCATGATGATTTTTAAGTTTAAATTCAACAATTTGTACAATACTATGTCTATATATTAGTAGAGCAAAAAATTATTGCTATAAAAATGAAAATTTTGTGAAAAAAATAAATTTGAAGTATTTAAAGCTCTTGTATAAAAAAAGGTTGAGTTTTCAACTAAACAAATAATAACTTCAATGCGACTATGTATATCTAGGCATTAAGGAATAAATTATTGATGGAAAAGCATAAATCTTAAACAACAACAAAAAAAAAATTACAATAAACTTCTGTCCTCATTATTCACTCAAATATTTCGCACTTAAGCTCATAGTGGTTAAAAAATATTTAACATAAAACAACAAGGAATTTGTTATGTTTTCGCAATTCTAATCTACATAGAGAAATAGGGCTGGAGCGAAGCGTATTCCTCTATTAACCTAACGTGACTTAGTCTGTTTTGCTTGGACGAGTTCGTTGACTTCAACTTACTAAAAACACCATATGCCTAAGCATTCCACAATTACATTTACAAGTAATTTGTTTGCTTTGTTTTTACATAACATTTCTAGTGACAGTGGATATTTTGAGGTGTTTTGTTTAGTTTTGCCATCCAGAGCCGCTCATTTGTGTGTTCTAGTATTCTGGTAGTCTGAACCTAAGCATCAGTTCCATTATTAGATTTAGTGTATAACCAACTATGTTAATTTCACCATTATCTCACTAACTAACTCACTCATTGAATGCTAATGTATAAAGATTATTTTTTACAGAGGTCATGGTACCTATGCGGAAGACGATTGTCTCAAAGCGTCTGTAGCTGGAGTTATGCAAAAAGTCAACAAGTTGATTTGTATTCGTCCCCTTAAAAGCCGTTACGTGGGAGAGATTGGTGATGTTGTTGTGGGTCGAGTGTTGGAAGTGCAACAGAAGAGATGGAAGGTGGAAACAAATTCACGTTTAGACTCTATTCTCCTTTTGACATCTGTAAACTTACCGGGCGGTGAATTGGTATGGATAACATATTATTAATTTGCTTTCAATTTTTTTTTTTTTGTCATAGGTGATGTTAAATGACCACCACCGTCCATGGACACTAACAACACCAGAGGAGTTGCAAGTGCATTGCCACCCTTTGGGGGGAAGGGTTAGGGGAGGGAGAGAGAGAGGAGAGGGGAGGGGAGGTGGGCCTCCGGTGCTTTCACTGACCGTACGATACGCAACAATGCAAGCACTGTTACTTCACGTCGGAATTCTATGAGAGGGTGGTACTATCCCGGACGAGTCGACCCATTCATGCTGAAACCAGTAATAGTTTCAGCGTGGCTCTACCACCATTAAAATTAATATTAGCATTATAAGTACATTAAAATTAGCCATATTGATACTGCCTCTCTGAAGTGATGTTCATGCGGCAATCGATTTTTATTTATATAGATACGGACATTATCCCACCCTGATACTAAAAAAACATTGTCAAAAATTATACTTCAATCTTCCGCATGAATCACTTTATCTACTGATGAAAACCGCATGAAAATACATTCATTCGTTTTTGAGTTTATTGCGAACAGGCAGACAGACGTGGCAGAGTACTTTGACTTATAATATGTAGTGTTAAATATTCAAAATAATTTTCAGAGAAGAAGATCAGCTGAAGATGAACAAATGATGAGGCAGCACTTACAAGAAGGTGACTTGGTCAGTGCCGAAGTGCAGAATATATATTCGGATGGCTCCTTGTCTTTACACACAAGAAGTTTGAAATATGGAAAGGTATTTTAACCTAAGAAAAAAATTAAAGGTTGTTTAAATATCAGGTGACTGTTTAGACAGTAGCAATATTTCTGGAGGAGACTGCACTCGATTCTCGTTCTAAATCATTTTTAAAACATAGGTGCTTTATATTTGACCTAATTATCTATTAAAATACAAAAATTATACACAATACTCTACGCGTCTATGTTAAAGCACAGTGTCAATGACCGTCCGGTGAATTCACTTTAATTTGAAAGAGAATGTGAGAATGTCAGAAACAATACAAAAGGGTTTATTGCCCGTTTTACTATCGAAAGTTATTAACTACGGGTCGCCCATTGTAGCTTTTGGCACCAGTCATTGCACTTAGGTTTATTATTTTATTTATACGTTTGTAGCTATACTTTTGAAAGTCTCAGAACAAACTTTAACTTAGGTTTTCTTTGTTGTTTATTAGTATTTGTTTTAATAATATTATTTTATATGTTAAATGTGACCATGAAGTGTCATATCCTAGAATACTGCGAGTATTTAAACAATCACCTGGTATAAGTTGAATTTACTCCATAGCTTTTAATTTTCTTAATTACTTTGTACATTTTTTTTTGTTATCACCACACCTAATGTTTCTATTGATTGTATTTTTAGCTTTCCCAAGGTATATTAATGAAAGTATTTCCATCATTAATAAGAAGAAGGAAAAACCATTTCCACAACTTAATGTGTGGAGTTTCTGTGATTATCGGTAACAATGGCTACATATGGATCAGTCCACAGGAACAAGACATACTATTTGATGAGACAAAGGAAGATGAACAGAGTTACTTAAATCAGGTTAGAAACTTCACCTAAATGAATTACATTGTTTTTTTTCTGAGTGAAGCTGTTAAAATCTATCATATGTGTGTACATCTCTCAGGGTTTGTCCTATATTAATAGGGAGTCTATATTAAAAACAATGATATTAAAACTAAAAAACTGTAGAGTGCCTTGTTAAAACTTAGCTAGCTAGCTTACTTTAGACGGCTCTTCTGTCAATCCGCCCGTATCTAAGTAACATATAGCTATTTCTTTTTCACCACCGATATTGAGAATATGCCATCTTACTTTCACATTTTGTCTAAGACAGTGTGGCATTAGAATATTAATTAACGTATGTGTGCATTATCATGCCATTTGTTTTGTCAAATTATCATCCAGGTAATGTATCTACAGCTTTTTAGTTATAATATCATTGATTAAAAATGGTTGAATAGGTTTATAAGAATGCATTGTTAACTTCAGGAAATTTTAATTTATATGATACCAGGAGTTTAACTTCACATAAATAACATCAAATTTCACTCAAAAGTAAGATTATTATTAAGTAATAAAATATTTGTTGATATCTCCTTCTATTCAGAGATAACCTCTTTCAAAATACTTTACAATAGTATTGATACAAATATCACAAGATAAATATTACCTATAATTTAATACATGATTTTTACATAAAAAATCAATTAGCTAACTTCATTGTCTGAAATAAGTTCATAATAATTCCTCTCGAGATACTTCAATAACATGAATATTTAGTTTCTCATAAAATAAATATTTTGTGATCATTTACAGCCTGTAAGTATATCAGGGAGAGAGACAATGGCGAGAGTAAAAAATTGTATATCAGCGTTAGTGGCCTCAAAAATGATGCTTGACGATACCAGTATTACGTTTGCATATGAAGAAAGTCTACAATATGATGCCGTTAAAGACCTTCTTAATCCAGAGGCAATGCTTAATATTGCCTTTTTAACTCAACACAGAATAAACGAGTTTTTAGAAGAATAAATGTTTTAAACTGAAACCACCGGATGAGTCAAAGAAGCTTGGAAAATTAGAAGGCGGAAGTTTTTTTTATCGTACAACTAAATTTTAATCTGTATAATGGATTTCGTGTAACAGAGATCTTATTCGATTTAGACTATAATTGATTTGTGTCGTAAAATAAAACTATAAATATCATATTATTTTTTATTAATTTATTTATAAAGTGTTATCACAATCAGTTCAAAGTTTTAAATATTATAAAAAATTTCGCTTTGCATCACCATAATATGAGTTGCCTTAGCTAGAGAATCCACAAACATCTGGCCACAAATCAGCAAATTTTTGTTGAAATGTTTTGGTATACTGCAATTTTAGACTTAATTTACCTAAAATACGATTTTTTATAGAAAACATTGGGAGTGAAAAACAAAAACGATTTATGTATAAGGCAGTTTAGATTTGAATATGTTTTGTTTTTCTTAATATTTATCCTTAAAGATATTTTACAAAATTACATGCTACAATTTCTCTCGTTAGTATTTGAAATTGGCACTTAATAAGGTATATAGTAAATACCTTGCTATATCTATATTATAATTTGGGTAATATAACCTTTACCGTATAACAAACAAACTTTGAGATAATATTAATTTTTGGAGTGTTTTAAAAACTTTTTAATATCTATACAAGTAACGAAAGCGTGGTTTTTAGTGAAAATAAACAAAGTTCGAGTTCACTAATAAATATGGTGTTTTTACGAAGTGACTAAAAAAGCCAATAGGTGCCTATTTCGTAAAAAACCGGCACAATCTAAATACTAGAAATTGTGGCAAACTGGTTGTTCAATGTTTTAGACTTAGTAAAACCGGTAATAGTTTTTTTGGGAAATAGTGTTAGATTTTACAACAAAGTCCCAAGAATTGCGAATTTAAGCGCCATGTCAAGCGGGTTTATGGTGTCAAAAGGCTATTATAGAGTAGATCAATATGTGAACGATGGTGATGTCTGGAATTGACTCATCTCTGTGCATCCATTAAAAACGTTTGTGACCTTTACTATTATATAGAATATATTATTATTCTAAATATTATATATATTAGTTAAAAAGATAAACCAGATCGAGTTTCTTGCCGGTTCTTCTCGATGACTGGGTTGTTTTCCGAACCGGTGGTAGTTTTGACGTTCATGAGTGCCTTCTTAGGGCCTAAATTGAATAAGGTGATTTTGATTTAAATCTTGTTTAATTTTCTTTGTTCTTTCAGGAAATTTAGCTCTCGACGTTTTATTATTACAATACTAAATAAACACTATTTTATATGTATAATAGTTGTAGATAAACTAGGAACAAAACGTTTATTCATTCATACAATTTATAGAATACTGTAAATGTAAATATAAATCAATTATACAAAACTTGTATTATATCAATAAGTATATCAAAAACCTTATAAATCTTATAAAAGAGATAGAAACGACATGATTAAAATTTGTGAATAATTAAAAAAAAGTTCTTATAGTGAACACAGATAATGGAATAATCTCACAACACTCGACACGTATTATTACATATGTAACTATATTTGGTGTGATAATTTAAAATTGTTTGTTTCTTTTCCCGAGTATCTTCATAAGGTTCTTCGACATGAAATATGGTTTTTCTGGGGATCCGTCGTTTCTCTCGCAGTCTTCCACTGTAACGATTAAAATTATATTAATAAAAATGATTTTATATATGAGACGCCTTTTTATCTATCTAAAACTGACTTTTGCCCGCCGATACGATTTATTAGTCGCACTTTTTTTTTGGATGTAACAATTATCGAGGAATAAAGCTGATGTCACACAGTATGAAGATTTGGGAAAGAGGGATAGCGAGACGAATAAGAGATGAGACTGAAGTGACTCCGAATCAATTTGGGTTTATGCCTGGACGTGCGACATCTGATGCCATTTTCGCACTTCGGCAACTGTGTGAAAAATACAGACGTGTACATAAGAATTTGCATATGGTGTTTGTTGATTTGGAGAAGGCATATGATCGAGTACCCCGAGATGTTCTGTGGTGGGCACTGAAAAAGAAAAGAGTGCCTGAGAAGTACCTACAACTTATTCGTTGTATGTACAGTCAAGCCAAAACACACGTTAGGTCCGAAGCTGGAGTTACCGATAATTTCAATGTGGCTGTAGGTTTGCACCAGGGTTCAGCTTTAAGCCCTTATTTATTCCTTCTTGTTATGGATGCGTTAACATCAGACATACAGGAGGAGACACCCTGGTGTATGCTGTTTGCTGATGATATTGTTCTTGTCGGCGAAGATGCTACCGAGGTCCAGAGTAGGCTGGTAAAATGGCGAGAAAAACTGGAGAATGTTGGTTTGAAAATCAGTAGACTAAAAACTGAACATTTGTTTTGTGACTTCGGTGGTCCATCCAGCTTTTCTCCTATAGCTTTAAATGGTATATCCTTACCAACCTGCTCTGATTTCCGGTATCTCGGTTCTCTGATCCAAAACGATGGTTGCATAGACAAGGACGTGAGGAATAGGATAAATGCAGGGTGGATGAAATGGCGAAAGGTGTCTGGTGTAGCTTGTGACCCACGAATGCCCTTAAAACTCAAAGGGAAGGTGTATAAAACTATTATAAGACCAGTAATGTTGTACGCATCTGAGTGCTGGGCGACGAGAGAGACGGATGAGAGAAAACTACATGTGGCAGAGATGCGAATGTTAAGGTGGATGTGTGGTGTAACTAGAATGGATAAGATTAGGAATGAATATATCAGAGGAAGTTTGAAAATAGCACCAGTAACAGATAAGTTAAGGAGTAATAGGTTAGCATGGTATGGGCATGTTATGAGGAGAGATGAAGACCATGTAACTAGAAAAGCTTTGAGTATGACGGTCGATGGATATAAGAGTAGAGGAAGACCGAAAAAAGGATGGATGGATTGTGTGAAAAATGATATGTGTGTAAAAGGTGTGATGACTGAGATGACATCTGATAGGCGAGCGTGGAAAAGGAAAACATGTGCCGACCCTGCTTAGGTGGGATAAGGGTAAGAAGATGATGACTTTTTTTTTGGATGCTTTTTACGCAATGCGTTCCTTATGACACAAGGATTATACCAAACATGTTTTATTGGATAACCCTTTTGTCACCATAATAATACGTTGTTAATTACAAGTCACCTTTTTTTAAAATTTAATACCTAAATATTTCTAGTTTGCGGTCCGCGGCACCATGAGTGAAAAGGTTGAGTACCACTGAGTTAGGGTATGAAAGCGTAACAAAAAAACTTTCGCATTTATTAAATTTGTATGGATAATATTTCGAAGAAATTGTAAAATGAGAGTGATTATAATAAAATGATTACTTACAGAAACACAGGAACAAAGTGTCCACTGCCATTGAGTATACATTGAAGAATAATGTGCAAATGAGGTAGGTAGCAACGCTCAGTATTATAGCTGGAATGTAATTATAGTGTAGAGGCTCGCCATTCGTTACTTCATAGACAAATTTCCACTGCAACAGATAATATACAGCGAAGCCTACTCCTATCGAAATCAATAGCTTCGATAGGAAGAAGAGAAAATCTGCCACCTGTAATAAAAGTTAATTTATTTCAAATTGTAACATATGTTTGCATTAGTGACATGCAAGTTGATAATATATTTCAAACTAGTTTTTGCTCGTAACTTCGGTCGGGAACAGTACATTATTGTTTGATGATAGGCATTATACGACCTTTTCTGTAGGTACCCCTGACTTGTATGCAAAACGATAGTCGGTTCAGTACTTAGGCGTGAAAGCGTAACAAACTAATATTCACATTTATAATATTAGTAAGAATATCAGTGCGCTCTTTCAGTTTACATCTAGTTTCTATTCCATGTTTATTGGATTATCTTTGAATAATATTTAATTAGTTTTAATTACTGTTTAGATTTTAAAAGTCCAATTAATAACAGGATCGATCATGTTTCTATTGATATGATAACGCGCTATTGGTCAGAAAGATCTAAATAGTTCCAGCGGGTATAAAATAATGGTTAAGTGCAGGCTACAATTGAAAAATAACTAGAAGAAAGTATACCGAAATATTTTTTGTTTTGATATCAAAAGTTGTAGCTGTTTTGAACAAGTTAATCTTTAAAATATTATTGTGTTAGTGTACGTGGAAATATTAAAGTGAAAGAACGTATGCCGTGGAAGCGGTTAATATTCATATTTTAAAACAAATAAAATATTTACCTTATCTAACACGACAACTCTTAGAATATTTCTCATAAGCAAAGAGAAGGCCTCTCTGGCACTTGTACAGAAGTTATGGCCGTGCACTGCGCACATTATATAAGCATTCTTATTTATGAACTTGAGGAAGTTCTCCAAACACCAGAAGAAGCATTTGCAGCAGCACAGTATGCATCGTGTAAAAGGGTTATCAAACTTTTTAATTTTGTGATCGATGTACTCTAACATAACTCTTATCACACGGACTATGGCGATTATTAATGCTCCCAACGCCACTGTACCCAAATGATATCTAAAAAAAGAAACATAATTATAAATCTTTACAAGCATCATCTTATTATCCTTATTTCACTTAAGTAAGATAAACGCAACCGGTGTTATTACAAAAAAGTTAAATACGTGTTGAATACTTGCTTTAAAAAGGTTTCGTATTCAATGCACCGCGGTCGCTGAATGTTCGCCATCTTGTTCTTTTGTCTCGCTTTGGTTAATGGAAGAGTACAACGCGAACTTGCCTCGGGCGCGTGCGGTTAATTGAATATGAAACCTTTTTAAAGCAAGTATTTAATACGTATTTTTAACATTTTTGTACTAACACCGTACATGTTTTCTTTTCCAACTAACCTCTATCACGCGTTCTCACAGTATTTATATAAATATCATTATTTACATTTTACTTCCATACCTTCTTCAGCCTCCTTCTATTTCTATATCCATCCTTCATCATTAACATACTTCTATGTACTTCTATGTATTACATGTCTGACTGTGTCTAACTATAATTATAACTAGTATATCATAATTAGAAGTATGTTAAATATAAAGATGGACGGATATAGAAATAGAGGAAGACCGATGAAGGTATGAATGTAAAGAATTAAATTTATACAAACAGTACAAATACTGTGAGGACACCTGATACAAGACAATTGAAAAAGAAAGTCTGATGAATACACAATCATAACAATTATATGTGACATATTTTTGAAGTTATACTTCTTTTGGCGCGTTAGGGAAAAATGATGAGAGTACATTTTTACGATGCGCGCACACACCGTCACGTAAAACCGACACCTTGAAGTTAGCTATAGTCAACTTTTTCTATTGTTAGTGTTGTTTTTTCTACAAACGTTGAATAAGACGAAATATAAAATTTTAAGTTTTAAGTATAACTTCTAACGTGTGTACATAAGTGTCGTTAAATTTTAAAATGAGCTAAATCCAAATCCAGTTCATATAAAATGTTTATTTTTTTTAAGATTTCCAGTTTTTATACACCGAGAACAAAGTTTAAACTTTGCCGTCCATAAGGTTTTTAATTCTTTTTTATGATTTTCATATTATACAATGTACATAATTTGAAGATCTTAAAAAATAACGTGAAATATTAAGAACGGCTCAAATTGAATTAAAATGTAATGACACAATTGTTATATCAATCACTTTATTGTTTCTTTAGGTAATCGTAGGGATAAATAGAGTATCTCCCGATGACGTTCAACTCCTTCAATCAATTTAAACTATCGTCTGTAAGAGTGATATCAGTTCATCGAACATTGTATGTTCTCAGTAAACACTTCTCTATTATGTATTAATCTGATTGCATTTCAGCCCCGAAGTCATAATGCGGTGAATCGAGCAATCCACACCAATAATGAAACTTGTCTACAATTTTGAATCTATTTATTAAACGAAGTACCAATGAAGCGGGTGTTACTGTGTTTGGTACTATAAATTTTTTTTTACGAGTTCATTTGTATATAATACTAGCTGACCCGTGCCCACTTCGTTGGGCGATAATAGGCATTATCAAGCTACAACTTTTTTCTAGAACTCAATCATATATCTCTCATCATTAAGGCGGCGTTCGTAAGAAACGTTTTCGTTCGACCATTTTTTCTGCGACTCCCCAGATACAAACCTACAACCTCACAAACTTTATCTCTTTATAATATAATAATATAATTAATTAATAGCTTCTGCCCACGACTTCGTACGCGTTCAACAGTTATTTTGGGCTAACACACAGCGGAAGCTATCAACAGGAAAAAACCCCTATTTTAAAACATTCTTCATTGTTGCTCCGCTCCTATTAGTCTTAGCGTGATGATATATAGCCTATGACATAACGTGTCTTTCTATTGGTAATAATTTTCAAAATCGGTTTAGTAGTTTCTGAGATTACCCCCTACAACGTCACAAACTCACAAACTTTACCTCTTTATAATATTCGTATAGAAGAAGATACAGTCCTTTGCTGTTACCGTTCAGTACGTAGTAACATACCGTATACGATACATGTATTAACATAAGTAAGGACAAAAATGAAAGTAAACTTTAAATAGTAAAGCACTTACCGAAACGTTCTGAATATCCCAGATGTAAGAGTAAAGAATGGGAGGTCTCGTTTGTGGAATGTCCAATACCAGGTTGAGAATGTACTCGCGAGCATCATGTCCGAGACACCGCTGATGAAAAACATCGTCCAGAAGAAGCCCAGCAAATTAACAACTACAGAAAAGATATACTTTTTAATGATCCAACTTATGTTTAATAGAGTGGGAGATGATGGGTAATATCAAAGACGATCTCATATACTTCTGTTGTATGCAAGGAGAAGGGTAAACGACATTGATAATGTATGATGTTTTTTGTTGTTGTAGGTACTGATAGTTGTAATAACTTGGTATGTAAAGTTGGAACTTTCACCTCAAGCGTCTATTCATATATACTTACACATTTTACTACATTTTAGACTTAGCATGTTAACATTTAGTGCAAACTGCCAGTTTTTTTTTATACCATAGGAGGCAAACGAACAGGTGGGTTACCTGATGTTAACTGATCACCACCGTCCATAGACATTTGCAACACCAGAAGAGTCGCAAGTGCGTTGCCAGACTGTGGGGGAGGGGGAGTGGGGAAGGGGGAGGTTAGGTGGGTTATCCGGCGCTCTCACTGACTGAACGAAACGCAACAATGCAAGCACTGTTAATTCATGTCGGTTTTCTGTGGGTCGGGTGGTACTACCCCGGACGAGCAGACCAATTAATACTGAAACCAGTAATAGCTTCAGCGTGACTCTACCACCTACAATATACCTACCTACCACCTAGTTATTGTCTTTGCTATCAGAAGCCTGGGATTTAAGGAGAGAGAGGCAATTGATAAAGCGTCAAATTCATATATGTATATGACATATCATAACATACAACGGATCATTTGATTTTTTATAGTTCCGAAGTAGATTTTTTAACAGGTGTGCATTATGTTCCTGCCACGAGAAATCTTATTACATTTAGAATAAGCAGTGAAATTTATCACTACTCTTTCCACAAATATCACTATCTGAGTTATATGCATCGTGGTTCTTGATGCTGCAATAAAATATCATGCAAGATGTGCACATCTGTAAAGATGCTTCACTCTGTCTTGAATTTGTGGATTTATTAGGTTTATACAATATTTTATGAAATTCTCGTTGATGTGGCAATCCTTATTAATATTATAAATGGGAATGTCAGTTTGTTTTATGCATTCACACCTTAACCACTCAACTGATCATGAAATTTTGTATACGTTGTACGGATATATAAAAAGGCATAGGCTACCTATTCTCCTGAAAAAAAATTTACGAGAGTTCATATCTAAATTACCGCGAGCGAAGCCGTCGGCAAAACCTAGTAAAATAATAGATAAAGAAATAATGGAGGCAAGCGTTGCCCATTCCAAGTTTTGGATGCGATTATAACTGTTATAATTATAAATTACAAAACAATTTAAACAATGGTTAAATAAAATGTGTACTGACGGTGCAAGTAGGTGGAACTGTGTGGGCTGTCGATTCCTGTGAAGTGACATGTAGCGTTGTAGCATGCTCCTCCACTTGTTTCGCGGCATTTCAATATGAATTCCGTCGGATCACAGCTTACGTAATCCTAAAAATTAAACAGATTAATGATAGTCATTATTCAATTAAAACATTATGTTAAACATAGCAAGTATTTGTACTTATTACATATTCTTCTACGTTTTATTTAATATACGGTTCATGTATATAAATATTTGAAAATTATGTCAACATTTTTCTACCAAAAATTCCTGATCGAGTATGAAATTTACCGTTTAATAATTTGGTAATACATCTAACTAAAACGACATGGGGATGATTCAAGCTCGGTGTAATATAAATCTTACCATAAACATATTTTCAAAAAGTAATTGTA
This sequence comes from Antheraea pernyi, assembly GCA_015888305.1. Taxonomy (NCBI): domain Eukaryota; kingdom Metazoa; phylum Arthropoda; class Insecta; order Lepidoptera; family Saturniidae; genus Antheraea; species Antheraea pernyi. Next base: position 1,789,976 of record MU158715.1, read on the forward strand.
TTCAGATTTAACCGTGGCTGAATACGGCGATAACGACATATCAATAACGGCAGTAGAATATATAATCTTTTCCATTATATTTTACAATTCAGCATAACCACAATAACATGCTTTGGGTATTTTTATATTAGCAAGGCAAAGTGACGGGACTGTATCTAATGGCCAGAATACACATGCCCGTGGGTGGCATACCAGTTTCTAGAATCAAGATTCTTCATGCCAGTGAGGTACCTAAAAAATCAAACGAGCTGCGATCTCCTGGTATGTTTTGTATTGGCACGCGAGCTACGGGTAGAATCTCTATAGACATGTCAGTAGCTTGTTCTTGCAATTGGCATGCTTTTGTGCTAGTAACAAGCATGTGTATTCTGGGCTTAATGGTAAATGCAGCCCCAAAACAAACTACCGCAATTAATTTACAGTCCATCGTCAATAGTTACTGTGCTGATGGCCTTGACGTTTCTAGATAGGTGGATATACACTGACCACTTCCAAAACGCAACTAAAAAAGTCGCTTAGGTAACCAGTCGGAGATCCGGTCGGCTGCAAATCCCCTATCTTCACTTAAGATCTGTACTATCTCGGAACCGTATATTGAATAACTTAATTGATAATCGGAACTTCATTTGCGTTGTTTATTATCATAACAACAATATATTTTATGGAAAAAGGAAAAAAAATTGAAAGCATAATATACTTTGCTTACAAAATTTCTTTGAAAACAATGTTATACGTATGTCGCGGTCGCGTAAATAGTCAATTAGGAAACATTGTGTCAGCGAGGGTTTGTCATTTTGTTTGTTGATCGCCGCCGGCGCTTGTGACGCCGGACCAGTTCGACCGCGCATATCGTATGCGAAGCTCGTTGCGCCTTAAAGGAATCGCGCGCTCCCCGTATCCGCATACCCTATTTTACACTATCACAATTCGTTGAACCGGCATCGAACCCCGCACCAGCCGGTGAGTGATCACAAAATTTCCTACTAGTGCTCTCGCTGACCTCGCATTTGATTCGTATCACAGGTGGTTTCCGATCGAAGGAATCACCACCAACGACTATATACAACGACGAATATTGCGACACTATTTTTTTTAGATAACCAAGTCTAAGAATTAGAAATAAAATTATCTAGATCTACATTATATTGCAGTTTTTATGTAATGATTTCTTCAGATTTCTATCATTTTATTTATATAGATCGGAGCGTAAATTAAACTTCCTCTAAATATATTAATAGAGTGTTTCCCAAAGTTTATTTCGCGGAATCTAGATAGCCTTATCATTAATGTATTGTGTTATTGTTTCAATAATCTTCTTCTTCTTCTTACCCTTATCCCACATAAGTAGGGTCGGTACAACATGTTTCTCATGTTGTGGTATATGATTTGGCTTCATTTTACGATCGGCCGCCTGCCTGTCATCAACCCTCCTTGGGATTATTTTGTTGTACCACTGTATTTGGGATTATTATTATATAGTTGCGAAGTCTGATGGGCTCTTTTAGCCTTACAATTGTTTGTTCCGGTTAAATACGAAGTTCTTGAAGATTATGGTTTGCTTGTTATATTGCCATTTTTATGTAACGGAAAACTATCCAACTTTAGACTGAATTTTCTGTTTTTTTTTCCAAGGTTCGTGGTTTCAGAGTTTTCTCACTAATAGTAATACAATATTAGATACAATAAACCATTATAAAAATATAAAATAGGAAAACTATAATAGAAAAATAAATGCAAATAAAATGACATGTCAGTGTCACTGTCAATTCTCTATCTGAATTATTATTGTCATTATTATTTATTATTTATCATTATTGTTTCAATAATGCCTTTGTTAAAAATGTATCAGCGTATTGATGAATCATCAAACCTTGTGGCAAGAGGGCCACCGACATTCCACGCACAATTTAGTTGTTATTCGCAACATGAGGCCAACTTTTATATAAATTGACGTAATATTACACATAATTCAGTGGTATAAGTAGTCGCCTCGCCGTTGACACTGACTGTTGTGGGTTCGATTCTCACAGACAATTATGTATCTACTATTATATAGTATGTATATTGTTCTGAGTGTGGGTGTAATTTGTATCTGATTCGTATGTTTATTAGAATGCTCCCCGTGACGCAAGGATTTTATTCTTAGTACAAGAGCTGCTTTAGGAAAATGCATATGCTGATTAGCAATACGTAAAATTGACTATGACTGATCCTATCATGCTGAATCTATACTAGTATTGTATTGGAATAGAATAATTAATATAGTAAACGTTTGATACACTTATTTTAATATAAACCTTCTAACATTAGTAACAATTTCATTTACCACAAGATATAACACAACACAACACCTTTTGAGTATTTCATAACGACAACAGATTAGGAACCGCTGGCGTATAACTGAAATATGCTACAATCGTTCAGATTGGTAGAGCCTTCAATATCTCAATCGACTTATATCTCTGTAGTGACGACAAACAAGGTGGTCATATATCATGGTCACGTATCAGGATTGATCATAAATGAGCGAACAGGTATACAATCCAATTAATGTAGAATTGTCTCGGAAGTTAGTTATTTATAATACTTAAAAAAAACCCTAATTTTTAACTGAAGCCAAATTAAAATACGCAGTTGTAAACATAATACTGTCCCCGTAAATCCTTTTCAACGTTCGGTATATAGATGCGCGAACAAAAATTTATGTATACATGTTTTATATAATACTAGCGGGCCCGGCGGACGTTGTCCTGCCCTCTATAATATAAAAATATAAACAAATTATAACCTAATCTAAACCTTCCTCGTACATCACTCTGTCTACTGATAAAAACCGCATGAAAATCAGTAGTTTTATAGTTTATCGCGAACAGACAGACGGACGCAGCAGAGAACTTTGTTTTATACTATGTAACGATGATCTATAACGTTGAGAAAACATAAGGGTAAAAAAAGCCAAATTTACATTCCCATAACTTTTTTTTAATTAAAGTCTTGAATCAGACACAGAGCGCCCAAAAACATTGTCGCAAACTATACTTATATGTTGTTATATTATGCATATTGAAACTTATAATATCGCTATAATTTACGCTCTACGCGTTATTTGTGTTTAATATGGGAAGTCATTATTACCTTTGTGTAAACCCCTTGGCAATCGCAAGTAGAATTCTCAAGGTTGACAACCCTGAATGCTGATTCTCCGATAGACAATATAAACATCAGTACAAGTATGCCGTACGCAATAACAGCGCACTGAAGTATCCACGGGAATATCGGAAATAATATTGTGGATTTTATTGCTGTCACTGCTCTGAAATGAAAATGATATAATATAAAACATTGACTATCAAAGAAATTAACCACCTTCTCACAAAACACCGACATGAAGCAATAGTGCTCGCATTGTTGCGTTTCGTTCGGCCAGTGAGAGCGCCGGAGGCCCACCTCCTCTCCCCTCTTCATTCCCCCCTTCCCCCAACTACAGGCTGGCAACGCACTTGCGACTCCCCTGGTGTTACTAGAGTCTATGGACAGGTGGTGATCACTTAACATCAGGTGAATCGCTTTTCGTTTGCCCCCTATGATATAAAAAAAGTTAAAACATAGGAACATAACTGTGGTGTATACAATTATATGATATATACATATTTTATCTAGTTTCATTGTTCCGGGACAAAACGAAAGAATACCTTTCTAAGGAATAAAAGCAACGCACGTTTCCTCTTAAGCATGTAAAATTAAAAGTATAAGATGTACTCACTTGCTTCCCTCGCGGATTAGGGCAATGGCAATAACGATCCGACTTCGTAAGAAAACTATCATGATAGCAAGTACCACAAGTATAACAGCAAGGACAATCATTATTATAAGCCATGTCTCGGACTTAGCAAATATCGATTGCGCGTATCCTTTTAGGTTTGTCGTTTGGTATAAACCTACAGGATTATCACGATAATATACGTAGTTGATGTAGCATAAATATACCGCTGGAAAGAGAAGATTTTATATTAGACAAAGTGCATTAATAGGTACTTTGATTGAAGAAGACGTTACTTTGCGGAAATCCATCATTAATATTATAGTGGACGCTACTTTACCAGGGGGAAGTGCAAAGTAGCGTCCACTATAATATTATTAATAGATACGTCTTTCTTTACTAGAACTCCTCGTCTCCTTTGTGAAATTTGGTAACATGAGACCTCACTCTCCTTCCTGTGATACTTAACATTATTTAAAAATGGTTTAATTTATAAATATGTAAGTGTTTGGCTTATATTCTTTGCATCAAACGACTAAATCTCTAAATGATATTTTCTAAGGGAGTTCCATGCATAAAATGTAATAAGTTTGTATTAAATATGTACGTATATGTAAATTTAATACAAATTTTTATCCGTCTATAATGAAAATAATATATTTCTCCAAAACAAAAACTATATACGAAATTTTTATTAATTCCCCTTCCCTTTACAAGAGATTTGTTTAGATTTTTCTATAAGTTTACTCCATTTTGAGCTCAGGTCATTGATGGACGCCACCGGTTAAAATAAATATCTATTTAAAATTGTAAGTATTTACATATAACAGATTCGTTTCAAGCTCTTACTACATGTTTCGTATATGACACGCAAATTGGTAGGTATATAATATCATTCTTTTTTCAATTATATACACGTTGTATACCTGTATCTTTAATATTTCCCGTTAATTCAATGAGCAATGACTTCAGACGATCAAACAAAGTTACGTAGCTATAAAATACGGAAAACTGAACGGAATGAGGTTAAATTGAATATAACAAATGATTCATAATGTACACAAAATAAACAACAAAAGGTAAAGGACATTGTCACGAGGACAATTATACGTTTGTGAAATACCACCGGACAGTAGGAAAATGCAGAATTATTGATTCCTCTGTATTTATAATTACTAATACATTGTTCTGGCTTGGCGATTGAATTTGTGTCTTTGAAAGGAAATAAATTTACTCGCTATTATTAAGTTATTAAAATATAGTTAAAGTTAATACTATATTATAAAAAGTAAATAGAAAACCTTACAGAATCCGAGGAGTCCCAGAAGACCGCAGATAGATGCCCAAACAACCGGAGTGACCACCCATCGCAGTAACAAGATATAAATGAAGCATATAATAACCACGGCGCCCAACGCTCCCAGCAAATACCATCTCGACTGCACCAAATCTTGGACGATTTGCGCTGATAGCTAATCATTAGAAATAATTCATGTCATGGACACGTATCATAAGTCAACTACTATGCATACAATAGTTAAAACAATTAGGGGGAAATTCATCGATTTATAACAACGAGGCTATAAGTCCTTGGTTGCTTTGTTAACGCACGCAACGTAATTAATATGTAAATACATATAATTATTGAAAATTTGCAAATGCTAATGCAAAATATTTTACTTCAACATTAATTTATGCAATTTATATGAAATCGAACAAAAAGTGGTACAGTTCTCATGACAAAATAAATATATACCAAAGTAATCTTCTATACAATAAAAATATAAATTTGATTTGTCTATTATTTATCCGATTTGTTGATTTTTACTGGTGATAGAAAGAAGTCTTTCAGGCGACTTATCATTACGCCTTTCTATAGGAGCTAAATAGAAATAACTAAACATAACCTCGGTAAATTAAAATCGGTTGAAGTGTTATAGAAGTCAAATCGTACTGACAAATCTACGAAATGTAGAAGACAGTAAAAAATCATCCAAAAAAAAACAAAGTTTCTACGAAACAAAAAAGTCATTTCGCAAACAGCAGCGAGTAAAGACGTTCAAGTAACACTTGACATATCTATTTAAAAAAAAATCGTAAAGTATAATATAAAAAAATACTTTTTAAAAATTTCAGTTGAGAGTAGACTTAAACAAAAATTATCAATCTTCTACGAAATTACCATTTGAAGTAAAGAGTTATTTAAAAAGTATTTTAAATTAAATAAATTCATTGTTTTTAAAATTTCGATAATCAACAGCATCTTTGGTAGCTAATTAATTTAAAAAAAGCAAAACATTCATGCCAAGGTCTCGTATGTGATGTGTACGACATGAAACATAATTACACTAGATTGTAATAGATTAAAATAAATGTAGATTATATAAAAAATCATTTAATGTTTTTCATGAAACTGTGAGTACTATCTGCTTTAATAATTTTTACTATATAATGGCATAACTTTCATATTGCAAGATAACATTTGCAATGTCGCATAAAATTGTTTTTTGTTAATAAATAAAGCGAATAAGATTTAGTAAACAAATTCGTTAATGTAGTTATAATATTATACCTAATTTTTTTTTTTAAACAAAAATGTTATGAAAATAGCTATACTATAATAATATATTCATGCTACATGATTTATTATTTATTAATAAGATAAACATTGAACATAATCGATTATACAATTAATTTATTACTAGTAGTACTGCGTGCAGAGTTTAACATACGGAAACATAAAGGATATAGAAGTTGGTATAATCTATAAAACGTGTATATAGATTTTAAAATATTGGTCCATTCTATTCAAAATTAGATCTTTTTATAATCTGAGCTTGTAATATTTGTAGTAGTTGTGCTTTTTTTCGAACTGACTACGCTATTGACCTAGCAAAGTCTTAACAACTTTACCGGACTACTGTAGATCGTGCTTTTTTTTCTAACTGAGTACGCTATTGACCAAGCAAGGTCTTAACAGCTTCACCGGACTACAAAAGTATTGTAGGTCGTGCAATTTCCAACTTATATATAGCTAACAATTTTGAAGCGTTCTGACGTTTATATCTCATAAACTGTTTGATCGAACTCTGTTACGTATATAGATGTTGTTTTGAAAGAACATAGTTTGTTGTTTAAAAAGTAAAAATGAATGAATGTAGTAAAAATAAATAATCATTACAGGTTTTTTATACTAGTGGTCGACTTCGACCATAATTAATTAATTTTATAACTTTTAATATTGTAGTCTTCTTAAGTTAATGAGTGTATAAATTTCGTAAATTAGAAGTAATGAGCTTGATGTATGACGAATAGGTTTATAGATAAAGGATTTGCATCTTGGATGGCATGGAAAAAATCAACTTTTACCAATTTTTATATTGGTAACACTGTAGCTTGTCGATAGCTAAACAAAATAATATTTAAAAAACCAAGTTACCAAAGAGACGACAAAAGTGTACTGAACTGTACCTACTTGTATGTAGAAGATTACGGCACTAATCATTTACAGGTTTCCGTTAATATGGTTATATTAAAATGTGTTTAAATGTTAGTTATTTACCTCGACCAAACATATTAGTAGAAATATAAATAAAATTACTTTTAACGAAACAGGTAAAAACTTGTATGATTTTTTTTAAAGAAAAAAGAAATACTCTACCTCTTCAAATGACACCAAGTGTGCTATTTGATCGACAACCTGTTGCTCATTGAGTCCCATTTCGTTCGTGATCTCCCGAAAATAGGTCAGTGCTTCCGTGACGTTCACAAAGCATCGGCCCAGGACTGCTCCGCGAACCAAGCGTGATCAGCCACCACGTACCGCGACATTATTGTATGGATAATTATTGCGAGATTAATTTTGTGCCGTCGATTAAATACAGACAACAGAACAAGATATATTACCAATTACCAACTATACAGTGAAGGAACAGGGATACTCATGATGCTTGTTAGTTATGAGTGTTCATGCACGATATGCATTAATACGTTTTAGTACATAAAAGCTATACATATGCTACACGTGCGTTAGAAGCGTGCGGCATTCGCACAACTACCTACAATGTGGGTATCGCGTTCGTTCCTTGTGAAAAATGTCACCCAGCTAGCGGCTATCCATCCCACGTACGTATCAAGAGCCGTTGCACTGTTTAGCAGCGATTTTTGAACCTCTTTTGGATTTCTTACACAGGTTTCGCCGCTTCCAGTGTCCGAAATTAAGCTCGGTTCTTTTCTACCACTGCATTGGATTGCTGATAAATCTCCGATGCAGCGCGACAACACTGAAGTTTTATGAAATTTCCATTGGGTTCAGTTAGGACAAGCAACGATGACATTTTATTTTGATTAACATCCAGGACATGCTACATGTTTCTCCCAATAGAACCAGGGACAATCATTAATCAGGCAACGAATTTAGAGGGTTTGGATTTAGATTTGTTTCTTATTCTGTCACACAATTCATTCGGTAAATCACACCACTCAAAAAGTACAAATCTATGAAAGTGAGTATTACCTGATTGGCTTTGTAAAACGTAGCTGGCACATTTTCCATCATGCATATATGCTACAGCGTCGCTGTAAGTCATCGTTTGAGAGTTAACTTCATCAGTGCAGACCATGCTTGACCTCATTTGTTCAAAGTTACTTGCCGTTAGTTGGCTATTAAAGAGGATTGTTCTGTCTGGACATTGTTTCACGCATACCTGTAAAATGTATCGTCGTTATTAAGTAAAATTTAGAATGCCTATTTGAAGTAGGTCGGCTTAATTATCGTACTTTTATAAAATCATTATCTAAGTACATACTTGAGAGGTAGGGCATCCAGTAATAGGCGTACCAGGCGAGAGACAGCGCCTGATATCGAAAAACACTAAGTATCTCTTATCTTCAAGGCCTGAATCCATACCGCAACGTCTTCCGTTTGAATCGATGGGCGCTAGAAGTTTCTCTATGTTACCCCTAGACATACCTTAAATTACAATACGTCTAATTAGTATATAGCATATAAAAATATACATAAATAACAAATTAACTTTTCTTCTAATATATAATTTTAAATCTGTCCGCTTTTACAGTACACTCACTTGACTGATTACTAAAATGTAGAAATATTAATCTCGATACAAATATTATCCTTCTAAAAAGAAGTTGCATTATGCAGAGTGCTAAAGACTATGTGACTGAAGTCTTTAGTTTTATAATATAACTTGCGGGCCCGGCCGGAAGACGTTGTCCCGCCCTGATTATAAAAAAAACCTTGACAAATTATATACTAAAACGTTCCTCATTAATCACTTTATCCACTGGTGAACGCATGACAATCCGTTCAGTACTTTTTGAATTTATCGCGAACAGACAGATAGATGCGGTTGGAGACATTGTTTTATACTGTGCATCTAATGATTAATGCAAATAAATTCTCAGACGGTTAATTTGTACCAATAAAAAAGCATAGTGACAATTTTAAACACGTTACTACAAAGAAACAAAATATACTGCCTAAAAATATAATACATATTTGCATTTTTATAAATGCTTAATACCTGTAGGTAAAGTATTATTCAAAAATAAAAAATGTGTATTTGATTTGCATAGATCGAAATATTATTTGCTGGATTTATGCTCATAGTTAAAAAATATGCTTACTGTAATAACCGACGTAACCCCATCCTCCAAGGAATACGATGAACAAGATGAGCCATAAGATATCCGTACAGGAGCGGTTGTGGATGGGACCATTAAATTCAGGGTCGTATCGTATGGGTTCCCCTGAAATTATGTAAAATAGTTCAAATTTAAGGACACACAACATTTGTATATATTGGTATTTTGTTTGCATTTATTTTCTATATCGTATTTCTTTTTATCACAGTTAGAAGCACAGGGACAGCTCTATTAGAAGGCGAACGCGATCGTTCCTGGCGCCAGCACCCTGGGGCGCTTAGTGGTAAAGAAAAATAAAGGATATATTCCGAGCTTCAGCATTTTATTTTTGCATGTAAATGGTATGTGAATTATTTTATTTGTTGACACGAAATATAACCAAGACGAGTCCAACTTCTGTGCTTACGCGCATACATAGTGAAAATATAAGGAAGTGCCATAAGCGGACCTTGTTTACTGAAATGAGTACGGGCATGCAGGTGTACAATCTCATAAACCCTGACTAGATAATTCCATCATATATGAGTATAACGAAGGCTAACAGAATCTTAATTTGATTTAAAATTGTAGTAGTATGAATTAATAACGTATTGCAGGTATCAATAATGTAAATATTATTTTTGGGTGGTAGGTAGGGCAGAAGAAATTTGTCGACTGGGTTGTATCTATGTATCACGTTTACGCCATAGTTGCAGGCTTAGGCCGTCACGTTCCAGGATCAGTCGATGTATATTTAGTACTTAAAACGTTCGGTGCCACGTTCCCTTTTTACGGATAGTACTCTGTAGTGCCACGTGTACTACCGGTAGTACACGTTAAACTTGATCTACAGGCCACGGGCCAACACGTGGCACTTAACGTGTTAAAAAAGTGGTAGAGACCTGTGTATGTATGGGTTGCGACCTTCATGTGAATAACGAATAATTTATTTTATATGTATACTATATACGTTTTTATGATTTAAATTTTAACCACAGTCTTATCTCATGTTGAATGACGATGTGATCCAAGGTGGCAAACATGCTACATGCTACATCTAAGAGGGGGAATGCTCAAATGCAGATGCCTGAACACACAAACAGGTACGCTTGATTAACTCGAAGGTGGTAGCAAGTCAGGCGGTCTAGAAAACGCCTTACCACCAAACTGATTTTATCATGATGTTTTCAATAAACGAAAGCTACATCTCAATGGGAAGGATTCTCTAACTTCGTTGATCAATGTAGTGTCCGAACACGCTATCAAATGAGCCATTCCTTCAAATATATCAATGAACAAGTAGCATACTACTTCTCTTACATATCTTAATACTTTATAATTTTATATCTGGCATTTTGTACATGATTCTTGTGGAGACTTAATTTGAGCAAAATCTAAGATAAGTGAAAGATTCTGTATCTTCCCTAGATCGATATGTGTAAAATATACCTAAAACTATTAAACGTAGGCTGTTTGCAAGCAAACCACAACTCTTTAGTATTTAAGTTAATGTTCATCTGATCAAGACTGAGAGAATATAACAAACTTCTGGTACTTTACCGTACTTACAAATTTGTTTACTTAGTATCCCTAGTCTACTTACAACGAAAATCCCTCAAATCAACTAACTCTACTGTCAACACATTGCAACGTTCCAGAAAATAACTTTTGTTAATTTAAAATACTCCTAAATGATGTATGAAACACTTCATAATTTCTAATATTCGAAAACTCGATGTGAATAGTTTATTTATTCACATTTCCATGAATTGGAAAACTCCACTCAACTCTATGTCGAATCTATCACATCCTTTAATTTAAAAATGCAATATCTATAGTACAACAATAACCTATCTATATTCACAATAAAAATTAAAAAATAGTAATACATTATAACTTTAAAAAAAAATTATATCATTATTTATAAATGACCAATAACAAAGTAACGATATAGCCAACACCCACTTACTTGTACCCATATTGTTACCTACCTACTTTATTACATCAATTCTGTATCATTACATTATTAACTAAATTAGATATGATACGTTTTAATTTCGCTAAGTGGAGTAGTGTTTATTGTTAATAACTACACCATGACACAATATAAGAATATAGTGCTCTAATTACAAATTATCACGCTTTTACGCAACATATTTTATGGAAGAACAAATATTGAGACTGTTCATCAGATTTCTATGCTAATTTTTACGTATCGACAGGAGAAAGCGAAAATGTCGTAACTTGCATTTTTAGCGAAAACTCTTTTTACCATATTCTTGTATTAAAAAAAATACCACTTCGAATGGTGTAGGTCTCGCTTTCCTACGATTAAAATTTTCATTGATACGACCTTAGTTTTTTAGCTAGTATTAGCACTATACATAAAAAATATTTAATTTTTGAAATAGTTTTTTCGCTCTGGTGTAAAGTTGGACTTTACAAGTTACGACAATTCCGCTTTCTTCCGTCGATATGACGATAAGATCAGCTTCTTGATCTAGTCGATAAGATATAACTTAAACAAGCAAAAAAGTACATTGTTATTAAATCTGAAAACATTTTAAAATTGTCAGGTCCTTATTTAAGTTGTATTACACGAAGAAAGTGCTGTTAATGCCGCTTCACTTGGATGGTTACCGTTTTTATCTAACTGATTACAAATATAATTAATATTTAATCAGTTGGTGCGAAATCATATCTATAGCATATTGATTTTTGTAGGTTAGAAGCATTAGAGTAAAATAAATCATTACTGTTTAAGTAATAACGTACGGCAAATGAGGTAAACTATTTTTAGGTTATATGTAGAAACTTATCACAATGTTATTGTAATTGTGACATTTATTAGTGTGTATGTGTGTACTAGTAATACAATTTCAAACTTACGGGATTCTTTAGGTGGTACACAACAATCACCGCAACACCCCATTATTTCCTTATGAATCACTGTGCATTTTACCAAAAATTAAAGCAGTTTTTATTATATATCACTTAAATGTTTACACCTTGAGCGTCGATCGTTTCACGAGTACTTATTATCAAATATGAAAAATATCGATGTTCCTTATCGAGATTGCTGATAATATATTAGCCTCGCAATAACCAATGATTTAATGGTATCAATCCTAACGTTAGTTCAGGTTTTAATAAAGATTTATTACAAAATGTGCCTACAAATTAATAGTGAAAATACAACCATCTAGATAGAGATATATTTTTTAATAATTGTTGTTTTTATGTAATGAAAGGTGGTATATATGTCTGCAGTTCAGCTGGCTTAAAATATAAACTGCCACTCATGGCTATTTATAACCACTTCAAATATGACCCAAGTTTAAATAGAGATTAGTTATCGTGATGCGTCTTGTTAGTTCTGAGCAGAAGTTGAAATGTTTCATGTTCTAGTGGCTTTTGTTAAATACAGCCTTTGCATCTGAGTAGATCTGGTGTGAGTACCAATGCTCAAAGCACACACGAATAAAGCGCTAACTTGGGGTATAACAAAATAGCGGTAATTATTTTTTATTATATGTGTTTTGATTCACATTTGATAGCAATTTCTCCGTAGTAGTCAATTTTGATAATCAGTATAATAACTATGTAATATGAATGCGTAAAAACACGAATATTAGTTGTTTTGGATTTATTTAACGAAAAATACAATATTACTGTGGAGAATTAAGTGATCTTTGAGCAATCGTTCGACACACGATCGACAACGAACTGATGGTATAAATAAACCATTGAATGAAACATGGAACCATTAGCATACTAACACTAATTAATAAATCTGTGTTTACATTCATTGCACCAGACTGGAATATTTGCTGTTTAACGGCCTGTAGGTGGCAGTAGTGCACATGATTCGGATAGACAATTCCAGAAATTTGTTTGTGAAGATCATAAAGGGCAAACAATTAACAAATTTTGTATTTGCCAAATATTGAGCATGGTTTGAGTATCAATACGCAGTAAGAGAGATGGCCTGCGTAAAGACTTGTTTTAAGCAAAAAGTGTAAGTAGTCCGGTGAAGCTGTTAAGACCTTGCTTGGTCAATAGCGTAGTCAGTTCGAAAAAAAAAAAAACAAAAAGTGTGACGTATTATTATTACACGTATTATTTGTTTTAATAAAGATTTTATAATCGTTTTAATAATTGAGTCGTTCGTTCCATTTCGAAATGAGCTAAATCCAATTTTAGCCGATCCTAATATTTTTTCAAGACCTTCAAATTGTGTACAAGTAAAATAGGAAGATCATAAAAAAAAATCTTATGGACGGCAAAATTTGAACCGTTCTCGATGTATATAAAAAGGAAATCGTAAAAAAAATAAAACATGTTATACGAATGATTATAATTGGAAATAGCTCATTTTCAAATGGAACGACAACATTTTCGGTTTTGTTAACGCGGATGCTAAGTTGACACAAATATTTACTCTGTCGACATTGAGCAGATAAAGAGAATAATGAGAAATAGAGTGACCAGTGTGTGTTTCCAATTAAGCGTGTAAGTCACTTGTATGTGTGTGTACAAAAAAGATAACAGAATGAATCAGAAAAAAAACCAGTGACCACAAAACTAATATTGACGGCCAAACTAATATTAGATAAGAACGAGGTTGCATCCTCAACTCTCCTAAGCGGATAGTAGACTGGTTTAAAACTGTTATATTTATTTACAATTGTGTATAATGCAACGGTCCAAAGAACAATAGAATAACAATAGTAAGAAGGGGCCATACTAGAGTAAAAACCCAAAACGCTTTATCGCATTGATAAAACACATTATTAACAATAATAAAAAATATAAATAACTACGTAACACTAATGTGTTGATAAACATATGAAAAGGAAAATATTCCAAGTAGTTTATATCCTAACTAATATTATAAACGAGAATATGAGTTTGTTTTTGTGCATACATGCTGTTAAGGGTAAAGAAAAGGACATAAGGTTCCTTTCATAAATGTACTATTGCTGAGATAACTTATTTATTTGTCAATTTTACTACATTACATAATTCTGCAATTGTACTTCATGGTTTTTTTAATAGTATCAAGGCAAAATGACTGCACTGTGCCTGATGGTAAGCACAGTACAATCCAAAAACAATGGCGACCACCGAGTGACACACTGTCCATCGCCGGTCGCCGCTGTTATGCCGGCCTGCGAAAAGCTGGATATGCACAGGCTGATCCCGAAACGCGACTCGGAAAAGCGAATCACTACGACGGGCTTTTTCGCCATATACATGGTGGCTGCGACCCAGTCAGGCTGTAAAACCCTACCACCCCGCTTTTGCCATTGCCTCGTTCGTTATTCAGCAGGGTGCACCACGTGCAGGAGAGGTTGGCTTGTATGTCTCAAGTCTTAGATGTTATTTGACACCCCTAATTTAGAACCCAGTTAATCTCTAGGAAATAACTAAGTTTAAAGAATACTTGTCATGTTTCATTGTAATAATGTGAATACGAAGGAGGTACTGATACAAATTAAGGCATGAGTTGCTGTACGAATTTTAGTTTTATCCTATAGATAAATTATTTCATTAGAGAAATAATATGCGAACAATTAATTTTAATCGACTGAGTGCCTTAAGCGCTCGCCTTAGTAGTCCGGTGAAGCTGTTAAGACCTTGCTAGGACAATAGCGTAGTCAGTTCGAAAAAAAATACAATTAATTCAATACAAGGACAATGAGTTTTAAATACACTTAACTATACGTTAGTTCTGACGTAAGTAATATCAAGGAGATAAAGAGTTTTATTTGTATGCGCCTACACTTGTTATTGTTGAAGCAATAAGTACTTATGACGATTACAATCAGAGGAAAATTAGTGGCTATTGTTTAATGATAACAGGAAAAGGATTCCTCAATTGGTTCCTTTTCCGCTTTTGTTCCTTAAGAACATTTACGTTAACTAGTTGACCTATTATGGGTTACTAATACATGATTTACATAGTTACCCAATATTTCAAAATAACTTAAATTTAATAAGTACTTCTCATGTTATAACTTTTAGCTACAGCTACCAAGGTAGGATATTAGACAAAAAAAAAAGAAATTAGAAAACTATGACTGCAATTCATTATTTGTATGTTAATTTTTTAATTAGGCCAGTAAATTAAATCCTAAATTTCCTAATTCGTACGTAAATAACTTTTGTACGTGGCTTCGCTTGCGTTAATATGGATTTGATATACTCCTCGGCAATAAAAATATTTTGGGGTTGATCCTGTGTCGTGTTACCAGTGACAATGTGTGTGCAAAACTTCATTATGACGGGTTGAGTAGTTAAGGTGTGACAGCCTAACAAACACACAAATAAACTAACTTTCTACTTTATAATATTAGTAAGGACATTTGCAACTTATTAATTTCGAAATTACAAATAATTTCTGCATACAAAATCACTTAAGAATAAATAAGAATAATATTATAAAATTATTTTTTTAACATTACTTAAATTATTATTGTAATATATACCACATGGTATGTAAATAATATGAACTTCCGTCGTAACGCACATTTAATGATAGCAGTGGCAAATTTCGAAACAAGAATATATGTAAACACAGAAAAATACAGATATATTATTATTAATTGCTAAGTAAAGAATGCACACGAAGCCGCGGGCACAACTAATTATACTTTGTATAATAATAACAATATGTATTTTGAAATACTTAATTTAGTTTTCTATCCCAAAAATAACTTATTATACGTAAATTAGGTGTTCACGTCATTTTATTCAAGACTATTTACATACATATATGTCTTAGAATAAGTAACTCAAGTTCATAGAGAATCTCCGGTTAATACTTTATAAAATGTTAACTGTTTACCACGTTTGCATGGATACGATTTTTAACGCAGGTCAAATTATCAGCACAAATATTATAAAAAAAACGTTGCCCACAGATTATGCCACAATTAAACACTTAATTGCTAACAATATTCCAGATACTCAAGTATTTAGTAGTTAAGTTGTGTGTAAATTTACAGATAGATAACAGAAATTTTTAAATCTTCGTAAAACACATGTTCACCAATAACGTCACTCGGTATATACTGTCTTTACCTTGAGAGAATCTCACACTGCGAAGTAAGGATTGGTGCATACTAATTGCATTTGTAATTTTAAAGTTATTAACAATATCTTGTTTTAAAATATTGTAATTTCCTTCACAATTAATCTTAAATTAAGCTATTTTTTTCCTAATATCATTTAGTAACATAAATTCATTATTATCTTTTAAATGGTTTTTCTCTAGTGAGATTCTAATAATTATTTTACAAATATATCTACCTATATGTTGTTCGCAATATTTATTATTTGTCATTTTAATATAATGGTAGGTGAATGACTAATGGCAGAATACAGGTATACAATGGTGCTATTGGAGTTTTTGGCGGGATTTTGGTCTGCCATGTAGTGGATTTTATATTTTATTCATAATCTTGTGTTATTTGACTCTATATTGTGTAAAATTGGTGGTGTTTTATCTAATATAGTTTGATTATTGTGCATAAGTGAAGTGAATTGAAAATAATATCACGGACCATGAATACTGAGATGCCACAAAACTCCCTGTAAAGTTCTAACAGGAGAGCTAACATCTTGTTGGAACATTGAAATTATTGTGTAAAATATGTTGTAATCTCCATTGAAACATTGACACTGGCAAGTGCTTCTGGGGAGCCAAAACAAGAAAAAGAAGAAGAATGGTGCTATTGTGGGTGTGTAGCGATGAGGTTAGAAGATTAAAGTGAAAGGTTAAATAGCGTGATGTGGGTAAAAGAGAATAGTGGAAGATTTAAAAATAGCAACGATTAGTGTAGCGTGTGGTATTTTGGTTTCGATTTACACGTATGTGCGTTTTGTTGATATAAAATCAGTAATTTGTAATTTATTCTATTCTCTTATTTAAAGTATCGAATGTAACCATGAATGTAACTTTACATATTTATTCGTTATGATTTTTTTTGTAAATAGTAATTAAACGGGTTTGTTGTTATACAAAAATGTTTTGTTTTGCCCCGTGCATACATTTTTATCAATATTTATCACACTTTATGGTAATTCCGGTTTTAATAGTAATAACACGGCATTCAGATATAGTGAAATAATCTAAATAATGATAATATTGATTAATGGACATATAATTATAGATAATAGAGCTTTTAATAAGAAAATTGTGCGTATTGTTTATTCTAGATTTTGAGGAATTTTATTAGCATTTATATTTGAGCTATATTTATTTCAATTTTATAAAATTTCATTAGTAAAGGTTCGCAAAAGACGGTGATTTGGTCAAAATTACTGGCCGGGATTGATAAAAATGGTGTGCTGCAGAACTGTTTGCTAGAGAAATAATTGCTACCATAAAACAAAGATTATTTTGTTATCTTTATTTACATAGATTAAGCTAATAACTGATATTGTGTTTATTGTATTTTTAACAATAATACTTTAAAAGTATAAGATATTAATCATGTATATTTATAAATCGTCGATTTTGATAACGAAACGATAATGACGTAAACCGTTTTTTAGAATTCATGTGTACGCATTTCTATTTTAACAAAATAGGATGATAGGCTGATTGTTTTGATTAACAACATTGCGACAAAATATGAAATATTGATATGTCTATTTTGTGGGGCACACATACTTCTGGAGTGTTCTTTATAAGGATCTACAAATCTAGAATTAATTATATTTGATGTTTTATATATGTTAAAATGTTTTAAATACTTCCGCATTTCCCTTAGACGTGTTATAAATAAATGTAAGAACGAAAATATGCCGAAATCGTGGTAATTTGCGGTGTAAAATTAAAAATTAGTAATATTGTAAAACTATTAGTTGGGTACCTATGTATTTTTATGATAAAAACAATCAAAAAATAGTTTGAAAATGATGTTATTTTTTAAAATATTATATGAGGCAAATGAACAGACGGGTCACCTGATTGTAAGTGATCACTACCGTCCATAGACACTAGCAACAACAGGGGAGTTGCAAGTGCGTCGCCAGCCTGTGTTTGGGGGAGGGACGAGTGGCGGAAGGGAGGGGGGACGAGGAGGAGATGGGCCTCCGGCGCTCTCACTGACCGAACGAAACGCAACAATTCAAACACTGTTACTTCACGTCGGTGTTCTGTGAGAGAGTGGTACTACTCCGGGCGAGCCGACCCATTCATGCTGAAACCAGTAGTAGCTTCAACATGGCTCTACCACCTCCGAATAATAACGCTAAATAATATACAGATAATGTAAAAAAAAAGCTCGCGTCGACTTATGTTCACACAATAAAAGTGAATAGTAGTAGTGATGATAACTAGAGTTTAGTTTTCACGAATCAATATGTCGCCGCATCGTCCTGAACCCGCTTGATGTCGAGTCTAGCCGAATAAACCCGATTCAGCGTCATCGGTCTGAGCGTAGAGATTTTTACTTTACTTTTGTTCACCGTTCAATGCGGTAGAAGAACTTTTCATTAAAAAATCAATTATATATGCATTATTAAATTTTATTACCATATGTCCAAAAATATAATTGCAGTCTTCAAAAATATGATGATAATTACTATTACTCTCCGACATTTGAAATCAATTTCACCTCCATTTGCGACATAGGCTTAATGTCAATTGGCAATGTAGTTTGGTATTATTTCGACTACTAAATATTTATTAGAATCTTAAGAATATCGAAGCATTCAATTCCGTCATTGTCATAGATTATTGTTTTAACATTGAACGAATAATATTAGATTACTTTTATTCGCTAGTTTTATCGAAAAAAGTGTTTTTTTGTGTATAGCGCCTTATGTCAATAGTGGTTGAATAGTGGTGACGGTAGCGTTATTTACGTCTATAACATGGAACTAGCGACCAGTGGACGTTACGTCCGTGCCGCAAATAACGCTAATCTTACACAATTTATTTACATTTGAGACGCTCTGGTTCACGAGTAAACTATATATCTAGAAATGATACAAACATTAAACGTGGCGTGCGGGTAAGCGAGCCCGTTGTTCAGTTTTTATTGTTTGAAGGAATGATTTCCATCAAGATATATATATATATATAGATAGATAGAATCGTTTCATGTCACTTAATGTTCGCGACAACTTACTATAAGTTGTATTAATTATTAGTATATGTTAATCGTGTGTAGTATTATAGTGGTTTGTCTTAAATAGTTCATAGATTTTATAATATATTATAGTTCGATAGTAACATACCATAATTGTACAAACTTTTTTTATTTCGAGAAAACCTCATCGTTCTTCAACTTCGGAATCAGAAATCATCGCTATAGTTGTGAGTTATTCGGAGGTAGCTCATACTTAACGAACACTTTTAAGTATATAATAAGTACACATAATGACATATAACAATATCCTTCAAGTTGATTATTTAAATGGTGATCGCAATATTTTTAGCATAATTTTATGTTACAACGCTGACCTAGTTACAACTTTAATACATAAATTTGCAATTCAGCTACAGTAAAATTACTTTTACAAGCGGCTCATCCTTGAAACAATATGGCAAGATCTAATTACCAAAAAAAAGTTAATATAGTCATAAGGACTGCCTCGACAGAAGTGAAAACTGAAAAAAATGGAATAACTGTTCTTTTTTTACTTTTTTAATCAATTGTAGCCTAAATTATGTCATTATCATAATTTGTTAATTGAATTTATTAATATTAGTCTGTGTTTTTATATCTATTAGCACTCGGAGCAATAATTATATATAGTATATTAATTAATCAAACATATGACGGGCTGCACATGCTCTATACAAAATATAAATATTACAAGTACCCCGCGTCGCCAGTCTGAAGCAAGCTCAATACGTCACGAACATGTCGAGGTCATAGGTGATACGAACCCGTAAGTTTTCCAAGTTTTGCACGAAGGAAACTTCATTTATCATAAGCACCAGATCATCGGCCCACCAATATGAACATTTCTCTAAGTACTCAAATAGTAATGCCAACATGCAATCCAATAATCTGAGCTCTCTTAATAAGCTTCCTAATCATGTATTTCACAAGAGCACAACGATAACAGCAATAGTGTAACCAATAATATAAAATTTCAACAAAACAATAAAGCCGACTTCATAAAAATGTACCAGATCGTCCATTAGACTTTGTGTATACACTGGTCACAAAAATTAAAGGATTTTTTTGAAATTTTCATATTCGATGGTTTTCTAAGGACTGCTCTGAAACTAATAGATCTGAAAGTTTTTTTCTTTCAGAACCTAGACAATTAAAGCTATTTTTTACAGCCTGTTGAAATCACCCTAAAATCAGATTTTTTATATCCTTTCATATTATATTCATTCATATTATCATATTATATTCATATTATTTTTATAACTAGTGTAGTTATGTACCAACCTTATCTAGGATTTACACAAATCTATCAATAACTAAAATTTTCCTATTCACTTTTAAGAAGTTCCCAGGTGTATCTTTGAAATCTATCCAATGCTAGTAAAATGGAGTCTTATCCCCTTTAAAGTTCTTCAAATTGGTTTTTTAAATGACGAAGTTCTGACGTAACAAACATAAAAAATACAAACGAACTGAGAACCCCCTACTTTTAATAATTGGTTAAAAATACTTCTAATAATACTTCTCTCGGTACAATTATTTGTGGCAGATTTTGTTACAATATATAGAGAGACAGCGCTATCGTTGCTGTTCTATGGAAAAGTTTACAATACAAATAATCTAAGCCTATCATGTTCTGATACGTGAACTTCATTTCATAGTTGGCAATTACTCTTCACGTTTGTTCACGCGTCTTCGGTACTACAATATGTTATTAAAGTTCTTCAGAAAGGCACTGGGTAACACTATGTAAGATTGGCAATCAACGACAATAATATATGAATTATAGTGTCGTAAATTGCCTAGACGACGGTAAACACTTAGCAACAAGTAGCTCGCCTGCCCGTTGGTTGAGTTTTGGCATAAAAAATGTAGCGCGAAATTAAATGTAGTCAATAGACGTCCTTGAGTTGGTATTTCTGAACTAGATTAAAATTTAATTCATTGTGTGTTAAAATGTTCTCTTATATCAACAATGTGTCGCACGTCAGTCCCGACGTAACATAGGTCGATGACATCAACGAACTATATTGTACTAAGCATTATTTACTAGAACGTACAGCTATTCCAAACGAAAGTCGTAGCACAATTGGCGCGTAGATTAGCTGGGAATAATTCAATAATCAAGGATTAACCAATCATTTGTAAAGTATTTGTTGTCCATGGACTATACAAAATTAATGCGAAAATAGATTTGCGAAGTTCATTTGTTTGTTTGATACGTTTTCATACCTAACTGCTCATCATAAAATGTTGCATGTATGCTTTCAGGGTTACCAAAAAGGTCATAGTGTATATTTCATCCGGAAAAAAGGATTGTTCCGGAGGTGTAGAGATATGCTTAGACGGTCGTTTGACATAACAATACTGACATGGTTAAACTAAACTGATTAACAAAATCAACATTAACGCAAGCGAAGCCGCGGGTAAAAGCTAGTAGAAGATATTGTACCGTCTAAAAGTATTCTGCTATTGGGCAAAAAGTTCTTCCCAACGGAAGACACGAGTTTTACCAGTACATTAGCCGACGACTCTATATAATAATCTAATATCTAATATAATATCTAATATTACGGCGATTTCAGGCGCTAAGAAGTAAACATTTTAGGTTTCTCTTTAATAGAACGAACAAGTATATAGAGTAGCAAGTTGCGAGTAGTTTCTGTAAGCTGGTTCATACTTCTATGAACGTGAACATATCTCAAAATCTGTTTTTTTTTTCTCGAACTGACTAAGCTATTGACCTAGCAAGGTCTTAACAGCTTCACGGGACTGCATATTGTCTCAACTACATACTTAACAATCAAAGTCAGTTCAGAAAGCGACTTGAATTTTAAGAAAAAGTTAGTAAATCCCAAAGGTCTTTATAACGTACATCGAGTCAATATTTCTCCCAAGTCCTTAAAACCATACATATCACAAATATCATTGACACGATGTCTTATCTAGTACGGCTATTTATTAAATCAATGATGACACTGGGAATTTCCGAGTGATTCATCTCTGTGTATTTATCCATCAAAATATATACTTTAGTATTAGGACGATTGGAAAAAATAACAAAAAGAATAATTATTCAATACGATGCAACGTTTAACATATTGCGAAAACAAATAGTATTTCCAGTAAATTAGTCATTTAATGCTTGCAATAATATACCAAACTCGTTCAGTCACGGATTCCGATTTCAAACACATTTGCTATTTTTCTATAACTCTATTTGTTTATTCTTTCTAGTCTTTCACTAGTATTAATAGCACACGAATAAATAGAGTCATGAAAATATTACTCCGATCTACGATAATATCAATTTTCCATGTAACTTACATTTCGAAATAATTAACCTCGACAACGTGTACGCTTTGATTACAAAGCGTACCGGCGAATCTGTGACACCATTTTAACGCGATAAATTATTTTCCAGCTAGAAAAAAACATGTAGTGAAAACTTCTTCAGCCCTGATATGAAATACCATGAAACGAAAACCGGACGCAAAAAATCGAAATTAAAAAGAGACAAAAATATTATGGAGTTTAACGTGCGACAGAATGAGATAGACTACATCATATTTTATATGACGACTACTAGCTTTTGCTCGCAGCTTCGCTCGCGTTAATGTTGATTTTGTCTACCCTTCGGGAACAAAGCATTTTCTGGACAATAATACCGCATGTCCTTTTCTCTACCCCTGATAACTTCTATGCAAAATTTCATAATGATCGGCACATTCGCATTTTTTTTATAATTTTGTAAACATCGCACGTAATATTTTTTATTTTAGCAATACAAAGTGACGACTTGATTTTTAGTCCAGTGCAATCCAAAAACAACGGTCTAGATCTACGTACCTCTCGGATCTTAGATACACACTACTCTAAATATATAAAAAATATTATCGTACAGAGTTAATGGTTTTTTTAAAAAAAACAACCTTTTAAACACAAAAAGAAAAAACTGTAACAAAAAGTCCTGCCGTCAGTGTACTACTGTAACTTTAGTTATAAAACGGTGCTGGTTTTTAGCCAGGCCTCTGATATTTACGGCGGTTAAGAACACAAAGTGAAGTGAATAGAAAATAATACCACTGAGATTCAATTCCGAGATTCCACAAAAATTCCCTGGAAAGGTGTAACAAGGGAGCCACCATCTTGTTGGAACATTAACAATGACATTGAAATGATCGCACGACACTAACTTTTAATAATATTAACTACTCGACAATGGCAGTAATAATCTGAGAGATTGGAGGCTAAAAATAAAGTAAAAAAAATCGTTAGCTACGTCACTTGATCCCGAAATGCGACAAACTAAAAGGGAATTAGGGGTTTCATCACCATATGCATGACGATAGCAACTCAGTAGAGTATAGGCTACAGTTATCCTGTCATCCTGCTTAAGTGCTGGATATACACCGGCTAATTCCGGAACGCGACATGTTAAAGGTGAGCCACTATGGCGGATGATATAGTTTGTGTAGTCGCACACAATTGCCATGACCCGTGACATGGCGCGGCGTGTCGCGTGGATTGCTTTTGCAATATCGCCGATAAAATTAAAAAAGTTCGTTGTACACATCTTATCGTGGTAGTTGTTATAAGTACATTTTTTTAAACATTATTTACGTTTCCAAATATGCATGGGTATAGTCACAGTTTATTTGTTGTACAATATATCAAACGGACCTACTGAATAACAAAGATATAACATGATTCTTTGTCGAGTTCCCCAGTATATCCCCATTATGTTACTTTTTTATTTAGTGATGTATGTAGTATGAGGCTCCATAATTGTTAAAGTGAAGTAAATATTTTTAATGAATAGCCCCTCCAACGGAAACGAGCAGGAATAAGTAAAACCGATAACGAGTCGTCCAATTTTTAGAAAGTTTAAAAATATTGTTTTTACCTCTTTATATTCACCTCTTTAAAACGCTAAAATTAAAATGGCTTTCGAGTGTAGCTACAACAATACACCGATATTTGTTAAAAAATTTCAAAGTGAGGGTATTAATTAAATGGAAAATGGATATAATTACCGCACGGATAATAACATAATATGTTAGCAATATCTTTAGTTAATATCTCGCGACTCCCCTGTGTTAGTGTCTATGGACGGCGGTGATCACTTACCATCAAGTGACCCACCTGTTCGTTTACCCCCTATGATATAAAACAAAGTAATATATTCTATCATTGTAGAATTATTTCACAATATCTTGTTTGAATTTAAACGAATATTTAATTGTATATTTGATCATCGACGCTCGATGACCGACACGGCGTTCGTTATCACAATGTCATTAGTATTATCGTTAATTACAAACAAAACTCTTCAACTTTTCAAAATCTACGAACAGTGTAGGTATATAAATTTAATATGGAGTATACTTTTAATAAAATAAAATAATGTTTATGTTCTGAAGGATCGACGCTTTCTTTATTTTCTACTTATTATGACATTTATTTTCTGTGAACAGTAATGATAAATAACAGAGTAGGTCACACCATGAGTTTTGTCGTACAGCTTACTAATGTTTCAGAAATTGTTTTGATTTCGGTAACACATTTATTTAGACAAATGGATAGAATAATGACGTTTTAAATTAATAAATTGTAAAAAAATTTCGTTCTTTGTTTTTAGGGTGTTTTATCCCCTAGTTTGATCTAGGCGTAACGTTGTATAATACGGTACTTCGCAGTCAGCGGTCCTACATTAAAATTATACGTTTTCCTGCACATCTTTACACCGCTGGCCCGCCTTCTCCATGGCAAGAGAATGAATACACACCGCGGAACTCGTAAGGTTTACAAAAATCGTAGATTCTTACAGTTATATGAACATTATATTGAATAAAGACATCGTGCTATTTTTTTAGATTAACCACCAAACCACACCACTACAACCAAATCTCAAAAAAGTATATCATAAAAATATTTGATCGAAATCTATCCAGTACTTTTTGCGTGATGCGTACACTACGGCAGACCTCTCATTTTATTTATACGATAGATTATATAAACATATTAATTTTTTCCGGCAATGTAACGAATACAAATATTCCATTCCACAAAATACCAGAAATTAGATGTTCGTAAAGTATCTATTATTCACATTATGTAATTAATCACTTCTTAGTATTTACACATATTATTAGACACAGAATGCATACAAATCTACATTATGCATGGAATTATTTAACTTACCATAATCCTTGCCCATTGTAAAAGTCGACCAGACAACACTTAATAATTGACTCAACTGGAGGTATGATCAAAAGAACACAACTCTTTATAAAGGGTACAAAGAACAAACAGAATCCCTTACACAACTTTATTGTTGTTATTAATACTTCTAATTGCAACACATCTCGTTCAGAAAAATATCAACATGTTTACTGATTGTTAAGGTTGACTGAGTATAATAAAGATATTCACTTTAGAAGAAATACAAAATACAATTTTTGTAAATCACTCAAACTTTGCATGTCTTTTGTACAATTTACTTATAAGTGAAAGTTTATTATAAAAGCGAACGGTATACACGAAACGAATGACACGACCACCTCGCGTGCACTGTGGCGAGTACTAACAAGTCTTCTTGCGACAAACTTTATGCGACTGGCGACAGTGGCGAGTGGCAACTAATACTAGCCTGGGCTTGACCGCGGACAGAATTATTTTACACTTTGTGACTACACAACTGTGTACCTACTAACATTAACAATGCTTAGAATAGACCTCTTGTTATTGTCTCTTAGTGAGCTTAGTATCTCCCTCGCGCCGGTATGTGAAGTAAATTAAAGATAATAACGCCAATTGTCTTCTCCGTCGGTGCGGACTTTATTTTATATCTTTTCGCATATAAATGATAGAAATAGATATCTAGAAATTAAGGAATATATCAAAACTTACTAGGCGACTCTAAGTTTTTGTATATAATAAAAAAAGTAAATATATTCAGAAAAAAGTCTAAAACAGGTTTTCCACAAAGTATAACGTACCGCATAGAATATTATTTATAAAAAAGGTCGCACAATTGCAACGTTCCCATATATTTTACTGTATGTTCTAGGTGCCACGGCACTTCAAAAACGCGGATTCCGTAATATTTACTACCACATTCACGGTTGATCCGGCTGTGGCCCCATAATCCTACGGTAAATACATCCCTGGTTTTCTATTTACTAAAGGAATCGATATGAATCTATTTACGAAACGAATCATAAAATTTCTCTTTTTTTAGTATATATACTAGAACTAACATTGTTGTACATAATTTTATTTTATCAATTTTTATTTGTAATACGGTATTCAAAAATATATGTACAGTCCTTGTCAGTCTCTTTTGACCGCTCTGAATGTAGCCGTAAGTTCGGACTTGAACGTAATCCAGTCAAGTGTTTAGTACAAAACAGAATTAAGCTATTAGTAATGGAATCTAAAATTGGCATTATGAGGATAATTAATCCTCAAGTTATCTCGATGTTATATAATATAATACGTATTCATAATTAAATTTGTATTTTGCGTAAATATATTCACAGCGCCAAAAATTTTGATGATGAGTGTATTTATGTTATTATCTCTAATTAAATTAATAAGACGTCAGTGTATAATTGAATACAAGCGTAGTTTATGGGAATGGTCATAGATGCTACAATTATATATATCTCATTTCGGAGGTAGGATGACAATATATTTCTAAGATTAACTTTCGAAAAGTACACATATAGGTCGAACATGAAAAAAAGAAAATGTCACCAAATCTTCCAGTTACAATAGGACCATGTAATTACATAAAATGGCATTTGAACGTTAACCTGTCAATTCTGTAAATAATTTTGATGTTCTCTTCTCTCTGCGTAACTCAGTTATTTTTATATGGAGGTCTTTTACCCAAAATTCGCACTTCTTCACAAACCAAAAGGAAATAGTCGCATAGGTGCAACTCTTCTAAAGTGATACAATATTCATAGATTCGCCAGTTGTATTTTGTATATATATTGTTAGAAATAGAAACAATTATTGGTTATTAAACATAAAGGGAACTGGCCAATTTAGATATAAACTGTTAAGAATAAATTCTAACAATTAATCACTCTTTAAATATCCAACACGAGTTCGGTCAGAGCTACTGCTCTCAGTATATAGTACCTAATCTATGGCTACTGCACAGAACGACGACCGCCGAAAAATTTATTTCCAACAATATATTATTATACACATCTTGTAGCTATTTCCCAGACACAGATGGAAAGCAAAAATAAAATCGCGAGCAGTACTGCACAGCGTCGGACTGGCCATATAGTCGACGTGGCGTTTGCCAGCCGGACCGCAGCCTGCTCGGGCTCCCCACGGGCTTGGCTTGTGGGGCTTACTGCAGCCGTATGATAGGAAGCCCGCACAGGCTAGGTCCCAGCTCTTGTGACCTAAATGTAAAACTAGTTCAGATAGTTCGTTTATACAATTAAAGAAACGATTAGTTAAATTTTTTATATTTTGTTTATTTCAATATTTTCCTGTGTCCAATTTACCATGATCTAGTCTTGGGCTCCGGGCTTGTGGGGCCCTTCCGAACCAGTTCGACCCTGGTACAGCATAATCTTGATATCATTATTGATACATACATATGAAAGCCCCAGAAATTAATATGTGAGGCCTTAGGTATTTATCACATGACTTTATTTAATTTGTTGATACGATGTAATCAATCGTAAATTAAAATATAAACATATCGTACGATCATAATATACTATACTAATATACTATTACCAGTGATTATCTAAATACTTAAGAATTTCCTGTGATAATGCATTAAATATTTCAAATTCACTCTGATAAAAGGTATTTCCCGAAGCATAAATACTTAAATTAAATGTAGTTATACAAACATTGTTTATAATTTTTGTATCCCAGTACCGTCTCTTATAAGGATAACCCTTCTTGTATGAATAGTTCAATTCCAAGTACTCGTAATACAAGGACGACACACAATGCTCTCTTAAATGAATAATTTAGTGTGAAAAAATCTATTGTGAAACATTTATTATGTGATAATGTATAATGAATACTGCTTTCCAACTGCCAGGTAAAAATCTTGTTATAGGCCCTGAGTTTATTTTAAACCATTGACATTGGTACCTGCTTATTTTTTGTAGTTTTGTTGTTTCTTTTTTTCGAACTGGCTACGTCATTGGCCTTAACAGCTTCAGCGGATTACTAGCTACTAGGAGCTACTACTACTAGGAGCGATTAAGGCACGTAGCCGATTTAATTTAGACAACTAGCTCAACGGTGCACGGCACACTTCGACGTGGGCTGTTGCCTAGTTCATGCCATTCGCGACCAAACTGAATATCTTTTTTATCTGTTCTAAACATTAACCGGAATAGTTTGCTTAATATCCATTAATATTATTGTTAAGTGTGTCTTCAAGCATATTGTTAGTTAAGGCCACCGTGCTGTTACTTCGATCGACTATATTTGAAACAAGATATATATAGTTTTATTACTATAAAACATAATTGATGGTGAACTTTAATAAGTTAAATGGTCGTTTTATAGAACACTAACTTCTGCCCGCGACTTTGTCCGCGTGGAATAGTTACTTTGGGTTTACTAACACGCAGCGGAAACTCTCAAGGAAAAAAACAACCCGATTTTGAAACATTCTTCATTGGTGGTCCGCTCCTATTGGACTTAGCTTTTATTTTATTTTTTTATGTCATAGGTGGCAAACGAATTGGTGGGTCACTTGTTGTTATAGAGATCACCACCATCCATGGACACTAACAACACCAGAGGAGTCGCAAGTGCGTTGCCACCCTTTGGGGGAAAACTTAGGGGAGGGAGAGGGAGAGGAGAGGGGAGGGGAGGTGGGTCTCCGGCGCCCTCACTGACCGAACGAAACGCAACAATGCAAGCACTGTTACTTCACGTCGGTTTTCTATGAGAGGATGGCTACAGCCGTTGTCGATAAATGAGCTATCTAACACTGCAATAATTTTTCAAATCGGACCAGTAGTTCCTGAGATTAACGCGTTCAATACGAACGTTTTATATGTTTAAAACGTTCAAATATAATTTAAATACTATGACACACCGGTTTTCATTCAAAACTTTATTAATATTAAACAAGGGATTATCATAAGGTTGACTCATATAAAATACACATAATTACAGAACAGCTCACGCTAAATAGATGTGTCCCTTTGTATTAGATTTCACTACAGAACTTAATCACCTTCACAATTTTAATCTTTATGATGTATTTATTAAGTAAATATTAACTAACTACCAGCTTTATTAATCATATTATGTCTACTTCGAATTAAGTATAATTATCCATGTGAAATTTATTAACCAATACGATATTATCATTCATATATCTTGTTTTGTACGCAATTAAGCATGTCGCGTTCAAGGATCAGTCGAATTACGTCCAGTACCTACCTACAGTGTTGGTACTGGGTTTTAAGAGGAATGTGTGTGACTTCTTGCCGTTAAATATAATACGTGTTCCACATGTGAGTTAGGGTTCATTAAGACCTACAAATACTGTATCTTCATATTTATTTTATTAATTAATTCAGATCATATTTTTGAAATGGCGGGGATCAATTAAGATTTTTTATAACACTCAAGGACTCTAGCTCTGGTTAGCTATATCGTTGATACGGCTGATGTACCACTAGTTACGCCTGTGGTCTAGTAAGAAAGCAGGACGGTAAACTGGTGTAAAACTATTATAATTTATAGGTTAATTTGAAGATGAGATTGTTTTGTTACAAATCGTTCTATTCGAAGAAAAGCTTTTTTATGGTGCAGTTTTAAAACTATTTCGGAAATTATATGTTACCAATTTCTGCTTAAAGTTTCTACCGTGTTACCGTAACTTATCTCTCACGAGAATAGTACTTTTTATGAAAAAAAACCCCCATGTTCTATATTCTGTATTCTTGAGAATTTCTATGAAAAATTTTGTGATTAGCGGTTCTGTAGTTCCAGCGTGAGAGTATCATAAATAAATTGCATTGCATTAATATTAGTAAGGATACAAATCCATGTATGACATGGAAACGAACCAGTTAATTAAAAAAATAAATTATATTATTCACAAATAACGTAAAATCTGTCATATAGAAGTTATTTATTTAAAACAATAATAAAACTTAAATAACCTGTACAAACATACAAATCAACTAAATAAAAGTTTGTGATAAAGACCGAACAATATGCACTTCCCGGGAATGTCACCGTGATGATATTGACTATATTTTAAATAAAATGTTCGGGGTAAACGGCCCGTCATAGAATCAGGATCCGAACAAAGCACTCCAACTCTATCCCCGTCTGGTTGTTGACCCTTCGTGAACCCTAAAATAAGTATATTTTAAATTACTTTTAACATAAGTGTAGTTAAATAGTATTGACAGTTACAACTTAAGCTGTTCAAGATATAAATAAAATTAATATGGACTGTACAATTAATCATTATTTTATTATCTGTATAATGTAACAGTGCGTCAAGCAATACCTACATTGATATCACAATCTCCAAATTGCATATGATATTTTATCGATGTTCATTTGTTTTAGTATATTCCCAGTTATGTCAGTTTGTACTTTGTGAAACTATAGAATTTAAAAGTTCAGGATAACAGAACCCTCTCTGACTGAGCCCCTGGTTTGTTTACAACAGAAATTTAATAAACACTAACTTGCAATATAATTTGATTGCAAATTAATATCTGATATTAATTAGTCCATAAAATTGAAATTATTGTATGTAATTTGAACTTTCGTTTTCAATGCGACGTATATATGTACATATATTATATTCTCGTTTATCGGACTACACTGTTTTTGTTAGACTTTGAAGCTATGTTATAATTAATAGCTTAGAGTAGCTCAGACGTTGTTTCGAATCCTATAAAGAAACTAAGCTTTCGTTGAGGAAACACATTGTAACGAAATCATAATATTGCGGTAAGACACTTTCTAACGACCCCCTCTAACTACAACCTCTCAAATATATATAGAACTAGCCGTGACCGCGACTTCGTCCGTGTGGAACCTTATGTAAAAAACATAAAATCATTTGAATGTATTAAGTCCATTTACTTATCAACTTTTCTCTCGTACCTACGCCGCGTCGTCATTAAAATTACAATAACTTTTGATAGAGTGGACCGATTTTAATGAAACAAAGACTAAGTTATTCTCGAAGATATACTTTATATATTTCTTGGCGAGCTTTTATTGTCAACACAGTACCTCAGCAGTAATGCGTGTTTATACAAATAAACAGACAGACAGACATTTCTAAAAATGATTGAAATGTATTCTACTACTTATTCCTAGACATCTGCAACAATTTTTTTCACGAAAATCAAACCTGTACAGAGACGTTAGAATTACATTCTTATAATATGTATGTATAGATAGAAATACTAATAGATGTGTTCTGGCTTTTTTAGGTTAGTTAGGTTCTTAGTCCCCTCTCTGAATTTATCGTGTTACCATCATTTTAGGCCACATCATCGCTTAAAATTAGGCAGGATAATATATAAAATTATGGATGATAAAAAAATCGTTTGAATTTCCGTGTGTTATTTTCCACTGCTAATGATAATTAAATGTACTCTATTAATCAGACAATCATACAGGTATTAAGTATATTATTGATGACTCATAAATAGTGATTGCTTGTTAAAAGATTTGATTTTTCAACAGAGTCGTAACTAGTCATAAATGGGCGTGAATCAAATTTGTTGGAGGTAAATATTTTTGCGGAATTAGGTGTCATACTTTCTACAAGGTGTCATACTTTCTACAAGGTGTCATCTAAAGTGGATAAAATTTGTATAGGAATTTTATTCGTGGTGTAGATACTTACCACGATGAATGAAATCCGTCAATCACACCGTCACGGTGCCTTTTTCAAAAACAATAAACAGCTTTTGGACAATTTCTGTTTTTTTTTTATTAAATAATTCAAAGTTTCTTATGAATTTTTTGACGTTATGAGCACCTGAGATTTCATGTATTTTCGCTTACACGTATTAATTGGTATCTCTATAGTTCAGGGGCCCCTGTATTTTAATGATGTGCCCTCGTATTTTTAAATAATAGCCATGACTGTGATTGAAGATTTATACAGTTTGAAGTTTTCAGATTTGACTAGTATTAGATATGATTATTGTTATATATGCAGAAGAAATGCTTTCATATTCGCTTAACTCTGCAAATTTATAATCTTCTTTGTATATAAAAATCTATCTTTGTATCTTTGTCCGCTATGCATGCCGAAACTACTGAACAGATTCTAATAATAATTTAGGGGGGTATTCTGGAGACGCTCGAGAGTGTTCCTGTATCAAAAAATCTATATATAGAAATGTTTTTTTTTAAATATATTAATGAAATTGTTTGCTTTAGAGAAATAAAGGGTTTTCGTGCTTATTGGAACTTTCAACGCTACATTTCAATATTATTTTGATATATTTCAATTGAATATAACTAGCTGTTTGACCCGTCGACTTCCGAATTAGCCACAAAGGTCAAAATGGCATACGCTAAGTTTTCAATGATTTTTTATAATTTCACTATATTCTGCAATGGCATTTATGTATCCGTATCCTTGCAATATTACATGTATATCATTTTTATGTACTTTATCAATACTCTGACTAATCTTATATGTTTTAACAAAATTAAACTTTAACATAACACAATATCTAACTGTAATTATTATGTAAATATATATTTATTTAAGACATGATGATGTAAGTGTTGTGTTTGTGTATTTCAATTGTTTTATTTGAAAGAACTAAAAATAAAAATTTAATACTACTTATAGAGTGACTCTCCCATTATTGACTTGACACTGGTAGATTTCGATTCTATGAAACTCCAATATTAAAAAGTTGAAGTTTGTGATTTTGGCTGTTTGGGGTACGACTCTGGTACTACTGATCCAATTTAGAAAATTCTTTCGTTATTAGAAAGGTATATTAGATAAAAATCATATATCTGAGCTTAATATCTCAGACAAAAAAAAAATATGCGAAAAAAAAATGTTACAACTACTAATTACAAATGACTATAGTTATTAGATACGGGGTTATTTTAAACTTTATTTTTTGGCAACCAATCTTTTAGATTATTACTGCCAATGTCGAGTAGTTAATAGTATTACAAGTTCCTCCTCCATACATTTTTGCCAATCAGTCTTCTAATAGACTATTACTGCCATTGTCAAGTGAGGATCGATATTACAAGTTTCTTGATATAATATCAATGAACTAACAAGATGGTGGCCATCTTGTTAGAACTTTCCATGGAGTTTTTGTGGCAACTCAAAATTCATGGTCCGTGGTTCACTTATGCACAAAAAACTTATATTATTTTTATATTTTATATTACATAAAACACCGCCAATTTTACACAATATAGAGTCAAGTATTTTATCAAGTCAAGTATAAATTTATTTAAGTAACTTAAAATAAAAAGAAAATTGGAATGTATGGTTAGTGTTTTTACTTTTTCTTTTTTTGTTGTTTTTGTTTTAGCTTTCTCATTTACTTAAGTTATTTGCTGTAGAATATAATAAATACGTCGTAAACACCTATAATTAAGATTGCACTTATATAGAGTCATTAAAAATGCATGTTATGTACTATTCTAGTGTAAATCTTGTAGGTGTTTCTATATTAAAAAAAAAGTAACAAGAATATTAATAAAAAATAAAATCCACTACATGACAGACCAAGATCCCGCGCAAAAACTTTAGATATAGGTTATATGTATACTATACAGATTCTTATTAAAACAAATACCTAAATCAAAATGAAACCTTCATGGAGATAAAGTTTACTTTTTACAGCATGACAATTGATGAAGTTGGTTAAAAGACAATGGAAAATAAAAACTATAAGCCGGTAAAATTATTGCGTTGTTGCAAGGATAGTCAATAGGGCGCAGAGGTGAGGGCCAGAGGAGCAGCCCAGGGGATACCGGGAAGACATTTCATGCCAATATATATAGGATAGTTGGGAGTCACAATTGGTCCCGATAAGTTTCGCTACAATCGGGTTTGGTTATTTAAGATTTTTCGCGGTTGGAAATAAAATTGAAACCGGTAATAACGTATTTCGTGCAGGCAAAGTTGAACGGGTCAGCTAGTAATATATAATGCTTGTTATATTAACATCAAAAGTTTTACAAAATTTTACATTTTTCATGTTTGTGTTGATAAAAAGTAAACGACAACTAGGCCCCGGCGAGATTCGAACTCGCGATCTCCTGTTTACTAGACAGGCGCTTTAACCAACTAAGCCACGGCGCCGTTGATAGACTATGTGAAATATTCAATAAAATTCAGCATTATTTATTTTACCAGGTTTTTGTTGGAATGCTTTCACCACCTTTTCTTAGCTCCATATAAAATGTAAATATATAAATTTACTAATAACGTTATCGGCATATTACAAAAACATCGAGACAAGTTTTATATAATAGTCGTATATTTACTATCTATAACAGTTCTTATAAATTCTACTTTTATTAAGTCGTAAGCGAAATGTATTTATGAGAATTAATTAAACAATATTCATTTGGAATCTATATAACCACTAGAGGAACTTGGTTTAATGACAGATAATACATGATTTTCACATATTTATATATGATTCGTGATCCCGCTACTACCTATTTATAATTTAATGCACCAAGTACCCACCTATGCAATACTTTTATTATTAAAAATGTCGTTCATAATACACGTGGCGGCGACAAGTCGCGTCACGTCCTTCGGTCCTTTTATTAATATAGTATTTATACACCTACCGGTTTTACTCTGTGTAGGAGGGCTAGGGGACATTAGTTGTTCTGGCGCAATGCCAAAAATGAAGCATTAAGTCGAACAAAAAGGTTTTCATTATTTTGTCCCAAGAGCGTGGAAATTTTAAAGATGCGAAACATGAAACAATACTTTGATACAAATTGTATGCAAAACAATGGATGTTGATTTAAAAGAGACAAACATTGTTCACTGGTAAAGCGAAATATAAACTAGAGGTACTATATACAATACGTGTACTTCTTTTGTAGTTTGCGATCTTGATGTCTGCCATCCAAGGAAAGGATTCAATTTACCGTTAGTCGAACGCCTGTTGCTAGGTTCTACTTTTTATATATTAGTGATATTCGAGGAATATGAATTCCTATGTACTTGCTTATAATAGGTGTTTTAGCGGTATTTTTTGCCAGTAAATTTCAAACTGTGACTACTTATTTAGGTGAATTATGATTTATTTTTATTTAAACGAGGTTTTAAGTATTTTTGTGGTATTCTACACAAAATATATAACATAAAAACAGGCGAGTAGCTGGGAAGATAAAATTAATTTAATTTGTATTGTTGGCTCGCCACCAAAGTTCATTAAAATGTAGTATGTAATATTATTACTTCACTTTAGAGCGGGATATCTAGGTACCGTGACATACTGTAGTTACATAATCCTTTGGGAATTTATATAGTTTTAAATTTCTAGAGAAATTAATTACTACTTGATTTAAAATACTAATTTAAGCACATCTCTGAAGGTTATGTTATATTGTTAAGTTAATACTTTGCTATAATCCTGTGTTGCCCTATTTCATATCCATAAAATAAGGCAGCTAATTAGAAATGTGTTCTGTGAAAGACATCATTATTATTTCTAATAAGATGTTTTGTGTATGATAATGGGAATTATAACTTTTCGGAACTTTGTAATAAAGTAATTATATAAAGGGTACAACACTGTTTTATTTAGTTTTCATAGACACGACAGAGTTACCAGATATTAATATAAGATGTTGGCTAAAAAAGAAATAATAGATATACGTCCTTTTTCCATGTTTGTTTTATCTCTAACTAGCAGGCCCGCAGAGTATTGTCCCGCCCTGATAAAAAAAAACCCTCGACAAATGTATTTAAAACTTCCTCATGAATCACCTTATCTACCGGTGCATTCAACCTTAACACGCAATGAATAAAGTACTTTTTCCCGTTATTGTGCGTGGTTGGCGAGTTTGTTCAAAATTATATTATTTGTTAGTTAGTTTAAAGCTTAAAATATAACTTATTGAACATGTATTTAGGGAAAGTAAGGTACTCCGGCCGTTAAATTGCTTTTTCGGGTATTATTTTTTGCATCTTTTAAATACACTGCGGCATTGTGAAACGTGCTTACATTGGCTGTTTCAAACAAATTAAACAAAATAAAAGCTCACGTTTCTAGTGAGCTGTTATTTACCTAGACGTATTTTTCGCGCTGAACCGATATCTAGTTATTATTGATCGAAGTATATACCAATGCTTGAAACTGGTAAGCTGTTCTAAGGTCATAACGTTCTCTGAACTAATATTCACATTATCTTTGCATGCTATCAATTTTCAAATCTTTTTCCAAAATATATAATGGCATATAGGCTATCTGACAAGATAATATCATAGGCAAGTTCTAGCCGCCTTTCATTAATTTCTTCAATTGATTTATAATTTTTCTATCATTTCGTCATGTTACCTAATGGTAAATTACGACGTATCCTATGATGATAACATGGTAGGTTAAAATATCTGGAAGTAACAAACAATTCATCAGTAATTAATAACAAATTCTAAAGGTGAAACGTAACGAGTTTCACATTATTATGTCAGGAGTTCTCGGAAAAGTAGATCTTTTACTGTTTCGATATTTTATTATATCAACTGATTGTTTATGATAAGGTTTCAAGTATTCGAGATGTTCTACAAATTACCTAACAAAATGAGTATATATAAATGTCTTTTTACACATAATAAATACTGGAGTTTCGAGGATTATAGTGTTCTTTGGAAATCTTCTCGGACAAAAACAAATACTTGAAAAAACAATTATTGCTTTTCATCTAGAATAAAGTCAACCGAATTACACATAAAAAAGATAATTACAACTACTTATTATTTATTGCTTAATTTACAATAAAAGAAACAGTTCTGTCATAATAATTTTATTCGCATATTGATTATGATACATGGAACATCACTGCGTCGATCAGCACAGACGCCGAAAGCCACTTGAGTCATACGCGTTCCAAATTACATTTATTAGTCATTTATTATATTGCATCGACATTCGTTCCGCAAAAACGTCGCTACACATTCACTAACGAGGTCACCAGGGCGGGTGCGCGCCCTGCTCGATGCACAGAGAGCCGCACGCACTCCGGGGCCTGTGGGTTCCGCGTCCGGCAGTACAGGCGTGCCGCCCCGTTTCGACTGGTTCCAATTCACTTTCATAAATTTATGTCCTAATTAAAATACCGATAACCTAATGTCGGCGACGTTTGGGGGGGACGCCGATCGAGCTCGACCCCCCCTGGCTTTGTTTGTAGACAGAATGGCGAAACGCGAGACACGAGTCCGCGTGTTTCACTCGGCTTTGAGTTCGGCGGCGGGCGCGGACGGCGCGTCCTGCGACGGCGGCGGGTCGATGCCCTCCTCGGCGCCGGCGCCCGTCTCCCCGCCGTCCGGCGCGCGCTCACCGCCGCCACCGCCGTCTGGACATAAGACAGGGCGCGTGTGAGCGTGCACGGCAGGCGGGAGACACTCCACGTTTAAATGATAACGGGAATACTGACTGCGTTGATGATGGTGGTAATAGAGATTGGGACGGGGTTGCGAGTGGTGCGGCCGCTGCTGCGGGCCGGGCGGCGTGCGGAACAGCGGCATTGCGGGCGCGTGCGGTCTCTGTATGGGCGCCGGGTACCGCGGTGCCGACATACCGGCGCGTGCCATCGCATTCCCTCCCACGCCGCCACCTCCGCCGCCTCCACCGCAGCGTCCGTTGTTCCCGCCGCTCATCATCTGCTGGAAACAAATATTACTACGACTTCTTACTGACACCGAAACTGATCGTTTTCAAGACTTAACACATTGACTGCCAACAACGAGGTATCTCATACTTTCTGTAGTTGCACTATTTGTAAAGCTACGAGCAAAGTCCTAATAAATCACTGCACATATAGATTGGTGGCTTCAGGAAAGCGAAAAAAACATCAGGTTTGGCTTATATGAACTTCATGTTGCAGTTTCAAATATAACTATGACATAATTTCTTCCAAAAAAAAAAACACTTTTATGTTCTTGATTATCATTATAATTATCATTTTTAGTAACAGTAGTTAAAACAAAATAGTTTCGTAAAGTCTAATGGCAGTCAACATGTTAAAATATATAATAAAGTAAACATAGGTATAAGTATGGTGAATACCTGTTGTTGATGATGTTGATGTGGCGTGTGCGAAGGTGGCGGGTGTGGAGGCGGCGCGTGGTATTTATGTTGCGGCGGAGAATGCGGCGGCTTCTGTGGTTTCGGTCCTCCCTTCGGTGTGGGAGAGGCGGACTCGCAGAGAGGCGCAAATCCATTTGCGTGTTCATGAAGAGGGCTCTTTAGTTGCTGTTGCGGCGGCGGGCGCGGTTGAGGCTGTGGCGGCGGATATTGTTGCTGAAGCGGGCCTCGATATTGTTGCTGTGAATAAATTAATTATTGTTGGAATGTGAACACAACCTCATCAAATTGTCTGTTGCTGTCTGGCAAACTATCTTTTGTTATGTCAGATGTGGGGTGCCTTCTCATATTGGAGTAGAAGGAAATGAAATGGTGGATAGATTACCAAAAGAAGCAATAGAAGATGGAATTTCATATGATTGTCTATCAAAATATAACGAGTTTAGAGATAAGTTCAATAGAAATTCACTCAACATATGGTCCGAATATTTTAATGAAAGGTCATAAACAAAAGGTATTTGGTATAAGACGATCCCTACCATCTCTGGGATCTGTCCCATGGTTCTACGACTCCAAGATGAGAAGAAACATGATCGTCTTGGCTTTGAGAATTCGTTCTGAGCATATTCCATTGAATAAAGTTAACTATTTAATGAAAATAAGCGAAAATAGTAACTGCAATGTTTGTCATCGAGAAGAGGCGTGTACCATATTCTAATGGAATGTGCCCGTAACAATTCTCAAAGAAGACGAATATTTAAGCTTACTTATAATATGGGCTTTTTTTAATCAAATATCGTCACGTCCGGCATCAGAATAAGCCAAGTTAATCTATAATATGCTAGACGTCGGTATAAAGGCAAGAAAGTGATTGTAATATTCTATTTTTTAATTAGGTTTATGATAGTATTTTGTGAGAAATTATTATATTTATAAGTTGTTTTGTTAGTTGTTACTGCATGTAGTATGGATGAGGGTGGCATGTTCTCCTTGAACAAACCCCAGATAAAAATATAAAAAAACTTCCTCTTTCCTTTCAATATATGTCATTCCATGCAGGCACAATGTTTTATTGTTCCTGGCTAGCTAATCACATCTATCTATCTATCATAGCTACACATTAATCGATAGTTATATTCAATTAAATAAAAACATGGCTCAATAAATTACAGAATCAATTGATTAGCATTTATTTTTCTTAAATTAAAAGATTTACATGAGTACATAAATCGCATAAAAACTCATAAGAACATATCATTTAATTTATTAGGTGACCCTAACCTATAAATAATTTTGGCTTTACCAAATAATATGTCAAA
Organism: Antheraea pernyi; assembly: GCA_015888305.1. Classification (NCBI taxonomy): domain Eukaryota; kingdom Metazoa; phylum Arthropoda; class Insecta; order Lepidoptera; family Saturniidae; genus Antheraea; species Antheraea pernyi. The sequence continues at coordinate 1,830,162 of MU158715.1, forward strand.
TACACTTATATAACTTCATTATTAGTAAAATTAAATGGTCCATATGGTAATAAATCTAATCATACCCCTCTAAGAAACATGAGTCAAATTGTATATTTAACAATTGACAATATAAATAATAATAATGTTATCTTGCAGGCTTAAATGTTTTTGAAGATAACCATCTTTTGAGATTATATTGATCATTGAATGGAATCAGAAAACTTTCAATTGTATTTAATATCATTACATACATTATGTAACATATTTGCACAAACTAAAAATTACTACAATACAATAACTTGTATAAAACATTAGCCCCTTTTTATAGCATTTGGTGTTTGACAATAATTCTCTCTCAATGTTAAGCGAGATGAGGCCTAAAGCTATAATACTCGAATTCTAGAGAGAATTCTCTCTAAGGTGCAGTTGCCAGAACAGTTGATGACAAATTTTCAACTAGAAATTGGTCGCCAGCCAGGTGAGCATTAAAAACTACTTATGTTGACAGTGTCTGTCTGTACACTTATACCTGGAATAATTATAGAAACATTAGCATTTTTCAGCGACTTGGCTCGTGTTCATGTATACTTATTCTTCATGAACAGTACATTTTTATTCTGCATGAAAGGTACGCTTTGTCCTTTTCTATACCACTGACATTGTGTCTACAAAATTTCATAACAATCAGTTCGGTAGTTAAGGCTTGAAAGTGTAACAAACAAAAAAACTAGCTTTCGTATTTATTTTTTTATACTACGATGGTACCAAGCAAGCTTGCAGGCCGCCTGATGTTAAGCAGTCATTGCAGCTCATGGACGATTGCAACATCAGAGGTGTTATACGCGCATCGGCGACCAAATGTATAATATTAGTAAGGATGAACTAGGTAAAAATTTAAATGTAGTTAATGAACCTGCATCTGCTGTACGGCGGCGGCGACTTGTAGCTGCGATGACAAAAACTGAGATCCAAAGGCACCGGACTGAGCGGGCTGAGTGAACTGCAACGGGTATGTGGGAGCCGGTGCAGCTTGGGGCTGGTACGGCGAATAGTACGATGAAGCGGGCGGAGCGGGACGTGGGAGTAAACCTTGCAGTGAGTATTGCGCCTCGCCCACAGGTGCTGAGTATCCGAGGTACTGCTGTTGGTAAGTGTTCACGCCGCCCACGCCGCCACCTTTACTACCTGCGTACAATACATTCGGCATTAAACCATGAACACAGTATAATATATAACCTATCGAATTCGTTGGATTATAGCCTTCTAAGGCCCAAGCTATATTAATTGAGATGAATTGAAAAGTCAATGTTCAATATATTGCACAATGTTTTTACATATTCCGGTCCACGCATTTTAGTTTTTTGTTAATGAAAAACTTATCCAATAATTTTTATCTCTTGTTCATTTGAATGCACATTGGGCATTTAAATGATCCTGAGTTTTAAATGAAAGATCATTTTTATTCAATATTTTATTGAATAATATGGCACTAATCATAATATTAGATGTCATTACAGTTGGTGCGAAACTTTAAAAGCATAATCCATAAAACTTGAATATACATCATATTGTACACTTCTAGGAAATGATTTCTTTTCAATATTGGGCTGTATGCATCACTTTAGTTTGTACAATAAATAGTACATTAAGTCTTAGGAGGATAGAGTACTACCTAAGACCCCTTATACAAAATCTTATTTTCAGTGTATATATATAATACATTTTTCAACATTCTATTTTTTACAATTTCAGTGATATTTTACTCAAAATAGTTTGGATACAGCAAATATGATAGCTATATCGATATGCGCTTCCCAATGGTGTATTGTCCTTTGGTTCTATGTTAGACATAAATGATGGTTGTTAAAATCAACTTTAAATCTTTTGTTGTTGTATTATCGTTGGGAGTTGTTCTTAATGTACACGACACTGGCGGAATTGTAGAAATTTCCACAGAGGCCAAAGACGAAGAAAAAAAATCGATATGCGTAAAAGTGAACAAAAGAATCTATTGTAGCTTTTCAGGTTGGTGAGAGTGCATTGACAATATCACCAAAAATTGTGTACTGTTCTTCTTCTTCTTACCCTGGTTTCAGATTCTTCACAGTAATAATAATATAATATTAGATATAATAAACCATTACAAAAATACAAAATATGAAAACTATAATAGAAAAATAGATGCAAAAAATTGTGTACTGTTATCAAAGATAAACTAGATTATGACTTGACATAATAACAATATATATATATATATACGTACTTAGGCATTCCCCGTTTATTGAACAGTAGCAGACCCTAAAACAAGGAATGTGCTTGCTAATTAAACGGTTTTACATACCTATTGCTCCTATTTGTTGAGTAGAGGGTTTGACTGAAGCCGAAATGAGAGAATTAGAAGTGCTTGGAATAAGAACTGTACTGGGATTGTTGCCAAGCTGGCCTGATTGGCCAAACGCAGCTCCGCCACCCGCTGCTGCCTGTAAAACATAAAATACAACATATCTGTAGCATCTGTGCATAATCTATGGATGTAAGAGGTCTCTAGTAACATTGAAAACAAACAAAAGTACCTAAATTAGCAAATTAAATTTCTTGGTGGTCGCAGTTCTTGTTTGATGTTGAACAATATACAATGGGAGGGAGATCTAGGCAAATTTGGTATCCTCTAATGTTATTAACAACAATTACTTTTTGAATCTTAAAGCGCCGGATTGTGTACCTTTATTGAAAGTTTGGTTGCATATATAGTTTTTATTTGACCCACAATAAAACGAATTGCGTTATTACGCACTTCCATATTACATATGAAACAATTTTCAGAATCCATTCATTAGCGTTGGAGATTACTGAACATATTCATGCAAATTGAATCTATTAATAATAATAGTATAGATTTCTTACCATTCTGTATTGACTTGGGAGATTTTGAAACATGTCTGGTGGTGTCTGGTGATAATTATATGGTGCAGCGGAACTAGCACCATATGGAGTTCCAGGAAATCCGCCAAACTGCCCTCTGCTTTGATCAATTTGGAAAGCCCCATACAGTCCTCCTTGTTGAGGTAATTGCTGTGATGAACCTAGTAGCTGTTGTGATGAGTTAAACAATACTGCTGGTGGTGATGGAACAGAAAGGCTACCATAACTTCCCTGATAGCCAACATGATTATAATGCTGAGGTGGTGGCGATTGTAATTGCTGCGTGGGTTTTACTTTGCACACATTTGGAGGAGCACTCTCAGTATTTGTCTCTTCAAATCCAGAAAACTGTAGTTCTTCAGTACCTTCAGCGACAGCCGACATTTCCCAAACTTTCTTTACACTGGCAATTTTTAAATTGAGATCCGCGGCCAGTGGGGAAATTGTATTTGATGTGCTCATATGAACACCACGAGGTAAACCAAGAGATTTTGCTGTTTTCTCGTCAGTAAGTTGATCAAATGCAAAATCAAGTTTCATGTCAGAAGAATCCTCAGTCTTTTGAGTAGTATCAAATGACATCGGCAAACCTAAGGATGGATCTCCATCACTTGTTGGTCTGTTATTATCGCCAATAAGTTCCTGTATGGACCTAGGTCGTGTTCTTACATCTCCATTGAATGCAATGGAACGTGACTCTATTTCAGTACATATTTCATCAGGTTTAGTAATACTAGCACCAATTGGATATTTTTGTTGCATAGCCTCCTCAGGCGGAGAAGTTTTATAATTAGTATTTTCGAATATGATTGTTTCTACAGGTGGCGTGGTACCGTCGAGTACGCCGGATTTATCAGTAACAAGAGCACTTGGAGGCGGAGCAGTTTTAATTTCTATTGGGACTTCTGCAGGTGTACTACGATGGCTGGACTGAGTAGATTTATTTTCAACAACTTCAACTGGTTCCTCTACATTACCCCGTAAGGTCTGAGATATCGGCTTATCCCAAGCATTTACTGCCGGTGGTGGAGGCGCAGCCCCTGTCTCTGGACCAAATCCTGTTACCATTCCTATTTGTTGCTTTTGTCTTTGTTTCATAAAACGAGGAGCTAAGTTTGCTTGCCGCGGTCTTTCGTACTGCGTACCAGACTTGCCTGCGACAGGAACATTGTTCCTAGGGGTCGATTTCTCATTAGAGTTCCTTGAAGACGATCCGTTGCGACCTCCACCTTGGTTAGAATGTGATCGAGGTTGTTTTATAGGAGCATGTTGACTTTCTTCTTTAATAGGAACTCGTGTATCCTTTGAATTTTTCTTATTGCGTACTTCCTGAAAGCCATCATCAACACTTTCCTCATCTTTTTTAACATTATTTACTTTAAGATCATTATTAGCCTCTACAACATCATTGCTTTTTTCGACATTTTCTTTTTTTACTCCTTGCGAGTTTCGTCCATTATTCTGACGATTACTAACAGTTTGATTACGACCACCCTGATTTTTTTGAACCTGTGCCGATTGTCCTCCTGGTACTGTACGTCGTCGACCAGCAGTGACACCAGCTTCGGAATGTTCAGATGTAGTCTCCCAATTTTCATCTTCGCCGCTCATGGGCCCTGTAACACCTTTTGGTCGTCGATCACGACCTCTACCAGTAGAAGAGCCAGCACGTGATTTATTGTTTCCTTTTACTTTATCATCATTTTGTATGTTTTCTTTTACTTCTTCATTCTCTTTTACAGCTCTATTAGCATGACTGAAAGGACTCTTAGTATTTGGAGGGCCATATCCAGTAACTCTTTTAGCTGGCGCTGGTGGACGCGAGGAACCTTGAAAGCCACCTCTGCCGCGCCGAGATGGTTGGCCCCTAGGTGCAAAAGGTTCTCGGTTTTCTAAACCATCTGTGATTACAAGAGTTTGATCTTGAGAAGTTGGCTGATTATTGCCATCAGATTTCTCCAGTTTCTTTGCGCCTCGAGGGCTACGAGGAGCTCTTCGACGTTCTCTACGGTCGGAATTAGGTGCACCGTCAGTTGATGCATCAGATTCGCTAGCTCGGTTATTAGATCGAGAGTTGCGATGTGAACGTCGTCCACGAGATTCTCTTTGTCCCCAACCTCTATTATAAACGGCGTATCCACCACTACCACCACCAGCATACCCTCTACTTCTTTTTTCAGATCCCGATCCACTAGACTTTCTTTCAATAGGATCCTTAGACGAAATTTTATTTATATGTTCATTGCTAAAGTTCTCATTACCTTTAATATCAACAGGCCTCTTATGCAAATCAGTGCCTCCATGAAGAGATTCCTTAGGTTGGGTTTCACTGACTTTTATTATATTTACTGGATCAGTACTAGCTATAGCTTCTATTGATTCTGCCTCTGGAAGTTTATTATCAGACGTCATAGATGTAAATACTGGTTTTATGATATTTTGAAGTGTTTTTTGATCTGATGGTAGTTTTATAGGCTGGGAAGGTATTGGAAGGTTTTCTACTTGATTATTAACTTTAGGAACTGAAGAAGGTATATGTTTGGATATTGAATGATCATTAGAAGGATGAGTTAGAATTGGAATAACCTGAGATTGATTAGTTAGTAAATTATTATTAGGCAGAGGTGATGCTTGTTGATTAAGCCCTATGTTTTGAATAGATGAATTCTCATTATCACTTTTAGGAGGCTGATTTTGAGATACTAGTGGAGTGGATATGTTTGGAGAAGTTGTTGACTGAGTTGTTGATGGTGCTGATACTTTCGGTTGGGATGAACACGTCATTTCATCATTTTTACTTTTAAGAACTTCTTTTGTTTGTGATTCATTGTCTTTTAATGGTGCAGTAATTTCTGTTGGAGTTTTAAGGACAGAACAAGACCTAGGATCCTCTTGAGTTACTTCGGCCCATGATGTCTTTGCAAATTCTCGTTCAGAGGACTCTCTCTGAGAATTATTTAAAGTTGGTGTATTTTTTCTAGGAGGGATTATTTGCACAGATGCATCAGATGATAATGATTCTGTAAGTCCTATGCTCTTTCTTTCAAATACTTCACTTAACTTTTCAGCAGCTGATATACTGCTAGGTTCTATAGTACTTTCATTTTTTTTCTTGTCTGGTTCATTTCTTCTGTCCTTATTATCTACAAGTTCTTTGTATGAATCTTTAGAGTTTGACCTGTCCAGTTCTCTTGGTCTTTCATAGTCTTGCATTTCAGATCTCCATTGTGGTCCCGATCCATCTCTTCTAAAGTCATCTTCGCGGTCTGAATAATCTCTAAAAAAAAATAATTACATAAAATTTACTGTTTACTTTTCCATAAAATAAAAACAAATTATAAGTATTAAAATTTATACCTTGAGTAGGAACGCCTTCCATTGTGTGGCGTGTGACGCGGAGCGTTGTATGCCGGTGGTTCCTGTCGCCTAGGTGCTGGTTTCCCCGAAAACGCCCATCCTTTATGATCGTCTTGTCTATTCTGTTGCTGTTTTAAAAATCGTGGCGGTATATTAGCTTGAAAAGTCTTAGAGAACGCTGGATTATTTTGATCACGGTCACGACCATATTCACGGTCTCTCTCTCTGAAATCACGATCGTTTCTCTCTCTGTCTCCACGGTCACGGTCACGATCACGTTCTCGCTCCCTCTCGAACCTATCACGATCTATACGATCTCTGTTTTCATTACGATCTTTTTCTCTTACTTCTATTCTTTCTTTATCGCTTTCCCCACGATCCCTGTTATCAACGCGAGCCTTTTCTCTATTGTCTATTCTGTCACGCTCGCGATCGTGATCACGTTCTCGATCACGGTCTCTATTATCGAATCTATCTCTGTTAGTAATACGCTCTCGCTCTCGGTTTTCTACACGTTCTTTTTCTCTCATTTCTCTTTCTCGTGGATCATTGCGTTCTTTATCTCTTGTTTCCCTTTCCCTTTCCCGTAAATCGTTACGGTCTTTTTCTCTACTTTCTATTCGTTCTCTATCTCTCTCTACTCGATCCCTATCTCTAGTTTCAATCCTTTCCTTTTGCTCTAAATCTCTTTCTCTGTTATCATTACGATCTCGTTCGACACGATCACGAAGTTCTTTAGGGTGTTGAGATTGCGCCGGCATTTCCCGCATTTGACGCCTTTGCTCCTCCTCCTTGCGTTGTCTAGCTCGGGCAACTGCCTGAGCAACTTCATTATTCTGTCTTTGCCTTCTCTCTGCCCACAATTGTTCTTCATCACCATGTTCGTGAATTTTCGTGTCGAGCCGGTCTGATTCAACACTGGTACGAAGACCACTCTTTGAGCTACCCTTTGTTGGAGCAGAGGATTCTCCATCAGAAAAGTCAAGTTTTTGACTGAAAGTATCAAAGAGATGAAATAAGTTACAATTCACCTTTATAGACATCAATGAATAATGAAAGGCCAGAAATATACTCACTCATAATCAATGTCGTCATGTTGTGCCCAGCCGGCATCACGAGATATATCATCGAGTGAGGAAATTTGGTCATCTCGAAGAATAGGTCTGGCTGTGAGCACTTCGACGGCCCGAGGCGTGGCGGGCGGGCGGTGCGCGGGGCGCGACTGGGTCATTGCGCCGGAGTGGGCGGACCCACTACCGCTGCTGCGGCCCTCGCGCTGTGAACCCAACGCGCCCATTCCCAGCCCGCCACCGCTGCTACCTTTCACCAGCTACCGTCAGACAGAATAAACTTATTTACAACTATTATGCTTGCTTCTACAAGACTTTTTATATTACTCAACATATAAAGTAACTAGAATATTAAACTATAGTTTATTAAATACTTACCGTGTTATTACAAAAAAGTTAGATAAATATTGAATACTTCCTTTAAAAAAGTTTGGGTACTTTCGTAATAAACACACCGCACTCGCCGACCGCTGCCACGCCAAGCTCGCATTATCCTTTTCACAAGTCTAACCTAACCAAACAGAGATAAAAGAGCAAGATGTCGAACGTTCGGCGAGCGCGGTGCATTTAATACCAAAGTACCCAAACTTTTTTAAAGCAAGTATTCAATACGTATTTAACTTTTTTGTAATAATATGGTTACTCTTTTAGATTTGTAAAGAAATTTGAGTAAATGGCAGCTAATTAAGTTTTCTCTAAGATTATTCATTTATTGCTTTACTAAAACATAGATTTTATTTGTTATGTTATTCTTATACACAGGATTTCATGTTGCATGAGAATATCATTAAATATCTTATTATGTATACATATATTAACTAATTTATTCTTCAAGTAAATAATTGTTTTTGAATTAATGCAGAGATTTATATCAACAGCAAAAATAATAGAAATTAAAATCTTGTAATATACTTTTGTTATAATTAACACTAATTATCGCAACACATATACAAACGAAAAAAACAATTCACTTAAGAAACATACACATCTAAAAATATGCCTGGTAATTGGACACAACTTTTTGAAGCTGGGACCAATTGATTTACACATGCAAGTTTTTGTTTAAATTGCTTCATGACAGAATCATAAGCTATAAACGGCTGCTACGAGGGTGTTTTGAATTGTTTCCGACCTAACAAAGATGGAAGACATTTTTTTTCTACATAGTAACTTGTACCTTTAAACATTTAAATTAACTTTCAAATATTACACGGCGTTTTTGTCTACAAAATAATTGTTCACGAAGGTGATTGCCTCCAAATTTAAAGAAAATCTTCATCTAGTTGATTAAGATAACTCCATGACTATCCCAAAAACAGTCGCCGTTACTATTGCAGCCAAAAAAAAACAGTCCTTGTTTTTTTTTCGACTAGGTTTTCCCTTTGTAGTCCACTGTTTTGACTGTATTTTTGTTTTGGGTGTATCCGGTGGTATCCGAATTTCATCTACAATAATTCGTCGCCACCAAAAATCGCATTTCTTGCGCTTAAACTTCGTCAACAGAGTGTTGAAATTGTTCATTTTGGTCTAACGTGAGTAAACGCGGCATCCAACGCGGGGATAGCTTTCACACCCCTAAATCTTGATCTAATATGTAACAAACGTGTACTTTAGACATTGTCATTGCCTCTGCTAGCTCTCTCATTTTAATTCGGCAGTTGTCTAGCACCGTTTTTTACTGATGTTGTCATCAGTAGTTGCAGTTTTAAAACTTACCAAACGTTCATTGTCTCCCAAGCCCTTAATGCCACGTTTAAATTCAATAGACAAAAGTTTTACTGTGGTAAATGATGGACTCCCCCCATACTAAGAGTACAACTCAACATTGATTTGTGTATTACCATTCAAAAACAAAAGATGAATGACAGCTGGAAACTTCATTCTTACAATTTCCACTAAGACTGCGTTTCACTGGACGCTCACAACGCTCACGCTCACGACCGCGAGTTTTCCCGTTCCACTTACTTGCGGGCGTTACAATCGTACACCCAAGTGGAACGCATAATGGGGCGTTGTGAGCGTTCAGGTAAATAATACAAATGGCGATCTAGAAATAATAAAGCAAAAGCTTTATGAGGTTATGTCTATACTGTAAATTGTAATAATTATTATGTAAATTGATTTAAGTATATTGAAAGATAAATATAATTTAATTTTTATATTTAATTTTAGTGCAGTATTTAATTATCTTGCATTCTAATAAAATAAGAATGTCTTTTGAGGCAACAGTAGGATATTTCATGATAATTATATATATGATATAACTATGTTATAAAAGTGTACAAATTATATATAATAAGTATTTAAAAATTGTCAAAACTTAATTAACATATTTCATGTAAATATATTAATAAATTTCATTGATTCATTAAATACAATACGTTATTCAATATAAATATTCTTTTCTGCATCAAATAATGTCATTTTTTCGGTAGCCATCTTTATTGAAAATCCCGCCAATTTTGTCAACGCTCACATCGACCCACCTCCAGACATGGGGCGTCGTGAGCTTCGCGTGGGCGTGTGTTATGACGTCATTAATGACGTTTTCGACACGACCGCAACGCTCGCGGTCGTCTAGTGGAACGGTTAAAAGGCTGTTGTGAGCGTTGTGAACGTCTTGTGGAACGCGCCCTAAAATGGCTGAAATTTTTGCAACTGTCAAAAGATGCACAACTACATTCACTAGCTTATATTGAACAGTGTTGCTTTCTTCATGTTGAGGTCGGAAACATTTCAGAGCACCCTCATACAACAACTAAATTGTATCATGACACAATGATAAAAATAATATAAATGATCAAAGAATTTTATATGGCGAATTTAAATTATTTCAAAATAAACAGAATACGGACGGGTTTTAACATTTTTTCTTTTTAATGAAAAAAAGGAAAAGTTTTTTTTTCTCTATCTCGATGGACGACCATATCAGTAACTTTTTTGTATTAGAGAAATTCTGTTTTGGTTGTAATCATTACATATTATAAATTATTTTATAAAAACATATATAAGCTGTTCAATTTCCGACTAAATAAATATTATACTGACGAAGGATGGCATAATAGTCCGGAGTGCTGGTATTTGCTGTGTGACAGGTGTGGCGACGGCTGGAGTCACGATGGCGGATACGGGCTCCTGACGTACGCCGGCAGTGCCACCGGACGTCCAGCTGCCTTCCGCTACAGTCACATCATTAAAAATAAACAATTTAAAAGCACTCTCAATTGGTAGTTCACAAGTGCTTCAGAGTCATGTTCTTTTACCTAAAGAAACAAAGGTTATGGATTGATGACTATGATCTAAGGTTTTCCTTGAAGAGATACATCATAAACGTATTTCGAGTTACATTTCCGTTATTAACCCTTCAGGTACATTTGAGGAGTGAGACTTTTCATTGATATGAATAACCAGTTTCACACTGTTCAACATTATTAAAATTTAGCTATATATGTTTATAAAATTAATGTATTAATTATGACATTACAGTAAAATCAAATACGTTCAACATGTTAAAAAAGTTCAAATAATTCAGTACTCAAGGGGTTAAAAATACAGGGAATTCAAAATTTCATCCACTGTGTTCCATGCTCATCTGATTAAAAATATTTCTTTTATTAATATATTCAAATTACATTTTATACGAATTCCACAAGAACAACTGAAAATATTTGTTTTGATAGCATGTTCGGACACTACATCAGTCAACAAATGTTCGAATCCTTGCAAATGAGCCAAGGCTTTTGGTAAAGGAAAACATGATCAAATCATAAGCATGGGGGTTGACCTTCTTTTTTTTTATTGTAGCACGGCAGAGCGACTGCACTGTGCCTGATGGTAAACACAGTACAATCCAAAAGCAACGGCGACCAGCGAGAGATACGCCCTCCTCCGGTGGTTGTCGTTGTCATGCTGGCCTTCGTAAATGTCTCTTCACGTTACGCTTGAAGGACCCCATGTCCATGGTTTCTAAGGGCACCTGACTAGCTGCCGAGCTCATATAGAAAATCTGTCAACGAGACAATATAGGTAATTTCCGGCATCAGCACTTGAGAACCAGTCTCTATAGGATTAACATGTTTACAGTCTTTGATGACATCGTCAATTAACATCAGGTGAGACTGTAGTCATGTTACAACAACCTACAAAGTATTTTTTTTTTTTAAATACATACTTTGTGGTCTGAGTTGCGGTTGTGGTGTCGAATGGTCGGAAGAGCGGTGTGAGGGCTGAGCTGCCGCTTCTAATGAAGGGAATTCTGTGCGAAAGTGTGGAGACAACGGTGGCGGTAGCGCTACCCATCCTCCGGGTCCAGTCCCGGCAACCACATTGCTGTTTGATGTCGGAGCCTGAAATATGGATTATGCTTTATTGAAGGATATAAGTCAAGACCGTTTATCGTGACGTCATTTAGAGCAACATTTATTATTTATTATATATTTATATTAAAATGTTTAAATTTGAGTTGCAAAATATTTATTGTATCATCATTTGTTCCATAATTATTTTCATCTTGCTAGAAAATAAATATTATAGATTGATTGTGAATGTTAATTATAAAACAAGTAGCCTTAAGGAAGTTCCTTTTTTATTGGGCAATGATAACTGTAAGAATAATATTAATTTCATTCATTAGTTAGCTTGTGAGTTGTTTTCTGTGACACGCAATAATACATTTACACTAGCTTGCAACAGAACTTAGTCACTATGAAATAACTAGTCTCTCAAGTGTATTAAGAACTGTTTATTCAAATTTGTTACGTAAATTTATGGAAATCCATCATTAAAAATAAAGATAGCCATTAACTTCGCATTTCCGTTTAGTCCGGTGAAGCTGTTAAGACCTCGTTTGGTCAATAGCGTAGAAAGTTCGAAAAAAAAAAAAAATTCGCATTTCCGTTTAGATTTTTTTTGTCACTGTTACCTCTTATTGCGACGGAAAATGGTTATAAAACAAATAAAAATAATTAAAAGGCGCCATGGGTCAGTGGTTGAACTCCTTACACGTCAGTCTATATATATATGTTTTCGCCTTTTATATAATTTTTTTTTAAATATTTCACAGATATAGAACGAGTAGTGCTAGTCGACAACATGTTAAACCATCCACTAACATCGAGTTAACCACCGACAATGACGCCTTTTAATTACTTATAGTTGTATAATCACTATTTTCTGTTGTAGTCCGGTGAAGCTGTTAAGACCTTGCTTGGTCAATAGCGTAGTCAGTTCGAAAAAAAAAAAAACCATTTTCTGTTGCAGTGAGACGTGACAGTAACCAGTTCCAAGCGAAAGTGTGAAGTAATGTACACCCTAATTTTTAATTTTGGTCTGTAACTTAGTAATGAGTACTGAATTTCATGTGTGATCAATATAATACAATTCAATTAGAATAACATTTTATTTTCCTACTTGCCGGAAGCGAAAGATGGATAGACTTGTTCTATAACTAGCCTTAAACAGAACTGGTGTGTTATTCAAGGCCAGCTACTAATAGGTTAATATGTTGCTATCAAGTTCTCGACATCACAAACACTGATCCTTTGCAACAATGGTACACATCAAGAAACAAACCATACACAGAGTCTCCTTTTTTTTATGTCATAAGGTGGCAAACAAACAGGTGGGTTATACCTGATGTTAAGTGATCACCACTGTCCATAGACACTAGCAACACCAGGGGAGGTCGCAAGTGCGTTGCCAGCCTGTGTATGGAGGAGGGGTAAGGAAAGGGAAAGGAGGTGGGCCTTCGGCGCTCTTACTGACCGAACGAAATGCAACAATGCAAGCAGAGTTACTTCACGTCTGTGTTCTGTGAGAGTGTGGTACTACCCCGGACGAGCCGACCCATTCATGCTGAAACTAGTAATAGCTACAGTGTGGCTCTACCACCTTCAAAAAACCTTCACCTGTGTAGAAAAGACTGCCACTTAATATTAGATACATCATTTAATTAAATTCAAATACATTTCGACAGCCCATTTATTACGTTGCTCCTTAAAAGCCCTTTATTTTTTAAATATCTGTGACAATAATCTATTGGTGTACTTAGCAAAATAAAGAAAAAAATTACTTGTAAATTCTAACAACACTAATTACATAAAACATGTTTTATTATTATTATGATTTAAGATTAGAAATAATAGGTAAATTACTATGAAATTGCCCATTACATATGTGTATGGTGTGTGAAACAAATGAAAAGTAATACTTACTGTAGTTTGAGTGGTACATATTGGCTGTGTCGGTACAGTTGTAGTAACAATAGTAGAGCTGAAATGTTTAAAAACACAATAGAAAATGTTGTTAAATATAGTTATATATTTATTAAGATTTTATTTAAACATACTTAAATAAAAAACATGCATCTTATAATCGTGTTTTTAGATACTAAACATGTTTATGACTATGTCAACTTTAACTCTGTAAGTACTATTTAGTACACTCCTACACTTTTTGCTAACTGTCGTAGTAGACTACTCTTTCCTTCATTTCTTCAAAATGAAAGTTTTTTGTTTTGTTGTAAAATTAAATGTTGCAAGATGATAATCTATCTTTTTTATAATAAATGATTATGAATAATAAACACCTACAATATTAAAAAAAAAAAAAAAATATCAAACTAAACTGAACACATTAATTATTACATTTGTTACATATACATAACAACTGTAAACTTCAAACACTGTAAAATTCAAATATTATCATGAGATATCAGCATATAATGCAGTAAAATAATAAAGTCAAATTTTATTAATACTTTTTGAATTGCATATTTTGGTTATGATTAAATAGTGGTAATTCAAGTAAGATATGTAACTTTAATGAATATTTTCTGAACTCCATAATACATTTAGTAGAATGAGACATTATATAAAACCACTAGCAAGCAAGGCAAAAATTATTCTGTCTTGATATAAAAAAAATCCTAAAATTCAACCGCAGCACCACCTACCGGGTCCAACTGTCTGAATCTAAACAATTCTTGAATCCACCTGAGCACTCACAAAAATTTTCATCAAAATCTATCCAGCCTTTTAGGAGGAGTTGTCACATACACATGGACATAAGGATTATATGTATAAAGATGCTAAATACATATTTAAATTGTTCCAAACCTTTTTTATTTCTTTAATTAATTTTTAATTTTAAATATTTCGAAAAAAATATTTATACAAGCTGCCCTAAACTTTTAATACATACACTATATGCATTAAAAAATATATATATATATATAGTTTTATGGATACACTAGCTGATACCTGCTCGGTTTGCTGTGCATTATGTAAACTTTTCATTTTTCAAAAAGCAAACGGTCAATAAAATCCAAAAATAAGTAACCTAGAACCATCCAATTTAAAGTATAGCATAGCCCTATGCCAATACATTTAGTAATTTCGACATGGCTGAGCCTCAAAGAAACTGTATTTTTATTTTATATTCATATATATCAATCTCACATGAATAATATTTTTAAAAGTGATTTTAGATTATAAAAATCACATTGATTATTTCTGAAAACTGTGTTTAAATATATATATATTTTTATTTGAAGACAATTTCTTATACAACCCAGTAATTCCTAGCGGAACATAGTTTTTATCATATTAACTAAACAGGTGATGTACATAATCCGTGTTATTACAAAAAGTTAAATACGTATTGAATACACACGTTAAAAAAGTTTAAAGTACTTTTTATTTTTATCTCGGTTTGGTTAGATTAGACATGTGAAAAAGGATAATGCAAGCTAGCCGCGGCAGTAGTCGGCAAGCGCGGTGCATTTGATACGAAAGTACCCAAACTTTTTGAAAGCAAGTATTCAATACGTATTTAATTAACTTGTTTGTAAATAACATGGAATATATTTAACAATGAACGACTGATCTGACAAATATCACACAAAATTTAGTCATGTGCAGGCTTCAATACTTCTATTCAATCAAAGCTTCAACCTTTATATTCATACACATATATATATTTACTATCACTGTCCTCCAGGGAATGTCAAATTATGTGATTTTCTATTATACTTTAAAATTATAAGAAAGAAATATAATAACTATAAGACTACCATGTTAAATAGGAATTTTTTAAACTTCATTATACAAACAATGTTCATAATAATCTCCTATGTTAGTAGTCTGGTGAAGCTGTTAAGACCTTGCCAGGTCAATAGCGTAGGCAGTTCGAAAAAAAAAACTCTTCTATGTTTTTAAAGTAATTAGCACCTCACATACTACAATAGTGTATTGATTATATAATTGTTGTTTTTGTTTTCTGTTATGCATATAATTTGGTAAAAATATAATAATTATGAATTACAACTTACATAGCACTAGTGTCTTGACCAGTTTCAGTTTTCAAAGAAGGCAAATTGGCAGGTGGACGCCTTGCTGATGGTACTTTTCCAAGACTTTGCATTCCATGTTTGCGACTTAGTTGAGATTTGGTTGAGGACGGCTCTAAATTCTCGTTCTACAATAATATTTAGAAAAATTACAATAGTAATAGGAAAGAATTAGAATAGATATGAAAATGAAGAGTATAAAATTTCTAAACAATGGAATATATATATAATAGATATGTATTAATCTTACAAATGTACTATGTAAGTTAGGCATATATTTATTTCAATATTTTTAACCTTATTAATTATATTTTTATAATATATCCATATAAATTATATAGGTAAGTTTTATCGAAATACATTTATAATATTATTATTAAAAAACTTAATTCACTAGACCAGTTTTGTATAAATCAATAACATGTGTTGCGGAGTTTGTTGACCTTTGATGACAAACAGAAAATATTGTACTTTTTATGTTCAATCATAAGGAGTAAACATGTAGTTATAATTATTTTTACATATATTTCAGATTAAATATATTGAAAAAAATATATAATTAACATTATATACCTCAACAATAGGTGAAATTGAATGTCTAAGTTATAAAATAAATTATCAAGGTAAATGCACAAAAACATTGTTATTAGATTGTACACATACAAGGTCAATTTACTCAATGTTAAAACTACCACCTTCAATTACAACAGGCTTGTTGCTGATAAAATTATTAACTTTTGAACAATATCAATTATATTTCTTTGATTTGTTTCCAAACAATTAGGTCTAAAGTAACAAAAATTTCTCTAAATTATATTATCCAAACTAAAATGTGGGCGTGAACCACCTTGACACTGACATTTGAGATCAATAAGGAACAGGACTTACTTTTTGAGCGAAATATAAGCTATTGATGTCCAATTTCTGATATTTCTGCTTGCCGGACGCCGGCTTGTTCTGCGCCGTAGTGCCTCCGCCGCCCGGCGTCGAGAGTGCAGACATGCTGCGATGTACACACCATCAGGAGGTCACCCTCGCACTAACCACCAACTGTAACCAGCACAATCAACACTTATGGCTTCACTTATACTTTGTAATTTTGGTTTCACATAAGCTATTACATACACTTGTCCTTCAAAACGAATTTTATAACACTTTCTCACTGGTTGTGCACTTATTTTATAGTTTATGTTGCGAAAAATAGCACATTCACTGAAGTATACTTTCACAATGCAAATGGAACAATAAATTGAAGCCCTGCCCACAGAAGTTTATTGACGTGTTACATCCGTCTGATGAAGGCTGGATCGATGAATACCAGTTTCCAATTCATAAATTCCTTGTATTCGTAAAACTTTAGTCATATACAAGTGTTTACGATCTAATTCAGAGTAACGGTATAACAAGACAAAAGTAGAAGAACGGTAAATAAACTAATTTTGTAGTTTTACAAAACAACAAAAGCGAAATCTTTATGTACCTTGGTCCGTTACAATAGGTACTGAGTAATAAAAATTATATAAACTTGATAACTAATTTCCCAAAGACGATTACTTTAGATTTAAATTATAATCTACGCTACCAAAACTTATATCACTTTATTTTAAGATGGCGTCTCAAAAAGACGATCTTCTTGTTCACAATCAATGGTGTGACGTCACAAAGGTGTACTGTAGCGTCCTCTAGAGAAAAAAATGTAACTAAATAAACCATAGATAACATAGTATTTATAGTAATCCATTCATTTACAAACCTATAAGTCTCTAGTTGTACCCGTAAAATTCCTTGCATAAAATATACTTTTGTAAAAGTAGGGACATATAAGAAGTATGTAGTCCACCCGGAGTTATCCCATATTCATTGGATCAATAACTTCTTGATTAACTATTGTCACATTTAATAATATTTGTAACAGAAAGGTTGATATTATATCTTAAGACTGAATTGAATGGCTTTGTATGCCAGTAAGTTTTCTTAGTTACGTCCTTTAAAAACGTAATAAAGAAGTAGTAAGAATACTACTCTCCATGATGAATAGAAATAAGTATTGATCAATAGAAATAAGTACGGGCGGTGATGCCGCTTCTGCGTTACATAGTTGCGTTCAATGATATTATAAGTAAAAACCTTTTTACTTATAATATCATTGATTGCATTACACAAAATTCTACAATTCATATTGGACATTATGTTACTTACTATCCTAAAACAAAGATATTGTAATGTACAAAATACTTTCTTTCTTTAGAAGAAATGGATAAAAAACATTGTCATTCAAGTACTATATACAGAATATCGGATTGTATGTATGAATATACATAATATTCAAATAAATATTGGGTATTAATAATTAATTTGCTTAGGTAATTATATGCATATAAAACAATATCTGTTCCTCATGTAATCCTTTTGTTCATTAGCAAAATATATTATAGAAACGTTAAAATTCTACGTGTTGTCGTAAAATCTCAATAAACCGGTAAACCAATAACTATAACCACTATAACACAGATTTTTTCGTGTCTTTCTTTCTTGCATCATGAGTCAGTAACTTTCATCTGACGGACATCTTTCAGAAATGATGTAAATGTATTATAAAGTTATATTTATTCCTCTATATAATAAATAAACCCGACTACAAAAAATGTACTCTAAAATTTTCACCAAAATGTTCTTGACCATAGTTAGGTACCTACTAGTCTTGGATTTTCACAAACCAACCAATATCTCAATTACAATATATTTCCTATTTAATTTTGAAAAACTTCCTTACGTATCTTTGAAATCAAAGGTCCAATATTAATAAAATCAAAATGATCCAATTTTTTTTTTCAAATCGGTTCACAAATGACGAAGTTCTGTAAATATTCTTCGAAATTTTTCTCAATTTTATTTAGTTTTGACAATTTTCGTCATTATTTTACCTGATGTAAAGTGACGATGTGTTTGAAGATAGTAATTTGTAAAGTCTAGTGGGATCATGAGTAGGATTGAATCTGCAATGCTGTTACAAAAATACCCTAGGACCGTTTCTATTGACGAGCAATTGGTGAGACACACAGGAGCGGACGACACGGCATGTTCTGGATGACCCGCAAGACAATTTGCGTTTGACACTTTTAGCAAGAATGGGGAACCATAAAGTAATTCCTGTGGCCAGGGACTACATGATCTAGAAACGTCTTTGAATACAATTATGGATCTTTGACAATCAATTTTTAGCTGAAATTTGCCAGCCAGGTGGAAATACCCTATACCTGATATTTCCAAAGTGGTCTATATTGTGTCCCAGGTGTTTATGATGATAGACAGAGAGGTTGATGTAAGCAAAAAAAATGGGGACCCATGAGAAGCAAACAAAGGTCAACGATAATCATCATTTAAGCAGGTCGTGGATTTAATTTGGATTAAATCACTTTTTGGTTGTGGATGGCCTTCCATTAATGATACAATACATATACACATATTGTCTACTCAAATAATGCTTATTTATGTTTTAAGGGTATATCTATGTACATAAATGATAAAATCACCCTTTCAAACATATTTAACGTTGAGGAATTGGCGAAAAAGCCAAAATGAGATAAGTAGGAAGTCTATACATAACCGAAAAATATGCCACGTGGGCTAAGAGACAAAAAGTAGGACCTATGCCTTATACGACACAACTTGTTTTTTTTTTCACCGAAAGCTTAGGTTTATTAAGGAATTCATTAAGGAAAAGAAACGGTTCCTGCCGGTGTTATATCACTTTTGTTATCAGGAATAACACATCACAGTTTAGTTGATTTCGGATTTTACTACCTTATTGTTTTATTTTATGGTTTAATATTTACCCAATAGTGTACTTTTAGGAACAGACTATTCATCTTTTAGCAATTTTGAATAAATGGCTTCCGTGCTATTTTGATTTTTCTGAATAAATTATTTTGTTTGAATCAGTTCGAAAATTTGGACGATAAATAAATTAGATTGGTTTTCCAAGTTTAGCAATGTTGTATAAAGAGCTTTATCTATAGCTTATTTAAGGTTTAGGGCTTCCTTTTCTTATTGTATATATGTATAAAAATGTTTGGTAGAATATATCAGTAATTGATAAGTACTAGTGCCGTTTACTGAATATGATAGTTGACACACCTTAGTGTTTATTCATAAAAAAGGCTTTCTGGTATTCTTCTTACAAAAATCGCCACTACATGGTAGTAGTACATCAACTTCTTCAGGTTTTAACCGATCGTTTTGAAAATCGGAATGCATTGTTAGTTGAATAGGTAAACTATTTACACGATATATCCATTTTCCTATAACGCAACTATCTATTATAATAAATAATAATAATTAATGCGTGAAGAGCCGGGAACAGGACTAAGTGGTCAATTATATTGGCGATTGGAATTCTTGATAAGCGTCTTGATAATTCCGGCTTATTTCTAGTTTATGAATAAACATATTTCCATAGCAATCGACATATTAAAAATTTTAGTAAGTGAATATATTATATTTAAGTATTAAGAATTTATTACATTGCATTTATTCTTTCTAAAGACTGATGATTAAATTTAAATAAGCACAAAATATAAATTTATATAAATATAAATTCATTATGTTTTTCGATTCATTTGAGAAACATAAAGCAACGTGTTAAATATAATACATGTCTACTATTCATAACAATAGTTGTTGAACTCTAGTTATATATTTGATGGATAACTGCATGAAATACGCTGTTAATACGAGTACTTCAATGATTTTTCATACGCTCACGGTGCGGCGCAGCGGTTTGTATTTCGAACTGCTCGAAATTCACGCCTGCGCAATTGGTTTCTTTGCTCCTTATTGATGAACGAAAAATCAGTAAGTGTAGGTCCGTGGTGCAGCTCATATTAAGACGTAGGTTGCTCAAGGAACCCGGCAGCCATGGCCGGGAATATAGGTATGGAACAGTTGATCCCAATTGTGAATAAGCTCCAAGATGCTTTTACACAATTGGGTGTGCATATGCAGTTAGATTTACCACAAATCGCTGTAGTAGGAGGACAGTCGGCTGGTAAAAGCTCTGTGTTGGAAAATTTCGTAGGCAGGTAAGCATTTTTATGTAATTTTATTTGATATAATGCCACCAATCGTAAATTTCCAATTTCTTTCTCACATTAAATTAAATTATATAACAAAATACTAGTATTAATAATGCTATCCATTTAACCACTATTGAGGCAAAACCTCCTTCTCTCACTAGCACCTACCCTTACTATCATCCACTGTTCTTACCGAGGCTTTATTCACTAGTCTTGCTATAAGTGCCAGTTAGAAACTTGTATTTTCAATATATACAAAAATTATGTAACCATATGTGTAAAACAAAAAGAAATTGTACCAATATTAAGAGTGGATATAGCATGCCAAACAACATTTTTTTAAAGTTCTTATATTAAACTTAATTTAAGTTTCTATTCAATACTCTACGCTAAATTTTCGTAGAAAATAATAATAGTTTCCTACTAAAATCTACATATGTAGGAATTTTTCAGTACAAGCAATAATGACAAATTTTGATATCTTTATTTTGGTTTAATATTGCCCTAGATTTACTGCGCATGTCAAGGAATATTGATTTCTTTGAAACCGAATTCTCGGGTAGCCAATTGAAACTGAAACGACAAATGTCATTTATTTGGTATTTCAAAAATCAATGACTTCCCAATATAATATAGGTATATTATTTATATAGATAATATATATTCGTAAAATATGTATGAATATTAGAATTTTAAGTTAAATTCATTTATATATGATGTTTAAATTGAAACAAGGCCAATTTATATCAAGTTGATTCCTATATACAATCTGTGTTGCTACAACTATGCTGTAAATATGAATTATCTTTCTCAATTGCAAGCACCTCGTTGTATGATAACGAAAAAGACAACAAATATTTTGGAATTTGAACCGTTTTATTCAGTTTGAAGGCTGCGCTTTGTTTCATTTGACAGCAACTGGATAGCAGTCAAAACGAAACGTAACTGTCTACCCACCACCATATTGAAAAATAGATTAGTTTATCGATGATGAATTGATTATGAGCAAGTATAATTAGTGTTTTTGAGGTGATAAAACTTTAATGTATCTCATCAAAAATGGCTGGAAATTTCGGAATGCAGCAGTTGATTCCAATTGTAAACAAATTACAAGATGCATTCGTGCAAATGGGCGTGCACATGTCCTTAGATCTTCCACAAATTGCTGTTGTGGGTGGTCAATCAGCAGGAAAAAGTTCGGTTTTAGAAAATTTTGTCGGCAGGTAATGTAATTCTTGTTAAAACGGGTTGCGACTCTATATTTGTCAAGTTACGCACGATTATAAAAAAACTCTTGAATTGTTTACTTCATAAACGTCAGCTTCTGGACAAGTTACGTACAGTGACTTCTATGAACCTTAGAAAAAGTTATCATCCTCTTTACTATTAGTCTTAGGATTTATGCTTTTAGTGGCTATGTGATGACTCACACTTGTGGAAATTTTATAGTATAGTATATCATTACAAGTTGATTAGTATTCGGAGACTATTTATTTATTTATTTTGCGAATAATAACACTATTTCTACATAATTTCATCTTACACAAAATATTGTTTAAAGAAATTTCAATGTAAACTTTTAGAAGAAGAAATTATAATATAAATTCTGCAAGCTTCTCTTTAAACTGTTTTAGGGATAATCTGAAGATAGAATGATTTAGTTGTATTTTAAATACAGTTGAACCTCTTTAGGTCGAACATACAAGAGAGATGCTAAAAAAAATTGAGTTATAGAGTCATCGACTTATGAAGGATTTTGAGTTAGGCAGATTTTGTAATGAAATATTTGAATTGTAGATTAATTACTTAATTTGAGTTAACACTAAGTCAGTAACTTATTTTTCTTTAAGCTATAGAGATCTAAGTTATTGAAATGCTACCATTGGTGGTAAATAATTCATATTAAATTTGTCTAATCATTTATACTATTATATATTTTTGTATAGAGATGAAGAATATCTTATTATATTATAAAAAAATAGTTATTGTATTTTTCGTTCATTGAACTTTATGCATTACCATTTATTTCATATACAAACATGCTATTCTTCCGTGTGATACTATTAGTATTGACACCAACTGCCTCATTTACTTTTACCCGTACCATTACCTTCACAATTAATTCTAATAAATTTTATGTCTTGTTTAAGGGATTTCTTGCCTCGAGGTTCTGGAATAGTGACTCGACGCCCATTGATTCTACAGCTTATAAATGGAAATACAGGTATGTTGAGTTAGGTATTAAGTGTACAAAAATGGCACACAACTTTATAGTTTTATCTAAGTTTCCTTCATTTCAAAATTTCAAGACTGGGTCGCTTGTCTTCTATTATTTCTTGTCGATATATTTTTACAAAATAAGGCCTACACTGTCCTCTCTCCTCCATGTAATTTATTCCTCATCGTTGTTGTTCACCTAAATGTATATTTTACTGTATATATGTGTCAAAATAAAATCGGCTGAGTGCCTTAAGAGCTCACCTTTGTAGTCCGGTGAAGCTGTTAAGACCTTGCTTGGTCAATAGCGTAATCAGTTCGAAAAAAAAAAACTGTGTATATATATTCTGATGATGCTTTACTATTAAGTCAGAATATAAATCTAAAGGATTAATTTATCTTATAAGCTGTATTAATGAATATTATCATCATTAATGACCACCCTTCTAGTATGAAGAACTCTAGAAAAACATTATTCTTAGGTAGTGGGCATGGCAGATGTTGTCCCACCCTGATAATAAAAAAAAATCTTTGAGAAATTATATACATAAACCTTGTTCATGTATCACTTAATCTACTGGTGAAAATTGCTTCAAAATCCGTTCAGTACTTTTAGAGTTTATAGTGAACAGACGTGGCAGAGGACTTTATATTATACTATCTAATGATATTGTTAAGAATGATAATAATTACAAAATATAGCATAACTATTTCTGTACATTATTGTTAATATTATTTATAAAAATATATCACTAAACAAAGGGCCATGTTGTAAAATTTATAATATATCGGAACTTATTACAGTTTCATTATATTATCATTATTTCTCTATAAAAATCATAATTGATATAGGATCCTGAAATATAGGAAGTACTATAGTAAATTTCAAATCTAGAATTCAAGTTTCTTTTTATAAAGTGTTTAAGGGAATGTGAGTGATGGTCACCAAGTGTTTTGGAAATTCTGCACACCTCCTAATTAAACATTTTTTTTTTCAAACTATCTATGCTATTGTCCTAGCAAGGTCTTAACAGCTTCAGATCTTGTCAAGTGTTCTGTAGCTTTAAATGTCTAGTAATTACTGCTTGGGTTGCTATATATGAATAATCAAGAGTCTAGTCTAGTCTAATGAAAATCATATACTTCAGTTGAGATTTATCATTTCTATTGACCGGTATTCTATCACCAGTGAAGCTGTAAAGACCATGTCAGGTCAATAGCGTAGTAGTTAAAAAAAAATCATTTCTATTCATGTTTTAAAAATATTTACTCTTATCTGTTCATGTTGGCTAGCATCTATCTAATCACAATTCCAAAAGGTGTTTAGTGATATTATTTAATTGACTATAGAATGGAAATTGTGTTTTAATTACTGTCGAAATGTATTGAATTATTGATACATTGTATGGGGACTGTTTTCAACTTAGAGGTAGTTGTTAATTATCAGTAATTAAAAGTAGAATACTGGCATGGCAAAATTTTCCATAATACCCTCTACTAAGACCTCTGGCTCGTAATAGCATAATTGCACCAAAATTTTGCATTTACGTTTCTTAATTTTAAGTAATAAAAATCCTTTGTTTTGCAGATTTATATAAGTCCTCTTGTGAATCATATTTACCCCAAATTTAAAATCGAATATAATAAAAATTACAGTTACTTATGTGAAATTATAAAAATAATTATTCTCATTATTTGTGATGGCCATTATTAACCTTCAGTTGCGTTTTGAATGTTAAAGCAACTAATTGGCTTACTAATTTGTTGCTATTACAGCAAACATTTAGTCACAGAACGTCATGACATCAACATCCTTTGTTTATTTTTGTCTTATAGCATTTAGTTGAAGTTTTTAATGATAAATCTGATGTTTATTTACTAAATTGTCTGAAACAATGGTGTCTCTTGATTGTGACATTTTTTCCGGTCATGTAAGGTCGGTGCCCTTCCGCGGCGCATGATTGGTAACCTGTAAAATTTAATTTATCTAACATTGACTTGGTCATGTTTTTTACTATAGCAGCATATAAAGATCACAATTCGTAAATATTATAATAAGTAATAATGTGTATAGAACAGGGATAACCGTTTATTTTTATTGTGGGTCTCTTGTTGCTCTTCTTTTGGCAGATTTGGTGGACTGACGGCCGTACCTTTTTATATCTAACTATAAATAAAATAAAGATTATTTTAATTTTACTAAAATTAATATCAAAAGTTAGCTAATATATCAGTAGTGGATTGATCTATAAACTTACATTTCTTACTGTGAATTACCAAATGTTCTTTCAGTGATGTTTTGAGTTATAGAAAATTTACTACTTTCATTATTTCTTGCGTGTTACTTCCACTTACATATTATTAGAGATGACAAAGTAGAAATGAAAGTTAAAAAATACTGTGTTAAAAAAGGTTTGGGTTAGTAGTCGGAACTCGAACCGCAGTCTTCCGTTTGATGATTTGTGCTATAGAACAATTTAAAATACTATTTATTGCTTTCTTACACTTTATCGGTGTTATTACAAAAAAGTTAAATACGTATTGAACCCTGGCTTTAAAAAGGTCTCATATGAAATGCACCGCGGTCGCTGAACGTTCGCCATCTTGCTCTTTTATTTCGCTTTGGTTACATTAGGTTAGACTTGTGAAAAAGGATAACGCGAACTTGCCTCGGGCGACCGCGGTGCATTTATTAGGAAACTTTTAAACCAAGTATTTAATACGTATTTCACTTTTTTCTAATAACACGGTATAGGTTTTAGCGCTGTGATACAATCTCATCTGATGTTAAATGATAATGTGTGATCCAAGATGGTAAATACACCAAATACCTCGATGAGACTGGGTCTCAAGGACCACACCAAATGGTGCTTGGCCATATAGATTTTCAACTTGAGTATGGTAGCTAGACAGGCGGACTTAGAAAAAGCCCTACCATTATGTTATGGTTTCATCACGGTGTTTGCAACCGCCTCGGTTGCAAGTATTCGAACCTACATCCATTAACGCTGTGTCCGAACACACTATCAACTAAGCCATCTTCACTTCAGACTTATATCTCCTCCAATATTATAACGCAATTACTATATAATAATTATTTGATAATACTATAATATATCAACTTTATATGTATGTAGGCAGTAGTGACCTTTTAAACGGGATATACTATAGGAAAGTTTAAAACCATAGATCTAAAAGTCAATGATATCATAACTAAAGATATGTAACTTACCTGCCATGTCAAGCGGGTTTTGGTGTCAAAAGGCTATTATAGAGTGGATCAATATGTGAACGATGGTGATATCTGGAATTGACTCATCTCTGTGCATCCATTAAAAATTTTTGTGACATGTACCTAATATATTCTAAATAGTATATATATTTGTTAAAAAGATACACCAGACCTGGGTTGTTTTCTGAACCGGTGGTAGTATTGACGTTCATAATTGCCTTAGGGTCTAAATATGAATAAAGTGTTTTGATTTGATATTTTCACAACACAAATGGCACGAAAGCGCACACATACGTAAAGTAATATTGTAACGACACACTATCTTAAATAAAATGTGGAAGGATGATGGCATATTCTCAATATCGGTGGTGAAAACGAAATAGTTATATGTTGCTTAGATACGGGCGGATTGATGGGGCAGCCGTATAAGCTAACTTGCCAAGATTTAACAAGTCGCTGTCGAAGCGCTTATGACGTCTCTATTTGGTAGATACCGTTTTAGTGTAAAAATAATATTTTTTTGGCATATCTAACTTTTTAATGAAGCGTAACTTTCGTCGGGAAAGCGATTGATGTTGAAAAATAAATTATATTATCATGAATCGCCCCCTTTCTGATTTAGTACCACCTGGCTACCGCGACATCCTGCATGTATAAATGTTTTGAGAATGTAGTTCTTTTAGTAGTGTCTGCTTCGAAAAAAGATTCTGTCTTTTATAATAATATTATAGGACCTTTGTTTATTATATATGATGGCAATTAGTCAAATTCATAACCGGTGTCCATAGATATGACGTGATTTTTTCTTGTCTGATTAACTTAATGACGGCTTAACTGTTTTTATGATTTTTTTTTATGATTTTTGAAATTCATGTAACTTATCAACTGATACGCTATAAAGATGAAAAAATTTTTTACCCTTCAATATATTTTGTAAGAAAATATTTTTGGTTCCGCAATTGATAGAGTATAAGAGATGTCAATAATGGAAATAAAAATATCACTCAATTTTCACAACACTCTGTATACAAGAATTATATGTTACGTTTTTGTGTCTTTCAAACCTGCCCATTTAAACAATTGCGAAGCAAACATTTATTTATGTATCATATCTAAAATATTTTAAAACGACTGTGTATTAAAACACACTGATAATTATAAATACAACAAAATAAGAATTGAATCGTTACATTTAAAATTAAGCTAAGTCCAATTTTAATCTTTCATATAGCATGTTTAATTTTTTTAAATATTTCCAGTTTTTATACACCGAGAACGAAGTTGAAATTTTGCCGACCGACTTTAGGTTTTTAGTTTTTTTTTAATGATCCTCATATTTGACATGTACATTTTTTTTTAAACTGGTTCATCAAAATGTCTGCACTTTACCTGATGGAAAGTACAGTACAGTCTATAAATAACGGCGACTGTCAGTGTTGAAATACTAATGGCAGTTATCGCTATCATGCTGAATTGCAAAAGTGCTTCTTCACGCCTCGTTTGAAGGACCCCATGTCGTAAGAGAAAGGGAACACACTAGCTGGGAGACGATTCCACATCTTCACAGTACGATAAAAATTAGACCTTTAAAGATCTTGAAAAATAACGTCAAATATTGAGATTAGATGATTTAGATATTGGATGCGCTTACGATACGTATACTCGGCAATTGATTTAATGTATGTTTATTTTTCAAATGTATGTTCTTTTGTACAGAATATGCTGAGTTCCTGCATTGCAAGGGTAAGAAGTTCGTGGATTTCAATGAAGTTCGTAGCGAGATCGAGGGTGAGACGGATCGCGTCACCGGATCTAATAAAGGCATCTCACCTGTGCCCATTAACCTGCGCGTTTACTCACCCAATGGTACGAAAATACACGTTCATTCTTAACATAAACACGTACAGTGTGTGACCTTGTAGAAGTATTAAAATAATCTGTTATGGTTGTTTTTGCGTGACCGCGAAGCAATTAAAACCCGCGATTTGAACGCATTGAAAATCCAAAGCCATTATTATAATTTCTGTGTAAAAGAAATTCTAAATTATTGAAGTTATACATACTTCTTTTGGCGCGTTAGGGAAAAATGATGAGTAAATTTTTATGATGCGCGCGCACACCGTCACGAAAAACCGACACCCTGAAGTTAGCTATAGTCGACATTTTGTTTCTTTGTATTTGTTGTTTGTTTTTCTTTGTATTAAAACTTTCAATGTATTACATAACTTTTTTCTATTGTTAGTGTCGTTTTTTTCTACAAACGTAGAATAAGGAAAAATGTAGGTGTATATAAGTACACACACACACACACTTTTTTATATAGTTTTGTCGGCTACCAGCTTCTGCCTGCGATTTCATCTGCGTGGAATAGTAACTTTGGGCGAACGCTAACACGCAGCGGAAACTTTCAAAAGGAAAAAAACACCCCGATTTTGAAACATTCTTCATTGGTGCTCAGCTCCTATTGGTCTTGTCGTAATGATATATAGCTTTCCTCGATAAATGAGCTATCTAACATTGAAATAATTATTCAAATCGGATCAGTAGTTCCTGATATTAGCACGTTCAAGCAAACAAACAAACAAACCCTCCGGCTTTATAATATTAGTATTGATATTAAAGTTCCGGTCGGGTGTTAAACATTTTGATAATTAGAACGGAAAAGATGTAACGGAAATGCCTTAGAACATGCACTACATGTGACGAAATATTATTTATCACATTACTAATTTACGCCAATCTTATCATGAATAATGTGACCTAAATTATTTGATGTACTGTTATATTTGAAGATACCAATAAACAGATCAACGTTATAGGTGCGTCCCACGTTGATAACGAGTTCAGTGATGGCTTTTCATGTTCTAATTATGTACTATTCACTTCATATGAAAATATATTTTAAGAGTATTATATATATGTTAGTAAATAAATCGTAAATAATGTTCAGTTATCAACTGTTAGTACATTGTAATCAAATGCGTCAAGGTGTAAATTGCTTTAGAACTCGAATAAAGATGTTAAAATCATGGATATTATGTCTCCTTTTGTAAATTTAATTTCAACTAGTAGGATAAAGAGAAACTTTTTTCTATGGATCTTGTTCTTCATATTATGATTCAAAGTCAAAACCAGAAATTCTTCATTCAGTTGAGGCCCCAGGTATACATATGATCGTTAAAACATTATGTAGGTGGTAGAACCACTCTGAAGTCATCACTGGTTTCAGCATGAATGGGTCGGCTCGCCCGGGGTAGTACCACCCGACTCATAGAAAACCAACGTGAATAACAGTGCTTGCATTGTTGCGTTTCGTCCGGTCAGTGAGAGCGCCGGAAGCCCTCTCCTTCCCTTCCCGTTCCCTCTTGTCCCAAACACAGGCAGACAACGCACTCGCGACTCCCCTGGTGTTGTCAGTGTCTATGGACGGTGGTGGTCACTTACCATAAGGAGACCCGCCTGTACGTTAGCCCCCTATAATGAAAAAAATAAAATGGAAACAACCCAGCCATCGGTCTTCCTATACTCCTATATCCGCCCACTTTCATACTCAAAACTTTTCTGGTTAACATGAGTTTCATCACTTCTCATAATATGCCCGTGTCATGTTTAACCATGCGTGCAATTTTTAAACTTCCTCTGACATACTCATTCTAAATACACCATACATCCATCTTTACATTCGCATCTCTGCCACATGTAACCTTTTCACATCCGTCTCTTTTGTAGCTCAGTACTTGGAACCATATAATGATACTGGTTTTATTATAGTTTTATACACCTTTGCCTTGAGTTGCAACGGCATTCGTTTCTTATTTTTCATAATGAATCTACAGTGCAGGAGTCATTTCACCACCATTCGACCCTAGAACGTTTTAACGTCTAATTTTCTACACGAAAACAATGAGATCTTCTGTGTTTTGTTTTTATAAAAGTTCTTCTTGCCCTGTATACAAGAATTATATGTTTCTATTAATTATTAGAATTATTGCTTTCTAGTTATTATATAGCACGGAATATTCAGACTCTATCAACCATTGTTTCAATATTTCTTTTTTTTCCCTCGAACTGATGATTACGCTATTGACCTAGCAAGGTCTTAACAGCTTCACCGGACTACTCGTTTCAATATGCACACCTTATATACTCGTATTATTACTCACACAAGCCATGCGCAGTCCTTGTCCGGTTATAATTTTCGTCAGATTCAATTAATATCCTCGCGTTTGTTTATAAGTTCATATTTTAACTATGTCTAACTTTAAGCGAAAGAACTCAATGAACTTTACTTTTAACTTGTCTGTTATAAATAACGTCTTTTGAAATGTATAACTCAATATACGAGTAGCATACATTTTGGGCAACGGATTTTGTTTCTGAATAGATGGTAGCCTATGGTCTTCTGGGTAAAACATATAGAAATTAAAAAACTTAGACAATACAAGTGGCGCGAGCTAGAAACAATAATGCATTTTTGTAGTTCGCAATACATATAACAATATAATGTAATTCTGCAAGATTCTAGTACGTTACCTATTTACTATTCGATTCATATCGTGTGTGACGTGTGGCCTACAAATTAAGGGCAAGTTTGCACTTGGGTATAGTTATTATATTGCTTACGAGATTGGCTGAAAACTAGTAATAGGTAAGCGACAATTAAATGCCGCTATTGTGTGAATAATGGGACACTGCAATAAATCCTTTACGCTTTATTATTATTATGTGATTGCGAGTACGTTGAACAGTTGTGTGATAAACTTTATCGGTTTTGTGTATTAGAACAAAGGATGACATAAATCTTTAGCACCTTATCTAATCTTATCTCTTAACGCTTATATCGCTATAACTGAATTGCGTATCTCATGAGAAAATTTTATTCTGTGTTCATTCTGGACTCTGTTTATGGGTTCGGGTATACGTGAATGGTTTTAGAATGCTTCATAATTTATAGTCGGAGATTTAATCTTGTGCTTTTTATTATTTTATTATTATTAAACAAAATATTGTATGTTGTTTTAAACTTCAGATAAACAATATAATTATTAATTTTCCATTAATAATTTCTTTTTGAATGAATGAATGTAATTGCGTTATAAGATTGAAAAATTGTAATAAATTGTAAAAATAAGATTGTGCTATCAAGTTATTGCTATTTAAAGGCTATTGTCACAAGTTAATGTCTTTTTGTTCTTGTCTCGCTTGTGTAGGGTTGGCACAACATGTTTTCTTTTTTTAAGTTGTGAACTGAGATTCGGGTTAATGTTTTTAAACTAACCGTTTGCCTGTTACTGCGACTAACAAATCCGATATACACGTATTCATTTGTGAATCATGCAATTTCGATTGTATGGTTCACAAATGTATATATGTATGAATAGCTTAGAATAGTTAGCTAGGTCAGACGCGACTTTTTCCAGGTAACAGCCCAAGCCGAGGTGCGCGTGCGCCCTTGTGTATGTTACCTAAAACCCAAATCGGTTGTGTGCCTAAGCGCCAACCTTAGTAGTCCGGTGAAGCTGTGAAGACCCTGCCGGGTCAATAGCGTAGTCAGTTCGAGAAAAAAAAAGCGACTAACAGGTTGACCTTAGTCAACCCTCTTTGAGATCTCTTTATTTGTGTCTAGCCGATGGTAGCTAAATAATCATTATAACGGTTTTTAAGACTTTTTACTATTGCCTGTGTATAGGAACGTACAAACTCATGTCTTCTAAATTCTGTAGCCAATTCTAGTCAACGAGTGATCTAGTAGTAATAACAGTATTGAGGACTGTGACATATATTGATAGTTCTATTAAGATTTAATGTATTTTTTATTTCTCGTAACGTCTTTGAATAAACGTAATGTACTGAATTTTTTAACGTTAACCTTCCTATACCCGCGCTTCGATTTGAACGTTCACGCTATACTCATTTGAAGTAAGGTATAAACCATGCAGCTATTTAAAGCATAAATGGTGAGCGTTTTACATTAAAAAAGAAAAAAAAAGCGAGTCATACGTATGTCGCACAAGCCAAAGCGCGGGTATGGGAATAAGAGATTTACTACTTGATTACATTGAGTTTGAGAGTTATTGATGTGATCTTAGTCTGTCATGTAGTTGCTTTTATAGTTTATTCATAGTCTTGTCTGCTTTTACTATATATTTTGTAATATTGGTGGCATTTTACATAATATAGTTCGGTTATTGTGCACAAGTGGAGTGGTTGGAAAATAATACCACGGATTATAAATTATGAGATGCCACAAAAACTCTGGAAAGTTCTAACAAGGGAGGCCACCATCTTGCTAGCACATTGGAAATATAGCAATAGACTTGTAATATTATTTTACCTACTCGACAATGACAGTAGTAATCTGGAAGATTGGTTGCCAAAAATAAAACAAATAAATCCTCCCTACTAGCGTACTAACCTACTAGCGTTCGGTGTTAGCGCATCGGTATCAGTATAACCTAAAAAAATACAGTCTTTCTATACAATGTACAGTTTTTCTTTGTGTACAATCCAATAATCTGAACATTACAATAATCCCTGGTTTTCAATAGTGCCGGATTAGTGACTCTACTGTACAGTACTACTTCCTAATACTTCACGTTCCATTGTTTCACCAGTTCGTTAGTGGTATCCGCCGCGAAATACGAAACCGTACCCAACGCTGCGCGCTACAAAAGACATCCTCGACATATTTTTACCGATTCTCCCGATAAAATAACGGCAGCGAACGATCACTACCAGCCTGTCTCTCCAAACAGTACGTGTCCGTGATCTGGGTGTAAAGTTCGCTCCCGCACACCAGATTAGGCCCCCCCTCGGTATCGGCTCAAGCCTAGGTCCGTTACCTCGGCGTGGAGCCCTTCCTTGAATACGCTGCTCGCGCGATACTGTGAAACAAAATCTTACATCACTGCGACAACATTACACATATCACCTCCACACACGTGCACGCATACACGCTTACACATGAAAGTGGAAGGGTTTTATTTTTTTCCCTTATCGAACCGTAATAGTTTAGAAAATTATCCAATACGAAATATATATCCAAGCCGAGGTGTGCGAGCTAGTTGTTAAGCGCTGGCCTTAGTAGTCAGGTGAAGCTGTTAAGGCCTTACCAGGCCAATAGCGTAGTCATTCCGAGAAAGAAAAAAATCCATCGTTTCCCGGTTTTTACTTTGTTTTTTTTTTTTATTAATAATTGGTCGAATAAATAATGCAGGAAAAATAAATATTGCTATCTGATTTTCAGTGCTTAACCTGACCCTAATCGATTTGCCCGGACTGACGAAGGTGCCGATAGGCGATCAGCCGGTAGACATCGAGCAACAGATTAAAGGAATGATATTTCAATTTATTAGGCGAGAATCGTGCCTAATCCTCGCTGTCACGCCCGCTAATACAGATTTAGCTAATAGCGATGCCCTTAAACTTGCCAAGGAAGTTGATCCACAAGGTTAGTTGAAGATTTTCCTTCTACTATTTGCTACTTATACCCAACTGATTCCCAAGATAACACTTGAAGGATGAATGCATAGATAAGGTTGTCTGCGTGATTAATTAATCAAATATCACAATTAATTTGATTTTAAATCAATAATTATCTCTTTATGTACACCAGATGTTTACAAGATTGGTCATAGATTATTCAATTAGTCGATTAGTCAATTATTGCCATTATTGCTAAATTTAATCTGATGAATATATATGTGGGGGTGCTTTGTTTGGAGAGAGCATGTTTATTTCATAGACATTTTGACATATTGTTACATATACAAAGAAATATATCTTGTATATAATATTATATATAAATTCCCATAGTAATCTGGAAAACGTTTTGAAAGGCGGTGTCTATGAGTTGTAATTTGGAACACACAGACACCATTGTAATTTGGAACTGTTTGAAAAAAAAAGTGTCTTGTTATCAAACAAATTATATATCAAAATAGGAAGATTGTGTATGCAGAACAAGATAAATTTATTAAATTAAAAGACATCGTGAGGTTTATATTAGAAAGAATTTTATGAATACTACATAACTCACCTAGCAGTTTTAAAAGCGTATTAATTTTAATGAGTCATTTTATTACATATTAAAAATGTTATTTCTAAAGTATTTCCGAGGATATTAGAACATATATTGACCAATTGATTCAAAATACCTAAATTAACGATGATTTACCGAAACAAATATACTTTTTATATGCACATTGGATTACAATGGGTGCCGGTTTGGACAGGGGCTGAATTACCGGGAGTCCATTGAATATTTGTTATAAATCGCTATTTTTAATCGTTATTCAGGTCTCCGTACAATCGGAGTGATTACAAAGCTTGATCTGATGGACGAAGGCACGGATGCTCGTGATGTTCTCGAGAACAAGTTACTGCCACTCCGTCGCGGGTACATTGGTGTCGTCAATCGCTCGCAGAAGGATATAGATGGCCGCAAGGATATATCCGCCGCTCTGGCAGCTGAAAGAAAGTTTTTCCTTAGGTAAATCGCTTATTTATATTACAAACTAGCGGGTCCGGCAGACTTTGTCCCGCCCTGATTATAAAAAAATCCTTGACAAATTATATACTAAAACGTTCTTCATGAATCACTTTATCCACTAGTGAAAATCACATGAAGATCCGTTCAGTAGTTTTTGAGTTTATCGCGAACAGACTGACAGACAGACAGACGCGCTAGGGGACTTTGTTTTATACTATGTAGTGATAACTGATTGAATGTATTTATATGTATCTATAAAGGGCTGGCTCGAAGGACCAAAAAATTTTATGGAAATTCGTACACTATTAGAAACGATGATAAATGTTACATTTCATGATTCGGATAGTCAAGTGTGACAAATGGAACTGTCCATATTGAATGCTAAATTAGTTCTAAATTGTCCTAAATTAACCTAAACCGATTTCGGCGAAGGCACATCAAACAGCGTATGCACTATACTAATGTACGTTAATAGTTTATACAAATCAATAAATAACTGTTACACTTAAATAACATAAGGTACATTATCATCATCATCATCAGTCTGTAAGAGACCCACTGCAGGGCCATAAGCCTCTTCCCGAAGGAAGGTATATAAGTAATCACCGCGCCAGACCACGACGTATTGGCGATTTCAAACTCTGAGAAATCCACAGTTCTATATTTTTCCCACATACAGTAGTACTACAAGAACATTTCTCAGGTTCGGGTTTCCTCACGATGTTTTCCTTCACCGTCAGCCGATAGTGTTACCAATTTAAATTAGTAAATGTACGCGAATTCCGAAAAATTCGTTGGTACATGCCGCGGTTGGAACCTGCGTACATCGAAATAATATTCCACCGGTCAAACCACTAGGCCACCAAGACTTTTTACATAAGGTACAAGTAATCTATATTACAACATAAAGACTTTACCTACATAGTACACTGCGTTTGTCGGAGGATTCGAAAATCCAATTGGCTATATGACAATGAATACTTCTGTTTAATATGATTATGATTTCCCTATACCCTTACCTAACGAGTGCTTCCTTCCAGAATAATGATTAGTAAAAAGGCGATTTTTTTTTAAATTAAGTGATTTATTTCCAGAACACGAAATATAGGATATGGACAAATATATGTCTATACAAAAGGATACTGAAGTGAAAGTTGTAGAAACATAATTAGAGTTGAATTAAACGAATAGATGTATGTATGTAATATTTAGATTTATAAGCCTATGGTTACAATTTTTCTTATAAATTGACAATTTAGGCAAAATTATTTATATTTCTTTGGGTGTGGTGCTTCTCCCGACATATTCCTAAGTGGATACTTTTGATAGAAGTATCGTAAGCATATAATTTATTTATAATTGAAAAATTTGTGAAATTTCATTTGCAAATGTGGAATTGTTAATCCATATTCATGATTTGCTTTATCATTTTCCAGCCATCCATCGTACCGTCACCTCGCTGATCGTCTCGGGACTCCGTACCTCCAGCGAGTACTGAACCAGCAGCTAACCAATCACATCCGAGACACGTTGCCGGGGCTCCGTGATAAACTGCAGAAACAACTGTTAACCCTCGAGAAAGATGTCGATCAGTATAAGCATTTCAGACCCGATGATCCTTCGATCAAAACCAAGGCTATGTTACAGTAAGTGTGTATTTTTTATACATATAGTATTTGACCAGTATCTCACCTGCAGCTAAGTGATGTAGGGTTCAAGATGATAGTACGCTATGCCTGATGGGATTGGTAATCAGATGTTACGTACTAGAATTTACCTATACGTATTGTCGACGGATTTTCAACATCGACTATGGTAACTAGCCAGGCTGGCTTTAGGGTATATCTTACTACCGTGTAAAATGTTATTGTAGCGTAGTAAAGTAGTAGTGTAGTAAAAATAAAATAAAATACTTTGAAATATTTTGATAAAGACCGCTCAGAAGTTAAACCTAAATAATTTCACATCTTCTCATGGATTCTAACATATAGAAGAATTTTATCAGATTTTGGCATATTTTAGTCTAGTAATGTTACAAAATATAGAGTTAAATAACACAAGATTATGAATTAATACAAGACATTCCAATATCCCGCCAAAAACTCCAATCTCGTTGTTTGTGTTTGGTGTTTCTCGCTTGGTAGTTGAAGACACGACGGGGTCGTGACCGGTGTCGCCGCTATGGTGACCTAAGGAGGTAGGGCCCTAGGTTACTAGTTACATTCCAAAATTAGCAAAATTTAATTTTAATCGTTTATATAAATAACACTAGCGGGCCCGGCGGACATTGTCCCGCCCTGATAAAAAAGAAAACCTTGACAAATTATATACCTTCCTCATGAATCACTTTATCTAATAATAAATTTAATTTTAATGGTGGTAGAGCCACGCTGAAACTATTACTGGTTTCAGCATGAATAGGTCGGCTCCTCCGGGGTAGTACCACCCTCTCATAGAAAACCCACGTGAAGTAACAGTGCTTGCATTGTTGCGTTTCGTTCGGTCAATGAGAGCGCCGGAGGCCCACCTCCCCTCCCCTCTCCTCTCCCTCTCCCTCCCCCTCCCCTAATCCTTCCCCCCAAAGGGTGGCAACGCACTTGCAACTCCTCTGGTGTTGTTAGTGTCCATGGACGGTGGTGATCACTTAACATCAGGTGACCCACATGTTCGTTTGCCACCAATGACATAAAAAAAAAAAAATCTCGTGAAAACCGCATGAAAATGCGTTGAGTACATTTCGAGTTTATTGCGAACGTGGCAGAGGACTATGTTTTATAATATGTAGTGATATAACGTGTTTAATATTTTTTAAGGTTACCAGTTTTCATATACCTTTAAGGATGTTAAAATTTTGCTGTTCATAAGGTTTTTAGTTATTTTTTTATGATCTTCATATTTTACACTAGCGGGCCCGGCAGACGTTGTCCCGCCCTGATTATAAAATAATCCTGGACAAATTATCTACTAAAACGTTCCTCGTGAATCGCTTTATCCACTGGTGAAAACCACATGTAGATCCGTTCAGTAGTTTTTGAGTTTATCGCGAACAGACAGACAGACAGACGCGCTAGGGGACTTTGTTTTATACTATGTACTAATAATGTACTAAATTTGAAGATCTTGAAGAATAACGTAAAATATTCGGAACGGCTAAAATTGGATTTAGCTCATTTTGAAATCTAACAACTCAACTCTTCAACGTCTATTTTGTAACTGACAATCCCGGTGTTTGCTTTGGTGTTTCTCGCTTGGTAAAGCCCAGGACACAATAACTACAACGTTAATCTTAATGAGATAGGGCCCTAAATATCAATTATTGATATCCACAGGATGATTCAAACGTTGCAAACTGACTTCGAACGCACCATAGAGGGTTCGGGCTCGGCGCAGATAAACACGAACGAATTGTCCGGAGGTGCTAAGATCAATCGGCTCTTCCACGAGCGTTTCCCCTTCGAGATAGTCAAGATGGAGTTCGATGAGAAGGAACTGCGCAGGGAGATCGCTTTCGCTATTAGGAACATCCACGGTATTCGAGTAAGTACCTAAGTACCTTAAACACGGAGCTGGATTTACTGGATGATGTCAGTAACTTCAGTCTTAGAACCTCCCATGCTACGTGATTTCAATATACTTAATTTTAATTTTTTTATTGTGTACTGTATAAAGAAAAATGTTCACACCGGTCAACAATACTTTTCAAAACGTCTCAAATTATATTCGTATTCCTATTAGGAAGTCTCCATTTTTTTGTTTTTTCAAGCTATGTATTTAGATCTGTCATGATCTTGGCAGGATGTTATATTGTGGAGTGGCCGCTAAATCGTTATAAAAAATTAAACTATTGCCACCCATGTACCTAATGTAATTTCCTAATAGCAGTATGTTGAGAATTATTTTATTTATAACTCCTTATGTATATTCTTTTTGGAAATGAATTTTCAAAAAACCATATTGTTAACCTACATGGGGAATTCTTGAGTGAAATTTCATGATCTCTAATCCTCTAAATATTTTATCAATTAGATTTCGTAATCGGTGAATTAAGTTAGTACAGTAAATAATCAAAGTTAATTGATATTTTTCTTAAAAATAAGTTAAGAATTTTGTCATGTATCCCTTTGAAATGAAATATATAGGATATATTACATTTTTTTAACAGGTCGGTTTGTTTACACCCGACATGGCGTTTGAAGCTATTGTAAAGAAACAGATCACACGACTAAAAGAGCCTTGTCTTAAATGTGTTGATTTGGTGGTCCAGGAGCTATCTAATGTTGTACGCATTTGCACCGAAAGGGTAAGTCAAGTGTTTATTTTGACTTGAATTATCTATTTTCTTATACTAAGAATGTAAAATCTAACTTGTCTGTACTTTTTCGATTTTATTATAAGTAACAGAATACATGTCAATTATTTTTAGAAATGTCCGTCTGTCTGTTTGTATGAACACGCATCACTGCTAAAGTACTGGGTTCACAATAAAACTACACCATGAAATACATAAAGCATGTCTTCAAGAATAACTTAGTCTTTGTTTCATTAAAATCGGTCCACTCTAACAAAGTAATTGTAATTTTAATGACGACGCGGCGGAATTACCAGAGAAAAGTAGATAAGTAAATGGAATTAATACATTTAGATGACTTTATTAATCACTGTTTTTTCCCATAACATTCCACGCGGACGAAGTCGCGGGCATAGCTAGTCTATAATATCACATAGTTTCATGTTTAATATTACATTGTTAAATTATTTATTATATTATAATTATTTATTACATTAAATTTCTAAACAATAAATGTTCCATTAAACGTATCCACTTTTTGGGCAGTCCGGTGAATCCGTTAAGACCTCGCTTGGTCAATAGCGTAGTCAGATCGAAAAAAAAAAGATTCCACTTTTGTGACTTGATCTATTATTTTTTGGAACGATGTGTTTATCTGAATTAATTGAATGATTAATTTTACAGTCTTTTAAACAAAATTTTTTCAATTTCATTACTATTGCTTAGCTCCTATAGATAAGGGTAATTAAGTGTCCTATTTAATTCTCTGTGAAGTTTTTTATCTGGCCAGATACAAGTTAACCGTTTGGTTAAAATCGATTCGACCATTTCTGTGATTAGACTTGAGAAGCAACTGAGATGTATTTTTATATGTATATGTACAGATTAAAAACAAGCGAAATGATTTGTTTAAAGATGTCACGTTATCCGC
The DNA here is from genome assembly GCA_015888305.1 of Antheraea pernyi. Classification (NCBI taxonomy): domain Eukaryota; kingdom Metazoa; phylum Arthropoda; class Insecta; order Lepidoptera; family Saturniidae; genus Antheraea; species Antheraea pernyi. The sequence continues at coordinate 1,870,074 of MU158715.1, forward strand.
GTCTGCGCGAGGAGACTGAGCGCATAATAATGTCCCATGTACGCTCGCGTGAACAAATGTGCAAGGAACAGTTGGTGTTACTCATTGACTGTGAACTCGCCTACATGAACACCAATCACGAGGACTTCATTGGATTCGCTAAGTATGTATAAATATATAAATCCTTAGATGAAAACGTATTTAATACAAGCTGATGTCCGAGGCGTCGTTCTTAGATTAAGTCAAATCCACGTATGTATAGATAGATAGATGATGTATTTAATACAAGCTGATGTCCAAGGCATCTCTCTTAGATCAATTCAAATCCAAGTATGTATAGATAGCATAGATAAATCCTTAGATGAAAACGTATTTAATACAAGCTAATGTCCGAGGCATCGTCCTTAGAGTAATTCGATTCCAAGTATGTATAGATGGATATATAGATAGTATAGATAACTCCTTAGATGATAATGTATTAAATATAAGCTGGTGTCCGAGGCATCTTTCTTAGATCGATGCAAATCCAAGTATGTATAGATAGCATAGATAGATCCTTAGATGAAAACGTTTTTAATACAAGTCGATGTCCGATGCATCTTTCTAGTCAAGGGAGGGGGAGGGGGCGGTCAAAAATATAAAAATTCTGCATTCTACGTAGTCAAGTTTACGGGAGCGATTATTATTTAAAAAAAAAAACAATTTTATTTTATTATTTAATTAATTACAAAAGTTGATATGATTAATACTACTTTATATGATTGTTCTGATCAGAAGCAGATGTCCAGAACGAATGAATCCTTATTCTACTTAATCAAACATGTTCACTAATTGTTGCCACGAGTTACACGAACGCTACTGAGAATTATGCTGCTTACACAGCATTTTTGTGAGAGCGCGTTGTTATCACCTGCCCTGGCGACCGCATAACTACGTATTACTTGAACGGCCCCTAAACACTTTAATATTTAAATAATATTTAACATAACTTTTTATGTGTGTATGTATAGATCTATCTATTATATCTATCTATCTAATAATAAACCTAAAAAATTTGTTTGGTATTATTATTTTATTATTATGTTGTGTGAAATATTAAAATATGCAATTGACTTGTATATGACTACGTACTTGTAGTATGATATATAATATTAGTTTTTATTTTCAGTGCTCAGAACCAATCTGAGAACGCAACAAAGTCGCATCGCGCCCTCGGCAATCAAGTCATAAGGAAAGGGTACATGTGTATACACAATCTGGGAATAATGAAGGGTAAGTTTAGACATTTTTCTATTACTTACCGTCTTTCTTACAAATCTCTAAATCTAGTTGTAAATAAGATATCGTAATTCGATTTAGTTACATACTGAAACACGAGATGGCGTTAAATACCTCAAATTGGTTATACATATATCTAAGAACTAGATGACCCGTGCAACTTCGTCTGCATCGAATCGGTTATGTAATTATTTACGACATCTCATTAGAAACCTCAAAAATAACAGTATTTCTCCACACTATTTAATGGATGTTATTATACATATAAACCTTCCTCTTCAATTATTCTATCTATTAAAAAAACCCGCATCAAAATCCGTTGCGTAGTTTTAAAGATTTAAGCATACATAGGGATATAGGGACAGAGAAAGCGACTTTGTTTTATACTATGTAGTGATATTTTAGTTTTACATATTTTTAGCCTGTGTGGAAAATAGACTGCGTTATTGCCGATTGAGCTAAAATATAATTGCTGCGTTGTCAGCTCGTACTGTGTTGAATGCGACGTTGCCGCTCTACATCTAACTTTGTACTAATGTTATTTCTCATAGAAACGCGGTACAATTAAGAACGACACACACCACGCTTTTTCACTTCTCAGTTTCGGATTTGTATGGAAAAGGCTCGTCTAGTTTTGGTTATAAATCCACTCTCTAGATGGCACTGTTATATAATTCTTTTTGGAAAGTTTCATAACAAAAGATGGTGGACGACAATTAATTTTGACATTTCAAACTGATAACTTTCAAATATTTGTTTTTATTCACTTTGTTTACGTACGTGTTACGAGAGTGTGCTCCCTTAAATTTTCTTGCCTACCTTTAAACAATGTTATCTATCTCCGGATTTACTTTTAAACTTTTTTTTTTCTTTTCTCTAACTGTCTACGCTATTGACCAAGCAAGGTCTTAACAGCTTCACCGGACTACTAAGGCGAGCGCTTAAGGCACTCAGCCGATTTTACTTTGACAACTAGCTCAAGGGTGCGCGGCACACCTCGGCTTTGGCTGTTGCCTGATACATGCAATTCGCGACCTATCTGAGCTAATCTAAGCTAAGCTAACTATTCATACATATATGAGTTGTTGAAACATATATGTGTACCAAGCATACATACCTCAACAACCCTTATATATATTTCGTATCGGATAATATTCTAAACTATTTCAGTTTGATAAGGGGAAAAAATAAAACCCTTCCACCTGCATGTGTAAGCGTGTATGCGTGCACGTGTGTAGAGGTGATATGTGTAATGTTGTCGCAGTGATGTAAGATTTTGTGTCACTGTATCGCGCGATACTTTTAAACATTGACTCCTGCATGTATATACTTGGATTTGGATTTGCCTTAAGATGAATATATTCATTACAAATAAAAATGATCAAAAATTTGTATACGGTTTACGCAGTACCGCTGTATGCATACATACATAGCTATAAATGTACATTTATAACCAACAGATATTAGTTCGGAACTCGTATTATAGAGGCGCTGATTGGAAAGAACGAGTGCGACCTCTATTTATATAACGTACTCTGTGACACACTACGAATTTTACTCTGTGTGGCGAAAAAACTTCCTAGTCTTCGTCAATCTTTATCGCAGCTCTGAATCTAGCAGTAACTTTGGACTTACTCCTATTATAGTGTATAGCATAATACAAAGCAAAGTAAAGTTAAGTTAAAGTTTAAGTTGCCCCGATGTATACATCAGTCGTTACATTTCAAAATGAGGTAAATCCTATTATAGATGTTCCCAATATTTTATTTTTTAAGATCTTCACATTTTGTACATATAAAACTGTACTAGAAATCGTATGGACGGCAAAATTCCTACTTCGTTCTCGTTGTGTAAAAAATTGAAATCTTAAAAATTTTAAAACATGTTATATAAACTATTACTATTGGGTTTAACTGATTTTGAAATGTAAGAATAAACATACCTACCTTTCGTTTAACGCGTAAGTACCGCAAAGTTTTCCGTGCCATGCCATAAGAAAATTCACTTCAAAAATATATATATATACTCGGTGCTATTGGTTACATTTCAGTGTGACGTCAAAGTCCATGTAACTATTTCGTATAGTTTCGAGATAATTTAGTTTAGGTGTTATTATTAATAATTTCGTGTCTTCTCAGGTGGGTCCCGTGACTACTGGTTCGTACTGACGTCCGAGAGCATCTCGTGGTACAAGGATGAGGAAGAGAATGCTGCCATTGGACGGCCTCAAACTGCGGGACTTGGAACAGGGCTTCATGTCGCGCCGGCACATGTTCGCACTCTTCAACCCCGAAGGCAGGAACGTATATAAGGTACATTAAAAATACTTTAAAACAAAATTTCGTAAAAGACCACTATATACATACTAGAAACTGTGACAAACGGGTCATCTCATGTCATAGATTCAGTAAAACCAGTAACAGTTTTACAACAAAGTCCCAAAGCATATTACCGAATTACCGGATTGTAAGTTTAAGCCCCACGTCAAACAGGTTTTGGTGTCAAAAGGCTATTAATAGAGTGTATCAATATGTAAAGGACGGTGCTGTCTGGAAGTGACTTCTCTCTGTGCAACCACTAAAAACGACTGTGATATGTAATGTATCTAAATATTATATATCACTACACATTATAAAAGAAAGGCCTCCGCCGCGTCTGTATGTCTGTCTGTCTGTTCGCGATAAGCTCGAAAACTACTAGGCGGGTTTTCATGCGGTTTTATTTCATTAATAGATAGAGTGATTCACGAGAAAGGTTTAATTAATATTTTTTGTTTATGGGTTGAAATATTGATTTTGATATAATTGAAATTTGAGATATAACCAAACTATTGAGATAATAAGCGACGCAGACAAAGTCACGGGAATCACCTAGTATATGTTAAAAAAGTAAACCACATCGAGTTCCTTGCCGTTTCTTCTCGAATAGCTAATAAAAGCGATTTTGAAACATTCTTCATTGGCGCTCCGGTACTATTGGCCTTAGTGTGGATGAAATATACGTATAGCCTCTCTCGGTAAATAAGCTATCTAACACTGAAATAATTTTTAAAATAGGACCAGTAGTTCCTGAGATTAGCAGTGTAATCAGCTTTATAATATCAATATATACATAATTAAATGATTATTATAGGATTACAAGCAGCTCGAGTTGTCCTGTGAGACACAGGATGACGTTGACTCTTGGAAGGCGTCCTTCCTTCGTGCCGGTGTTTACCCCGAAAAGACATCCGAGGCGGCCAACGGTGATGAGGTAAGCATAATTATAATACAGAGATCAAATATTTTTTGTCCTGCCGATTTTGTTATATAAGCATTTATGAGATGTTAGTATATTTATAACATAATAACTTAAGCTTAATATAATATCGCTTTATGTATTGCACGTCAGGGTTCGTAAGTATCCAATGGTTATGTTATATATTTGATGTATATCCAATATATTAATTAGTGTAATAGTGTAATTGTTATGATTACTATTATGTACTTTGAATTTGTAAAAGAAAGAACTTTTAGTTAAATTTTAATTACTTAAATTATGAGTATTTAACATTATATAATAGTATTCAGTCATACTTAAACATTTAATGGCATTTAAAAGTAAGTTATACATTTTATTGGCTGATTATATATATTATTTATATATTAACTTTGGAAGCCTACCTCAATTTCATCTATTTCTATTTAAAACAATAAATATTTGTTGAGGATGTATAAAGCTATATTAATACCAGTCGTGTTATATGAATATGAGTGTAGTACGAAAGAGACAGACAAGGAAGTATTCCATGTAGCGGAGATGCGAATGCTAAGACGGATGTGTGGTGTCATTAGAAAGGATAAGATTAAGAATGGGTATATCAGAGCAGTTATGTATTATAAAAAGATAAACCAGATCGAGTTTCTTGTTGGTTCTTCTCGATATCTGGGTTGTTTTCCGAGCCGGTGGTAGTTTTGACGTTCGTAAGTGTTTTCTCAGGGCCTAAATTGAATAAAGAGTATTTTGAGTTTGAGTTTGAGTTTGAATATATAAAAATATGGTACCTGTTACAGAGAATTTGAAGGGTTAATAGGTTAGCATGGTATGGGTTTGTCATGAGGCGAGATCAAAGTCATGTTATTAGAAAAGTTTTGAGTATAAAAGTATGTGGATATAGGAGTAGAGGAAGACAGAAAAAGGTATGAATAGATTGTGTGAATAATGATATATATATGTATATAAAAAAAAATACTGAAAGGACATCTGCAGGGGAGAATGAAAGAGGAAATCATGTTGTGCTGAACCTAATTAGGTGGGAAAAGGGTAAGAAGATGAAATATTAATTGATATATAACATGATATTTTGTATCCGTGGATACACCGATATATATCAGTGAACCCTTTAATGCAAACTGTATCAAAATCAATGTTTTGTCCTAAAAATTGTACAATTTACAGGGTTGTTTTTGTTACTTACCTAACCAATTTTTTTTTCTGACCAAATACTTGTGATTGGATATTTAGGAGTCAATATAACTAATATAATTATGTGTAATTTTACATATACTTAATATAACATTGTATATGTCTCTCTGTGTATTATATTTTCTTTTAATTCTGTCATGCTATACAGAGTGAAGGATCCGAGGTTTGTTTTTTTTTTAGGTTTCACGAAACACACCTAAGAACATACATACATCACATATTGTGTTCGTGGTTTAATTATTTTGTAAATGTAAATAGAAGTGAGTTTTGACAATTTTTACTTTAAGTGTATGTTGTGTGTGTTTTCGGATAGTTTAGTGTTATTCCTTTAACATTTCACTATGTATTTGTTGAAACCTATTCGTGAACATATAGTCTGAGGCATGTAGAGTGCTATTTTTTTTCATAACGTTCCATTTTATGTGTCGATATGAGCATGATGAATTATTTTATGTAAGAAAAATGTCATAAAATACTCGTATATTAACCAACATGATTCTAACACAAAATAGAAAAATTATGTATTTATTATCCATAATAAGAGAGTAGTTATTATTATTTTGTTCCTTTGAGTTTATGTTATTTTATGAAGAAAAAAAACTGTTTTTTTTTAATTATTATTTGTGTTCCTCTTTGTTTTAGCATGTTTATGTTTTTTTATTTTTAGTTATTACTGCCTTCCCTCGGTTTGGGTGGAAATAGCGGAAGAGTAAGTCACTCGAATTTTAAGGCTTTTGTATGCTGTATTTTTTATTATTTAAAAAATGCCGTATTTTCAACTAGGTGTCAGATTTCTCGATAACTATCATGGATGCATGTAGTTTTTTTTTATATTGGCCATGGTTGAGATTTGAGTTCTTCATTCGATCACTTTTCGTATATTGTGGTTTTGGTTGACCTATTGATATTATTATATTGTTTGACATTGAGCACGATTTCATTATTTGAGCATTTATTGGGATTTTGGAATTGTAGAGATCGCATCATACGAAGAAAAGTATATTTAGTATTTTTAACTTTATAACAGCTATTGAATACTTTGCAGGCGGACTAATACAATCGCAAACAATACATGCTATAAATAAATTGTGTTAAGCTTAACTAAAAAAACTCTTATTATGGATTATATATTTTTGTCTTCAGTTATTTATGAGTTTTGGTTTCATAAACGACTTATTAACACGCATGCCAAAGCTATCACGTTCATACAACAATATCTACATTGAACGAGAATATAACGATTCTTCTTTTGCCATGTCAAGTGGGTTTTAGTATCGAAAGGCTATTATAAAGTGGTTCAATACGCGAACGATGGTGACGTCTGGAATTGACTTCTCTCTGTGCAAAACGGTACTGTAACGTATAATGTATTCGAAATATATGTCATTACATAGTATAAATCAAAGTCCCCTACCGCGTTTGTCTGTCTCTCTGTTCGCGATAAACTCAAAAACTACTGAACGGATCTACATGCGGTTTTCACCAGTGGATAAAGTGATTCACGAAGAAGGTTTTAGTATAATTTGTCAAGGTTTTTATATCAGGGCGGGATAACGGCCGCCGGGCCGGCTAGTATATGTTAAAAAGAAGTACCCGATCGAGTTTCTTGCCGGTTCTTCTCGATGACTGGGTTGTTTTCCGAAGCGGTGGTAATTTTTGACGTTGATAAGTGCTTATTAGGGCTTAAACTTAAAAGTATTTTTGATTTGCCGAGAGTGTAGAACGTGTTTGATTTGCTGTGTTCTAAATGTACACACCCGAAATGATCCAACACTTGACAACCTATTGATTGACCTCGATTACGCAAGGTCAGACATGTTTCCTGCGACTATACAAGACGGAACCTCGCAGAAAATTGTTTGAAGTAATATTATAACAACTACTAGTAAAGAAACGTCAATGGCTGTCAAATAAAGGAAGTGAATGGTTCTGGTGCATTTAATAATCTCAAAAATATTCATTATTTTCACTCAGAAGTATTCGGAGTCTTTATTTAGTTGTTGTCTCTGGATATTCCAACCTTTAAATTATGGTTGGGAGTTTAATATGGTTTATGTAGCTGTGAGCTGTAGTGCACCAAATTTGGACGACATTGCACATTCGTTTCCTACTTATTTTCTTTTCACACACACAGACAAAAATATTTTAATTGAGAAAAGGAAATAAGTAAGTTAATTTTGTTAAAAGGTAGGTAGGTACTTTATCAAAAACTGTTTCACATATAGTTCAATTTTAGTTCATAGCTTTAATAATTCTTAGATATTACAATCTATTATATATTCAGTTTCAAAATAATAATATAACAGATACCGTCATTCCGGTCCAACAACTGCGTGACTGAAGTTTCGGCTATTTATTATTATTAATAGGTGGTAGAGCCACGCTGAAGCTATTAATGTTTCAGCATGAATGGGTCGGCTCGACCGGGGTAGTACCAACAACTCACAGAAAACCGACGTGAAGTAACAGTGCTTGCATCGTTGCGTTTCGTTCGGTCAGTGAGAGCGTCGGAGGGCCACCTCCTCTCCTTCCCCCTTTCCTTACTCGCCCTCTTCCCCAAGACAGGTTGGTAAAGCACTTGCGACTCCCCTGGTGTTGCAAGTGGTGATGGACGGTGGTGATCACTTAACATCAGGTGACTCACCTGTCCGTTTGCCTCTTATGATATTAAAAAAAAAATATCGCGCTAAAAACTAATCTCAAAAATAATTCTGATATAGTAAATAACACAAATTTAGCGTTGTTCCTTTCATCTCCTTCCTACTTCACTTTTTATTTCATCTTTACACAGTCCGATAGTTTGTAAGGCATGATGATAATGTCTTCGTCCGCCTAAATTTATTGCGACCATAGGCAAAATTTTCTGGCGGTACACGCAGGTGTGGGGGTAACATTAGCGATAAAGGACGCGATCAAAGAGGTTGATATTAAATTAATTTACTTTTAAGTATACGATACACTTGTATGTGAACATTATTAATAATAAGTTACTATACAAATAACTCAATAGTAGAGCGTTTGTTTTTGCTTTTATTTTAACGCACTATTATCATAATGATTTATGAAATGATGAGACAAGCTTGTAATGTAGTTTCACCTTCATACATGATTTTTTATGCTTTTATAGGGAGTTGTGATATTTTGATTGTTTATTTCTCTTCCAGAACTCTGATACGACGGGAACCAGCAGCATGGACCCTCAGCTGGAGCGACAGGTCGAGACGATTCGCAACCTCGTCGATTCGTACATGCGTATTGTAACGAAGACGACGAGAGATCTCGTGCCGAAGACTATTATGATGATGATCATAAACAACGCCAAAGATTTCATAAACGGAGAATTGCTTGCACATTTGTACGCTTCGGGTGATCAGGTATTTATTGTTTTATTTTAACGTTTCATCTCAGTTTTATATTGATGTAAATGGACGAATTCAAACCATTTGATGCTATTTTGACATTTTCAGTTCATCAATGTTAAAGACGTTTCATAAATCTCAATCTCAAGAATTATAAATCACACAAACAACTTTAATATGTCGCGCGTAATTTTAAAACTGTGATAACGTTCGCTACGATATTCATAGAATTCAAATGTTGTAGATTTTAGTCCAATCTAACTACAATATTTAATTGAATAATGATGAGTACGAGATTGGTAAATAATCGATGATATAATCATTGTAAGCTATTATTCTTATGAGATGAACATAATACCATCTTGAATTTTTCCGTAGGCCATTTTAAGGCCTAATATATTGTGTTCTGTAGTACAATATGACATATAGGTGCGTTTTTCAGTCTCAAATGATGGAAGAGTCGCCAGAGGAGGCGCTGAAGCGCGAGGAGATGCTGCGCATGTACCACGCATGCAAGGAGGCGTTGCGCATCATCGGCGACGTGTCGATGGCGACCGTGAGCACTCCCGTCCCGCCGCCCGTCAAGAACGACTGGCTCGAGAGCCGCCTCGACTCCAACCCGCGCCTCTCGCCGCCCTCGCCCGGGGGACCGAGACGAGCCACGCCCGCACAACAAGGTACGCCACCACACACCAACCGACTCCCTCCATATAATGTATGTCTGCACATAACTGAATAAGAACTAAAGTAAACTATAAAGGTATTTATTGAATTACAAGAACCATAAAAGACGTATTTTTTACTTTCAAACTGAATTGCTAAATTACAATTTTTATAGATGCAAGTTCAACAATTATCGATTGTTATATAAGTTTGCTTGCATTGTTGCGTTTCGTTTGGTTTTCACTCTTGCCTCCCCTCCCCCAAACGCAGGCTGGTAACGCACTTGCGACTCCCCTGGAGTTGCAAATGTCTAGGACGGTCGTGACCACTTAAAATCAGTTAACCCACCTGTTCGTTTGCCTCCTATGGTTTATTTATATATAAACATATATTATATGTATATGTATATATATATATATATAAAGTTTTTCACTAATCCCATTTTTCACTAACTTAGAAGTTGCATTTCCAAAAATCCTTAATGTTCATATAGACGATAAAACAATGTACCTATAGAATACAAGGACATGCGAATTTTCACGACCTTAGTCCCCAATATTTTGGGCATGGTCAATCAGTCTGTCCGTTATCTATAAACTTATGAATGCCACGATTCCTGTCAAATAAAGCTAGGCATCTAATCGTTATATATATAATTCTTCTGTCCGTGTGTATGTGACTGAACTCCTCCTAAACGGTTGGACGGATTTTGATGAAACTTTGGGTTGATTGTGTTCTAGTGGATTCATGAATGGTTTAGATTCATAATTGCACTGGGTAGCTGGCGCTGTGGTTGAAATTTAGATTCTTTTTATTATCAAGGCAGGAGACCGTCCACCGGGCCCGCTAGTATAATATAAAATTTGATGATAAATTTATTTGTTTCACTGATTTATAGTTTCGATGGGGCAAAGAGGCGCTCCGCCCCCACCGGGAGCCGGCGCCGGTCGCCCCGCGCCCCCGCTGCCGTCGCGGCCTGGAGGCTCGAGGCCTGGAGGCTCGGCGCCCCCTCCCCCTGCCGGGCGGCCCCTCCCCGGCGCAGGGCTGCCCGCACCACTCATACCTACGTGAGTATAAAATGTATAAAAAGTTGCTGACGTACACCCCCGACTCTATGATTCCTACCCTTTATTACGTACGAGTCGTAGCGTCTCCGTCACAGAATTTTTGACCTATAAGTTATACTGCGTGAAAGGTTAGTCAATCGCAATATTAACACAGGTTATTCTTTACTCGCTTCTTGTTCTAAATCAATAAAAAGCTTGTTGACCTAATTATCTAGAGAAAAACAAAACTGATATACATTCATAACGCCTAGTTTACATAAGGCGTCAGAGTGCGTGCTACCACGCCTCTCCTGTTACCTGCACCCCACGCCGCCCCCAAACCGTGCCTCATTTAATTGTTCGTTGAAAGGGATAGTTTACGCGTTACGTAATGTTAAGGTTATTCATCCCGGATGCGCCCTCGTGATTCACTTTCGTTCATTGAGCGTTTCACTTTTATACCCATACTTTTAAAAGTCTTAGAAGAAAAATTTAACTATGCTTCTCTTTGTAGTTTATTAGTATTTGTTTTTATATTATTATTTTATATGTTAAATGTGACCATGAACTATAATTTCCTTGAATATTGCAACTCTTTTAACTTAAATCGATGAACGTCACGTCACGTCATGTCATGTCACGTGCCGCCTGAGCGCTCGGTGCAAGTGAGAGCGCGGAACAAGCGACAGAGAGGCGCGATCGGCTAAAGCGTTCGCGTCGTGACGCATCTATCTCTCTTCCACTCCATCGGTCGATGCGTCCGAGTCGTTATCACGTAAAATTATCGTCCTTAAACAGACTTTACAGAAAATCAATTTTATTTTGGTAACCAATTTTTACTAGATTATTACTACCTTTGTCGAGTAGGTAATTTTACAATTTTTTTGCGATCATTTCAAGATGGTGATGATTTCAAGATTTCAAGATGGTGGCCCGCTTGTTAGAATTTTCCAGGGGGTTTTTGTGGCAAGTCGGAATCCATGCTCCGTGGAATTACTACCCATCCACTTTAGTCGTGCACAATAACTAAACTATATTAGGTAAAATACCACCAATATTATAAAATATAGAGTCAAATAACACAAGATTATGAATAACATATAAATTCCACTGCATGATATTCCAAGATTCCGCTAAAAACTCCGACATTGAACTTTTATGGAAATATAAATTATTGGTATATTTTAAGCCACAATCCTCTGTTATTAGCTATGATATTTAGGACAGTGTATAAATAAATGAATAATTTCTATGTATGTAGAATATGCATAATTAGGTTTATGGCTACATACATTTTATAGAATGTAGAGTCGTATTGATTCTGTAAATTAAACGCGAACAGTAGAGTGTAATATTGTCACTATCGCAAAAGAATAATATTTAAAAAAAAAGTAGCTGTTAGAGCAAGACCGACTTAACAGGGAAAAGTTTACATCCAATATGTGAAATTAAATTGTTCTCTAAATTATTTATTAGTAATGTTACAATGACAAAGTAGTGTTGCTAATTTTATTCATCTCAATTAAATTTTATCGATTATTTCATTCAATACAGGTACTTTCATATAAAAGAGACCAGCACTTAATCTCATACAATAGTGGTAATCACACTACCCAAATTGATTATTTTCTCTTACGAAGAAATAATATTAAAATAGTGCAAGATTGCAAGGTTCTGCCTGGAGAGATATTAGCTACTCAACATCGTCTATTAGTGTTAGATTTAAAAATAAAATTAAAACTTGCTGGAAATCAGGCGAGTCCTCCTCCCAAAATTAAATGGTATCTAATAGAGAAAGATGAGTATGTGAAAGAATTTAGAACAAAAGTTGTTAATAAAATGATAGAAATGGAAAATATGGAAGCGAAAACTGTTAATGAATGTTGGAATGAAATGGCAACATGTGTAAGGAACGTAGCAAAGGATGTTTTTGGTGTAACGAAAGGAAGAGGAAAGATAGATAAGGATACTTGGTGGTGGAACGAAGACGTACAAAAGGCTTTGAAAGAAAAAAAAACGGCTTTCAATGAATGGAAATGTATTGAAGACCAAGATAGTACGATTAAAGAAAATAAGAGAATAATGTATGTAGAATGTAGAAGAAATGCAAAAAGGGCAGTTGCTATTGCTAGAGCTAAAGTACAAGATGATTTGTACCAATCACTAGAGAGCTCACAAACACAAAAATATTTGTATCGATTAGCAAAAGTAAGAGAAAATAATACAAGAGATATTACACACGTTAAATGTATAAAAGACGATGGAGGAAAAGTTTTGATGAATGATGAGGACATAAAGAGTCGTTGGAAGAAATATTTTGAAAGACTGATGAATGAAGAAAATGACAGGACCGGAGAGTTAGAGACCGTACCGTCAAATTTAGGCGTTGTACAAGAAATAAGTGAGGATGAAGTAAGAAAAGCTGTGAATGGTATGAAAAACGGAAAAGCCGTTGGGCCAGATGGCATACCGGTTGAAGTATGGAAGTTTTTAAAAGTAGATGGGTGGATGTGGCTGACTTTATTTTTTAATAAGATATTGCTAGAGGAAGCGATCCCAAATGAATGGCGCGATAGCGTAATAGTGCCTATCTTTAAGAATAAGGGTGATGTGCAGGACTGTAACAATTATCGAGGAATAAAGCTGATGTCACACAGTATGAAGATTTGGGAAAGAGTGATAGCGAGACGAATAAGAGATGAGACTGAAGTGACTCCGAATCAATTTGGGTTTATGCCTGGACGTGCGACATCTGATGCCATTTTCGCACTTAGGCAACTGTGTGAAAAATACAGACGTGTACATAAGAATTTGCATATGGTGTTTGTTGATTTGGAGAAGGCATATGATCGAGTACCCCGAGATGTTCTGTGGTGGGCACTGAAAAAAAAAAGAGTGCCTGAGAAGTACCTACAACTTATTCGTTGTATGTACAGTCAAGCCAAAACACACGTTAGGTCCGAAGCTGGAGTTACCGATAATTTCAATGTGGCTGTAGGTTTGCACCAGGGTTCAGCTTTAAGCCCTTATTTATTCCTTCTTGTTATGGATGCGTTAACATCAGACATACAGGAGGAGACACCCTGGTGTATGCTGTTTGCTGATGATATTGTTCTTGTCGGCGAAGATGCTACCGAGGTCCAGAGTAGGCTGGTAAAATGGCGAGAAAAACTGGAGAATGTTGGTTTGAAAATCAGTAGACTAAAAACTGAACATTTGTTTTGTGATTTCGGTGGTCCATCCAGCTTTTCTCCTATAGCTTTAAATGGTATATCCTTACCAACCTGCTCTGATTTCCGGTATCTCGGTTCTCTGATCCAAAACGATGGTTGCATAGACAAGGACGTGAGGAATAGGATAAATGCAGGGTGGATGAAATGGCGAAAGGTGTCTGGTGTCGCTTGTGACCCACGAATGCCCTTGAAACTCAAAGGGAAGGTGTATAAAACTATTATAAGACCAGTAATGTTGTACGCATCTGAGTGCTGGGCGACGAGAGAGACGGATGAGAGAAAACTACATGTGGCAGAGATGCGAATGTTAAGGTGGATGTGTGGTGTAACTAGAATGGATAAGATTAGGAATGAATATATCAGAGGAAGTTTGAAAATAGCACCAGTAACAGATAAGTTAAGGAGTAATAGGTTAGCATGGTATGGGCATGTTATGAGGAGAGATGAAGACCATGTAACTAGAAAAGCTTTGAGTATGACGGTCGATGGATATAAGAGTAGAGGAAGACCGAAAAAAGGATGGATGGATTGTGTGAAAAATGATATGTGTGTAAAAGGTGTGATGACTGAGATGACATCTGATAGGCGAGCGTGGAAAAGGAAAACATGTTGTGCCGACCCTACTTAGGTAGGATAAGGGTAAGAAGATGATGATGACAGGTACTTTCATATTTTATTATGTTGTTTTAACAAACTTAACTTCGTCTAATACTAACTTTCAAATCATACTTTTTTATTTATTTACACGTTTAATACGCAATGGCGGACTTAATGCCCAAGGCATTTTCTGCCAGTCAACCATTTATTAGGTGATGCAGAGATAGAGGCGGAGGTTCTTGCCGCCGTATATCAATATACGGCGGTTAAGAAACGGATGGGGGGGCCTCTAGCTCCCAGAGAAATAGAGGAAAGAAGAAGAGAGAAGAGGGATGAAGTGGTGGAAAGGTGGAGGCGGGACCTGGCGGACGCGCGGTACGGTCGATACACGATCGACGCCGTCCGCCCGGTCCTGCCGGATTGGCTTGATAGAGGATGGGGCTCCCTGACGTTCCGACTGGTGCAGGTCCTGACCGGACATGGTTGCTTCGGTTGGTACCTGTACCGGATAGCACGCAGGGAGCCGACTGCCGTATGTCATCAGTGCGGCGTTGACCCGGACACCGCGCAGCACACTCTGTCTGAGTGTGCTGCGTGGGAGGAGCAACGTCGCACTCTGGCTGCGGCGGTAGGGCAAGATCTGTCACTGCCGAGCGTGGTTGCGGCCATGCTCGGCAGTGAGGAAGTGTGGAACGCAATGGCCGCCTTCTGCGAGGAAGTCGTCTCGCAGAAGGAGGCGGCGGAGAGGGTTCGTGAGCAAGATCCTCAAAGTGACCCTCTCCGCCAACGGAGGACAGGCAGGAGGAGGCGGCAGTTTGATCGCCTCCTCCCACCATAGCTGGACCGGGGAGGATGGGTCGGGGGACCCATCTTTCCATTGCACAGGTCCGGCGGAAGGAGGAGACGGCCGGTGTGTACCCGGCTGTCTCCTAACAAGACGGGGCCCGGCGGCGGCGCTTCCGCTACTGGGCCAACCGCTGGGGCGGCACGATGAAGTCTATAGAGATCTCGTGCCGCCCCAACTATAGCGGCAGACGTACACCGTGGGGTTTTAGTCCGTGCGACTCGGACATAACCCACCCTCTCCCCCGGGAGGGTGGTGTATCCATAAAAGGATTTCCCAACGTTAAAAAAAAAAAAAAGGTGATGCAGAGATAAATGTTGGTAGGTGTAAAAGGTGAGGTTTTTATAAAATTACGTTTTACCTATTTAATATCACAATATATAAATAAAATATCAACACCGGTTTACTGCATATATACTACACATATACAATAACACATAACAACATCATACATAAATATCAATACAATAAATAAAAGTATAATAATGATATAATAATTTATTCACTTCAGATATTACATCCATATCATATAATAAGTCAACATCAAGAACCATTAACCAGATAATTCTGCTAAATAAGACTGGTTTTTTACTAAGGTTCATACATTTTGGTTATCCTTGAACCCCTATTTTTCGCATTTCGGTGTATACAATTTCATTTACAAACCTGTCTTAGCCGATATCGTTTTTAGTCGAAATGTCAAAGCGTTTAGAAGATATATCCATGTTGTAGTTTTTAGAAGTTATCTTCCTCCGAATGTAAATGTTCAAAGTAAAATTTTCTTATGTTTTATTCTGTAGGTTTGCTAAAAATATAATTACCTGATCCGAATAATGAAAAACCGTTACGTTAGTTAAAGACGGAGTATGATTACTGTAATATAAGACGGGGCACTATAGACTATCTATAGTCACTCTAACGCGGGGACGCGACGACTCGAAAACGTAATTAAAATTAATTTTATATTTTTCATTGACACTACAAAAAATATAATGTTCCGTTTTATGAGCATTCCTTTCAAAGTACATGCCGTTCTATATATAAAAGGTTAGCTTGGATGCTAAATGGTGTTGGAATCAAATATATAAATAAACCAGAATTAATCTGGTCCACAATATACATATATGTGTGATGCTTATGGAATCTCTCGGTTAACAATTTGTTAGCTTTGCTGTTTAAAACATTTGTGTGGGTGATGTAACGGCCATAATTTGCGGTTTGGTTATTTATGTGTATAATATAATGCTTGCTAAATGTCTTTAATATACACTTAAATGGTAATTTAATAATTTTAACTTTGAGGTACAGGGTGAAGGGTACCAACTGGTTATGATTACTGGCGATATACTTGTATTATCGGTTCACTTATAACGATCGGATTCAAACGCAATAAAAATAAAAATGTATAAGTATCCATTTTGTTATTTATGTCAAAATTTCAAAGAAAAAAAATCGCAAGTTCTTATCGTGTTAGACCTGTTTTAAGCTTTATTATTATCGTTGATTTGCTTCTGTTGTTTTCATTTGGTTTTATAGTGAAATAGTTAGTAGTCGAGGTAGACAGAGAGTGCAAAAGATGTGTGGTTGTTTCGCAGACGGCGCTAAGCGTGCGCGGCTTCGAAGCGACGCGCGCGTGTACGCACTAACTAACTAAGTTACGTACGAACTTAAGGTACTAACTCCGTTTGGCTTGTTAACTTGTTACAGTCGACTTTTTAGCCAATGATTGTAATTGAGATATCGACGGTTGCTAAATTCGTTACAATACTTTTTGTAAGTGACGTAAAAATTAAAAATAACGATACGTGCGTGGGTTAATTTTTTGATATTGGATTTAAATTGTATCACCTTCCATGAATAATATTGTAACCACATTTGATACATTTTACAATACTATGGCTATATGAAAATTCCAAAATAGATTAAAGTCATATATTATACACTAGCGGGCTCGGCGGACTATGTCCCGCTCTGATAATAAGATAAAAAAACATAGGCAAATTCTATTTCTAAACCGTGAATCGCTCTATCTATTGGTGAAAACCGCATTAATAACAGACAGATGTGGCAGAGGAGTTTGTTTTATAATGTGTAATGATAAATATTCCGTTGCCAGTTATTTGCTTGATGGTCGTTTTTAATATACGTTTAATATGTTGTCATATGTGGTTACAATATTATACTTGGGAGTGGTCAGTTTCTGATTTATTTATATTATGTAGGTATGTCATAGCACTTTATTATAACATGAACGTCATTATATAACGTATTAAAATGAACTGTATCCTCATAAAGCGAGTGTAGTAAGTTAACAAATGAAATTAAAAATATAAATTATATATACACATGTTATATACAATATTATTAGCGTATAAATAAAGACATACTTATGATACGAATGAAATGATGTTGCTTCCATAAGATTATTGAATTAATAGAGATTTTTATCATTATAAACTATGTGTGACAGGTTACCGGTAACAAATAATAATACATATGTTTCTCTATTAAGCGGCCTTGGAACGAATCTGTTATGAACTTAATTATACCATAAATACAATAATGATAATAAAGAAATACACATGATTTAAATTTAACGAGATGATATTTTTTATGGGTTACATAGATTGCGTTATGGAATCATTGAAAAATAAGACCGAATATCTATATTATAATAAAACTGTAGCAGGGCCAAATCTGTACATTGAATATTTTTTGAAAATTTTGATAGGGGTAGGCTTTGTTGTCGATATAGAAGCCAAAAATAACCCTTTTAAAATTTTTGTCTGTCTGTCTGTCTGTCCGTCTGTCTGTCTGTCTGTCTGTCCCTGTGAACGCGCATCACTCTGAAAGTACTGAACCGATTTTGACGAAACTTGGCACAGTGATAACTTATGTTACGAGATTACATTTAGGATATTTTTTTTCTCATAAAACGCAAGGGATTCTCCAGGATCTGCCTGTTTGTCTGTCCCTTTAAACACGTATTACTCTGAAAGTACTGAACCAATTTAGACGAAATTTGGCACAGTAATAACTAATATTACAAGGTTACATCTAGGATACTTTTTATCTCATAAAACACAAGGGATTCTCCAGGATAACGGACGAAAGTAAAAAAAATGTAGTTCATGATATTCTTGACGAATTTTGGTAAATTTTCTTTGTGCTATATATAGCAGACAGATTAGCTAAAAAATTAAGCTATATTTCCATATGCTACTTCAAAAAAAAAAACCAAAAAAAACGACCACCGTGATTCGAACCGTCGGCCCCGTCGAAACATTTAAAGCCCCGTACGTTACAACTGAGCTACGCCTACATGACATTTCTGTACGTAATTATCGACCACGTATGAAACATTTATGTAGACGAAACTGTCACTTATGTTGTTACATTTATTTCATTGTATAAAAAAATGTTTGCTAAACAAAGGTGACAAGATTTATTTATTTATCTATACTATAATAAAACTGTAACAAAGCCAAATCTGTACATTACAAGGTTACATTTAGGATACTTTTTGACCCATAAAACGCAAGGGGTTCTCCAGGATAACGAAAGAAAAGAAATTAGTTAATGTAACTAGACTTTTTTGCGACACCTTAGTATAAGAGCCAGCAACGTTGGAAGAACGAGAATTTGAGAAAAGTTGGTTCTTTAATATGAAGATATATTATGCCCTTCCAAACACGATTCAGGATACCTGGTAGCCGGTTAACGTTGTATTTTTTAATGCGAATTACACCTTTACAGATCAACATTTTGATTTATAAATAATTTAAGGAACATTTTTTGTCAGTAACTTTTATAAGTTTAACGTTTATACGTTATTAAAAACATGAATTTTTCACTGCCAGACAATTTTGTTATTGACAATAATGTGCCTGGTGATATTCTTTATAAACAAAATAATTCATTTCAAACCATTTTATTTTTTCCCTTGCAAAGAACATATTTCATTTTGTTAACCAGGCTCTTCCACAATTATGGCTATCTTTATTATACAGCCAGTGTTGCGCTAAGCTAGAGTTATAACTAAGTTATTCTATACATAGGTTTTGGTAGGGGGTAGAGCCACGCTGAAGCTATTACTGGTTTCAGGATGAATGGGTCGGCTCGCCCGGGGTAGTACCACCCTCTAACAAAAAGCCGACGGGAAGTAACAATGCTTGCATTAGTGCGTTTCGTTCGATTAGTGAGAGCACCGGAGAGGCCCACCTCTCTTCCCCTTCCTCCTCTCCCCTTCCGCTTCCTCCCCCTCCAACACAGGTTGGCAAGGCACTTACGACTCTCCTGGTGTTGCAAGTGTCTATGGACGGTAGTTATTACTTAACACCAGGTGACCCACCTGTCCGTTTGCCTCCTATGACATAAAAAAATACATTATATTTTTAATTTACCCTTTTTTATGTTGAAATAAAATAATATTAAAAAAAAGTGTGTGTGTGTACTTATGTACACGCATTAGAAGTTATACTTCTTTGGCGTAACAAGTAAAAATCTTTTCAAAAATTTTATCTTGCGCCTTATTCTACGTTTGTAGAAAAAACGACACTAACAATAAAAAAAAGGTATTTAATACAATGAAAGTTTTAATATAAAGAAATACAAACAACAAATACAAAGAAACAAAATGTTGACTATAGCTAACTTCAGGGTGTCGGTTTTTCGTGACGGTGTGTGCGCGCAACGTAAAAATTTACTCTCATCATTTTTTTGTTACGGTGTGCGCGTTCATCGTAAAAATTTACTCTCATCATTTTTCCCTAACGCGCCAAAAGAAATATAACTTCAATAAAATTACAGATATCTTAACATGGTTTGAACATACTTCTTTATTTACAAAAAATTGCATCGGGCACATTATTGTTAATATCAAAAATGTCTGGCAATAATAAATTCACGTTTTAGTAGCGTTTAAAAGTTAGTGAAAAACAAAACATTCTAAAATTATATAAAGTTCAATATTTTTGCCTGTAAAGGTTTACCGGCAGCCAATTCGCTGTCGAAACCGTTGCCTAGCTCTTAGACAAATAGTCACAGGCAAGTGACAGATGACACATGTTACTCATATCTTTTTAATATTTATGTTTTTCTTTAATATAATGTAGTGTGAAAAAGTTTTAATACAAGTTGAAAATAGCCTAGCTCTTAGACAAATAGTCACAGGCAAGTGACAGATGACACATGTTACTCATATCTTTTTAATATTTATGTTTTTCTTTAATATAATGTAGTGTGAAAAAGTTTTAATACAAGTTGAAAATAGTTATGATGTCATTCAGTGTTTAATTTATCATTATTTATTTTATGAATATATTTTAACATTTAAATTACAATTTAACTCTATCAACTTGATATTTTATAATGTAAACTATACTGAGCGTATAGTAAACGCCTACAAAAAAGGGAAAGGAACTACGTTCCAACTGGAGGTCCATGGACCTCTCAAGCTTTTTTTACATTACTGCCAATATACGTAGGTTAGTTTTTATTTTAATTGAACCCGGTAGATGATGTTACGAACGGGTTGTAGGCTTATTGGGACAGAAGTTACTGGGACAACGTACTGGGAAGACATTTATCGGCAATATATGTAGGTTATTTGTTATCTCAATCGGACCTGGTAGGTGATGCTGCGAACGAGTTCAAAGCATATTTTAAAATATTTCTCACATACTAACTGGGTATATGTTTGAGTGAGTCCCTGGATAGTTGGGATTCACAATTTGAAGCAGTAGGTATCGCTGCAATCGGGTTTTGAGATGTATTTAAATTTTTCGCGTTTAAAAGTACTATCGAAACCGGTAATAACCGATTTGGTGCAGACGAAGTCGCACGGGTCAGCTAGTTTATAATAAATATGTACTAATCAATTTTTTTTTTTGGTTTATTCTGTAAAATACTTCGACTACAGAATTTCTATGTAGTTATTTAGCTAATGTAGTAAATGTTGCATGCTCCTGGTAAAACTAATGTAATACCGTGTGTGATCTTCAATAATCTACGTTACTAATGTTACTGTTAAAATTTGTGTTAACCTTTTTTCTTTTATTGAAATAAGCTATGTAGGTTTTTAGATTATAATTATCGATTGACGTGTATTCATTTAATTGTAGCCTTTTTTGTGTAATTTTGTTCAAACGGAGGAGGACACTTCAGGTATTCGAGTATTATGTAAAGACGACAAAGTGATAAATTATTTTCTTATTTTTGTGATAAAGGAGTCGAGAGGATTTCATAAATATTATTAAATTAGATATTAAGAATTTTTTTTTAATGTACAAATTAATTTTTAATGAAGTAAAACTTGGGGTCGTTGGACAGTGAATGATGGTTTTACATTTAAATGTCGATTCTGATACTTAGCTAAATTTGTATATTATACAGGCGGGTAATAATTATAAAGTCGTTAAACATAATACTCGAATGCGAACTCTTAATGCGCGAATCATGCTGTATTAGCACTTAACTGTCGGAATTGGGTTATTTGAATTTCTTTAGCAGATGGTTTTGAAATAACTGATTGTTCGGATTTGGGAGTGCGAGTATAGTCGTGTCTAATGCAAAAGTTCTCACAGAAAGTTTATTTTGGTAATGAATGTCGTCATTATTATTATATGCAGTATTGAGCAAAGTAAATAGCTAATATTATTGATGTTCACAGTTACCCTGTAAACTGAGGAAATGCTTTTTTTTATTTATTAACAAATTATGGCGGTTACAGTTACCAAAACACCATGATGTTACAGAGAAGCTGTGTAAGACGTCGAGTTTTTTTAAATACCCTATTGTGATTTTTTTAACAATGTATAATTAAGAAGTTAGAAAGGAGTGTGTACCTTGTTTCAGTTGAACCTAAAAAAGGTAAACTCTGAATTCATCAGCTTATCGGTTACTACTAATTGGTTGTGTTTGAGAGAGCACCTACATTCTACAGAACCTACTTGATTTCATAATTAAATTTAAATTATGCTTCTTACATTAATGTAAGTTTGTTTGTAATGATTTCAGTGTCCTTGTAAGTTTTTTTTGCATTTGTAAAGTTGAACTGAAACAAGGTATTATGATAGGAGGCCGGGCGGAGGGAATGCTGCGGGCGCGGGGAACGCGGTAAACCAGCTGCCGCCACACATGCGTCAGCAGATCAACCAGGCGGTCGGACAAGCCGTCACCAACGCCGCCATCAACGAACTCAGCTCCGCCTTCGCTAGATTCAAGTAAACGATCACTGATACAACAATAACCGCCGTCTACTTAACCTTTGTGCTCTTAAGGGACTTATTTAAAAAGTTCACCGCACATATGATAGAAAAAAACAGCGCGTGCAATTCACTTTCCGCAACGGTATTGACGCGTTTTAAAAAGTTCACCGCATATAAAAGAAAAACAATGCTTGTAATTTGCTTTCCGCCACGGTATTGAAGCGTTTTAAAAAATCCACCGCATATGAAAGAAAAACAAGGCGTGCAACTCTGGTTCCGCAACAACACTGACGCGTTTTAAAAAGTTCAGCGCACATATAAAAAAAAATAGCGTGTACAACTGACTTTCCGCAACAGCATTGACGCGATTTAAAAAAATTCACCGCATATAAGAGCTTGTAACTCATTTTCCGCCATGGCATTAAAGCATTTTAAAAATCCACCGCATATGCAAGAAAAAACGAATGTAACTCACTTTCTGCGATAGTATTGACGCGTTTTAAAAAGTTCACCGCATATTAAATAAAAACAAGGAGTGCAACTCAGGTTCCGCAACAACACTGACGCGTTTTAAAAAGTTCATCGCACATATGAAAGTTAAAATAGCGCGTGCAACTCACTTTCCGCAACACAGCATTGACGCATATGATAAAATAATGGCGCGTGCAACTCACTTTCCGTGACAGTAATGACGTCTTATTTGACGGCGTGTAAATTTATTTCCGATAACCTTATTAAATTATCGCACTCATCTATTAACTTTCTCTTACTATCTCAGACTAAATACACATTGGTCGTCGTTTTTGGATGTTTTAAAAGTTGCACTAAAATTCGACTTTTATATTTGAAGATTTACTTTAAAACTTGTGTGAAAACTGACGTGGTATAATTCATACAGTGACTGAAATACAATATTGGTGTGTGCACTTTCTAAGTAACGGTCCCGTTTGAGCAAAACGTTTTACTTTTTAAAAACGCAATTTCGTGTGTGTACGCAACGCAATGCACTCGTAACATTGCAGTGTTCTCACTTACCGCTTAAATGTGTCAAACTATTTCAATGTTTCTATTGTAATAATACTAAATGATTTCGTTTCTACACTTTATAACAATGTATGTGTTAATATGATTCGCCTAGTATATCCTTTTTTGTATTGAACTGTGCCAAATATTTTTGTTTTTTCTAAAATTATTGGTTAATGTATAAAACTACATGAAATATATTTCAAATTAGGTTTGTGTGTACATATAAGCTAAACATCGCATAAAATATTACTATAAAAGGAAGCCAAAGTTACATAGAAAATTCAAGACAACGCTCATTTTGAAAGATTTTTGTCTATCGAGTTTTTTAACTATTATTATTATACAAGTATTGTCGAACGTAATGTGTGATATAAAAGTATTCGAAACAAATCTTATTAAAAAAAAATGTGTATGTGTACTTATTTCTAAAAACTACATAATAATTAATAACACTTCAAAAAGAAAACTGTTAATTACAAATGTAATGAAATAAAGTGGAAAAAATGACCGGTTATAATCGAAATCGTGAGAAAAGAAATGTAGTTGTTGTTTGCTAAACTATTTTTTTGAATTTATAATTTAGAAACGTAATTTATAGGTTAAATCACAAAACTATATTTTGGTTTTTATATTTACGTTGTAATTAAGAAAGTTATATTTAAATGAAGGATATTTTTGAATCCTAGTGGGTTCTTTACCGATACCGAATCGAGCGCGTGTGACATTGTATGAGTGGCTACACATGTAGACATGGATGAGTCTATACTGTCGCGATATTAACGTAATGACGTCATAAACAACACTAATTATGGCACACGCCTAGGCACTTTATAATTCTATCAATTTTAATTTTTTTATAGTTAACTAAATAAATTGTTCTTGAAGTTTTTTACATTGACTGGATTTTTTTATTATAAAAAAAAGATCGATATTTTTTTTTATTGTAAATTTAATTGAAAAATATTTTTTTATTGCTTTGGAATAGGGCGAATCTTCGATTGTTTAATAAGAATGTTATAGTCCTCTTGGGCTATGTGTATGCTAAATTTCCTTTAAAAAATGGCATTTTTCAAACGCTTCCATATACTGTGCTCATTTAATTTCGTGTGACTGAGTTCTTGTTTGATTTGTTCTCTATGATTTCTTTTTATAACAGGGTTAGTAGTTTTATGTAAATAAAAATAACGTTAATGTAAATATTTACCTTGAAACAATGATTGATAATTTAATCCTGTATAATCCTAATATTAACGAAGGGCTTCTATTTTAATTTTGTATTAATTAATATAAATGTTACATTTAACATTTTTCTAATCAAAGATTTTCTTGTATTCTATTTAAAATCCGTTATAATTTCAATTCCGAGTTGACCTGTATAATTTCTATTGACGATTTGTATATACTAAAATGTATTTTAATTATTTCTTCTTTACATATTAAATCTTTGAATCTTGAACTGAAAGCTGTTGAGTAGAAATCAATGTAGTAATATTGAAGATCACACGGAGATATTGGTTAACAACGGATATTGTCTATACCTTACCTTTATAAATGACATACACTTCTGGTTACATTCCCCTTTCAATGAATGATACTCAAGTAAACCTTACAAATATTTTTATTAGTGATTTTAAGTTACGAGTTGGTTTAAAAAAAAAAAAAAAACATGTCTTGTGTTGAAAAACGATGAGTTTGAAAAGGAAATCAGTATTAATTATGGAATAATTCAGTGCATACGATTATGTATACTATATAACATTAATGCAAAAAATCTATATAATAATATATACTCCAACAGCACGATATAAAAGCTTAAATGTCTACTTTGTAACAATAGTTGATTATACGATTGTAAATTCGGTAGCAAAGAAACAGATAGTGTGTTGTATTGAAATATGTAGTTGATATGTTTACGAGCAATACGCACTGTTTGCGGGTGATATCATATCATTTTGTTTTATACGCTTTAGTGCAGACCCGAATTACGAAGGGGGGGTGTTCAAATCTGGGTCAAACCTTTGAGAGATTCACCACCAAATTCAGTCTACAAAAAAAAATTGGTTTGATAAAGTGACTGGTCTTGCAATTGCCGATTTGATTCTTGAATGCATCGATATCTGTGTATGACGTCTATGCCAGGGGAATTCCCGTCGCGTCTACAGATGTCAAACTCTATAGAGAAAGGGCGCCAAAGTTATTTTGCTTGAGTATGGAAATATTCGGGGTCGCACTATAGCCACAGTATATTGATGAAGGTTACTCTTTAAATGTCGCTTTAATCGACATTTTAATTAATTTTTCACGTAGATATAGCAGTGTAGTTACAGTCGTTCTTGTACGAACTTCGCGCGTGTGTGTAGCTGTTTCAGTAGGTTAGAACTACTAGCTCACAACGATTTATACTCTCGAGAGTGAAATATTGATATATGAAGATATTTACAATTATACCCGGCTTGTTGTAACTAAATAAAAATATATACCAGTATATTCTGGTAATGTACACAGATTTACGAAATTTCCCACTTATATATAGATATAAATTTCTTATGGTACTTATAATAATGGCTAAGACCAAAGCAGTTATCTCTTTATATTGTTGCTGTTAGCAATATCTTTGGTCAATTATTAGAAACTTTATTGATGGTACAACGTGAACTCTCTAATATGCTATTGAGTATTTTGATCTCGTCATTCATCGATAGTTGAACTTTATCGATCGTATATAAACATAATTAATAAATAAATTAATATGAATATTTATTGAGAGTTGATTAGCAATGATGGGCGAGATGTTCACGAGACGTCGGTTTTATAATCAAAGACAGTCAGTCATAATATTCGTCCGATAGGACAGGCGAAGGAATTAATCCATACTGCCAATTCTGAAGTAATCAAAGACATCAAAAGCAGAGTTCCTAAGCGTGATGGAGTATTTAACTGGATGTAGCTGCGTTTCCTTCTATTCAGATATTAATATAAAAGTATTCAATCGTGTAAAGTTTTTGCTCTCTCTATCTTGTTAACAATGTTTAGTACCATCGAAAAATGTATAGCCAGTGATTGTTGGATTTGATATAGTTTATGAATATTGTTAATCTTATGCTCTGTATAAATAGTGTAATTAAATGCTATATGTGTATTAAAGATGTTTGATTTATTCCAGTAGATTGTTTGTTTGTAAAATTGCCTTCAGTGTCATTTAACCGTGTGGATATTATGACGGGGGTGTGTTATTAGGTAAGCTGTTTTTGTACTTACTATTATAAAATTCTACTGTTATAAATCATAAGATGATGATTGGGAATGACGCACTGCTTTTAGTTATACTGTATCTTAAACAAATGTGCGGAGGTCATTTTTTTCAAAACATTTTAATAATTGCAAAGGATTAGAAGTACTCGCGACGTCAAATTTTGGATGTTAATACTTTAAGCATTTCAGTCGTTTTTACATTCATACTATACTTTTTTATTTCAATAATTATTTCGCTAGATTTATTCGTATGTATTTCGTATTACGTTATATTGAAATGGATGGCGAGAGGTTGTAATATAAACTTTCTTGTTTTAAATTAGTTTGCTTCTGTACGTATTTTAATATACAAATTTCTTGTCCATAGAAATGTAATTAAAATAAAATAAATTTTATTAAACAGTAGGAAACTTATTTAATAGACATACCTTAATACAGTATTGATATATGCATGTGTTTTGGCGATTTACGGCTAACCTAAAAAATATTTTAAAATAAATAAAAGTTGGTACGTTATCAGCATGCGTATTTAATATCTACATAATATTAAATGATTAAATAAATAATTTCTGCATGATATAACACTATATATGTCGTATTTTGTAATTACTAATAATTTTAAAGCTTTGCGTTTAGCTTATATGCTTATGTAATATTCCTTCTTGTAAATTCTGTGTAATGTTTTATAGAATATACTTTTAAGTTTCAGATAATTATTACATCTTGACGTTTTTCTGATTTTTAATTAATTTATCTTTATGTTGATAGCCGACCGGTGCCGAATATGCCGCCGAAGCTGCCGGAGCGACCGCAGAACGGTCGGCCATTTTGAACGCGCCTTACCATTGCCACCAATTTGTAATAATTTTCTCTGTAAATATGTTATCTATGTACCTACGCCTTAAAGTTATATTTAATGCTTGGCATACATACTGAGACTGAGATGAACAGATTCGATAAGAATAATCGAAAGTAACGTACCTTTGGCCGTTGAATGAATATTCATTCGCGTTATAAATAATAACGGAATTGTAGAGTTTTTATCGATGAATTCTACATTGAAATGAGTCTTAATATAATATTAAATTATTAAAATGTAAAAATAATTATGTAACTATAATCATTAAGCAATAATTAATTTTCTCCAGTTTTACATATTACGCTTTTGTGAAAGTTTATCTTGTTACCAATAGAAAATAAATGTTAAATATAATAAAACAACCTTAAAACGACAATAACATTTATTGAATACTATAAAATATAATTTATTGGATTATTAAAAAAATGTGTTAGATAGTTTTATAATCAAATGGAAACTTGTCGAATAGGTTGGCAGCCCTGACGGGTTTATCAATCAAAATACTTGATATTGGATAGTTTGTGATCTTAGAGGCAACTTTAAATTGTTATCCTAAGTATAGTATCAAATTGTCGTTGTTTATAAATTATCTGGCTATAATAATGTAATCGTGTTACATCGCATTTAGTTATTAATCTCTGGTATATGCATAAGAGGCTTTTATGTATTCAATCGGTTTTAAAATTATTAGATGTCTCATTCGTTGGCTCTGTAAAACCATAAATATATTTTAAAAAAAGGAAGTAGTTACAATTTCGAAGTCATTAAAAATTAAATTTTTAATATGTAGATCTTTCTGAACGCATGTGCAGCATATAGTCATATATAAGTGGAAAATAATACATAGTAAATATATTTCTAGATGAGTGATATTTGCGCTAACATAATGCTAGTCATATTCCTTTTATTAGTTAATCCTATTTTTATAACAAAAGGCAAATATTAATTTGACTTGACTTTATTCGAAACGTATTTGAGATAGGCACTTCCGTTTTTAGCCTGTGAGCTCACCACAATAAATATCATTGACTTCCGGTCAAGTACCTCAAAGTGTTGCCTCACCGCCTCAGAATGGCGCGTTCGGAGCGACGCCATCTTTTTACTACACAAGTCAAATAATATCCGGCAGTATTCAAAATATTAAGATTTGAATGAGGTAAGTAAATTAATATGCGTTTTATTGTAAGGTAAAACACTTCTATTTTATGTTTCGTTCGTGAGATAAATACTTTGTATCAGTTTTTTTTATTTATACATTCCTATTGCCTCTGTTGTTCGCGCGTCAGTTTATCACTTGTATATAGATGTAAAAATGTAATAGACCTGTTTATATCTAATGTATTATTGTATATAAATGTAATAAATGTGTATATAAAATAATATATGACTTGGTTTTATTTAAGTTGTTACATGAAATTACGATGGTTATAACTTTAGGCGTCTTTTACCCTTTCTTTTGTATGAATTATTGAAGCCGTCGAAAAGGATTACCGAGGCAAATGGCAAAAGTTTGACCAATAAAACTACGATTATGAACTAACGTGCCATTACAGCAATATGGAAAGTGCTTTGGATAATGCTTTTAATAGTGGAGTTTCATTCGCAATCCAGTATTAGGTATGTTTATTAAGTTTTTTATAACTTTTAAATGTTTCTTAGCGGTTATAAAATATGAAACGTAGGTTTATATAAAGTATCTTGCTTGAGGTATTTTAGACTTCACTAATATAAAATTCGTAAAAAATAAATTGTTCATAAACTTTATTGACAATATTTATCTACGATAATCAATCGACCTGACCACTGTTTTATATTAGACACTAGTTATAAAGATTTATTCCTTTTTGTCTCTTACTATAGTAAGAGTATGTACTGCTAGTTATGTTACAAAATTGTACGATCTAGCTTTCAAAATGCCGATATAATTATAATATAGCTTGCGAGACATTTGGAAGACTTAGGACGTTATATGATATATACTTTTTACTTTGATATGCATTGAACTTTCAACCTTCGTAATCCTGTCTGTGGTGTAAGAGCAAACTATGTTTACTTTGATTAACAGGAATTGTACATCACCTCCCAAGGTAGCTTTCGGAAGTAATTTACAGGTTTTATTTTAAAACTAGCTTTTAATTGTATTAATGTTAGGTAATCTATAAAGTTGAAAGTTTATGAAGATCGATGGATTCTAGTTCCTTTTTTTTTTCGAAGTCACTACGCTTTGACCTAGCAAGGTCTTAACACAAAAACTCTTAAAGGGATTCTTATGAAATTTTAAAGTAATATAATTTATAAATCAGAATAAGATATAATAAATAAATAATTTGCTTAAATTAGCCATAATGAAAAAACTTGCTTTACACTAAGTAATGTAATGTAAGATAGTCCGGTGAAGCTGTTAAGACCTTGTTGGGTGAATAGCGTAGTCAGTTAAAAAAAAAAAGAAACTTGTAAGTTTGAATAAATTCTTCCATCGAAAAGATATATCGACGTGCGTCATATAAACAGGTAAAACATATAAAGATAGTGATGTCTTTATTTATAAAGATACAAATGCAGAAGTCGCGGATGACTGCTAGTCTGCGCGCTACCTATTGTAGAAATGTGGTATTAATTTGAAGCATTTTCAAGCGGTGATGGCCATAACGTGGTGGCAGGGATTTTTCTAAGCCCGCCTGGCTAGTTACCACTTACAAAGTTGAAAATCTATCGCCAAGCACCTGCAGGTGTATTGCGCTTGAGAGCCAGCCCCGTCTAGGTTCAGCGTGTTTACAAATTTACAATGTTATACCACACAGATCAGATGAAATTATGGTAAAAACACTTTAATCTTACCTATACATATAATAAGAATATAAATCTAATGTGTCTGTACTTTTTAAATTTTTGTGAAAATAGTTACAGGTTGCAGTAGTAAAATACATTTCAATCATTTTTAGAAATGTATGTCTGTTTGTATGAACACGCATCACTGCTGAAGTACTACGTTCACGATAAAACCTCACCATGAAAATCATAAAGCATATCTTCGCTATATAAAGCATATAAACGGACTTAATACATTCAAATGATTTTATTAGTCACTGTGTTTTTCATTAAGTTCCACGCGGACGAAGTCGCGAACATAGCTAGTAAAGTATTTATAAATAAAAGTAATTCGGAAACCTTTTCGTCTTAGCACACAAGAACTCGCCAAAGATTCATTGGAATCAGGTGAATATTATTCCTATATACCCATTTACATATAAAAACTCAAGATGCACAGTCTCTAATAAAAGTAACGTTCAAAACCGTCCCTAAAACCGATAAACTAAGTAGTCATAGTTATACCATAAGCTTATGTTTTAGCAAATTCAACTTTACGCGATTTTTTTAAAGTTGTTTTTACAGTGTACAAAAAGTCCAAAGATGCGAGTGACGAGAGACTATTTGAACTGAGCGCACAATTCACAATTATGCATTCATTTTATGCGGACGGTTTTGAGATGTGGACTAAGCGTCTTGGGTTTTTATTTATCAATGCCTATATCCTATAGAGAAATAATAGAACACATCAGGGCGACTGAAGAAACATTAATTCATGGTTATTACGTTAATATATATGCGTGTTCACTTTTTATAGGTCGGTTAACAATATGTGAGTTATTTTTTCTATGCAAAAATTATTGCACTATCGAAATAAAATCCTATATAATTGCCGTTCTGCAGTACTGGTCATTTCAAACCAAAATAATTTTTGTTTGGCTAAGAATTCTAATTTCAAATTAATTTTATTTTAAAAACATGGAATTCCTTTTCCAAAAGTAATCATTTGTTTATTGATTAGTGTTACCTTTTTATCGCATTTCAATCTTTTTTGTCATCAGTGTCATCATACGTTAAAAATTCGAGCAATTATGGAATATGAGTACCGTCGTGGCAGCAACGCGGCACAAGTGGCACGCAACATCAACGACGTTTACGGAGCTAACACTACAAACCAACATACCACCTGATATTGGTTTGCTCGCTTCCGTTTTGGGAATTTCGACTTGAACCTCGCAGTCGTCCGAAGACTTTGGTCGACAATGACGAATTAAAGGCGATTGTGGAAGCTGATGATACACATTCTACGACTGAATTAGCAGCAGCTTTCGACGTTAGCGTCAAAACAATATTGGTCCATTTGCGTCAAATTGGCAAGGTAAAGAAGCTTGACAAATGGGTACTCTCCACGAACGCCACGAACGATCGCCAGCGCGGAGTACGCGTCGAGACGTGCCTTGTACTGCTCAACAGACACAAATGAAGTAATTTTGAACCGCATTTTTACCTGCGATTAAAAATGGATTCTGTTTGATAACCGCAAGCGCTCAGCAAGTTGGTTAGATCCTGGTTCAGCACCTAAACAATGCCCTAAACGAAAACTTACCCCTAGAAAAGTGATGGTCGCTGTTTGGTGGTCTAGCGCCGGTGTGATTCATCACAGCTTCTTACCAAACGGGGTGAGCATTACTGCAGATGTGTACTGTGAAGAACTGAACACAATGATGGAGAAGCTGGCACATCTCCAACCAGCATTGGTCAATCGCTCGTCTCCACTACTCCTGCACGACAACGTGCGACCTCATACTGCACAGCAGACGGTCTCCAAGTTGCAAGAACTGGGGTTGGAAGTTCTCCGTCATCCGCCCTACTCACCAGACCTTGCGCCTACAGACTACTACTTTTCCAGAATTTGGATAACTCCTTGGCGGGAAAAAAATTCAATACCCGAGGGGCAGTACAAAATGCCTTTGAAGATTTTGTTGCCTCCCGTCCAGCTGATTTCTTTAAGAAAACTGCCACTGCGTTGGCAAATATGCATTGATTGCATGGGTGATTACTTCGATAAATACAAATAAGAAATACATGACAAAAATTCGTTAAATTTTTTCATACAAAACGGCAATTTCATAGGTAAAGACCTAATATTTTATAGAGCCGAATGTTTTTTGTATGCCCACAATGTACATCGAAAACAAACGATATTTCCTCGTGAAATGTGATTAAATAAATCAGTTTTTAGAACGATCGGTTAATTTTAGTGAACAAACTATTTTATTGTTTCCAGCCCCCTCACTGGCAGTTAATTGTCGAATCGCATGACGGAGTGCCCACTTAAGTACGTGAAAACGTTTCCGAAAACATGGTAGTTTTTCTTTATAAATTAGCCAAGTTTTCATAAAGGTGAATTGCGATGGATGTTATGATTTCGCTTTTGATATGAATCAGATGTTTATCGAATTTGTTTTTCTTTGTTATGTTTGTTTAATACTTTGTAGAGGACACTTTTATAGTAGGTATATTTGTACACTAGCCGGCACGGCGGACACTATCCCGCCTTGATAATAAAAAATACTTTGAAGTTAGACATATGCTGTCGCTGACTTTTTTGTAGGCATTATCAAGCTCTACAGCTTTTCTCTAGAACTCAATCATATATCTCTCATCGTTAAGGCAGCATTCATAAGAAACGTTTTCGTTCGACCGTTTTCTCTTCGACTTAATTTGCTAATCCGACTACCACAAAAAAGTCTTTTCATATTTCGGGTTAATATATAGCCTATGACACTCACAAACGTCGTTGGTATTGGTAAGAGGATCTTCAAAATCGGTTTAGTAGATCCAGAGATTACCTCCTACAACGTCACAAACTCACAAGCTTTACATCTTTATAATATTATAGTACCTATAGATTATACTTTTAGTATTATTCTATCGATTTGTTATCAACAATTGTGTTACATACGGTTTATTGTATGTCGTGGGCTGGATTTTTCAGCGAACATCGCTGTAATATAATGATGTCCTTTTAGTTATAAAAAAATTGAAGTTCTAGATTTTCGAATTAATATATAGATCAAGATGTAAGCAGTTTCTAGTACAGCGAAGAACATATTTTTGCTTTTTTACGAGGACGAAGTCTCGGGTAACAGCTTGTCTAAAATAAAATAGCCTATTAGTTAATCCTTATAGCTTCAGCTATATACCAGTGAAAGGCCTGTCAAAATCGGTTCAACCGTTTCGAAAATTCGATGTGGACAAAAAGTGGCTGGTAACAGTTAGTCTAAAATAAAATAGCTCAAGTTACTCCTTATAATGTCAGCTAACTAACAATGAAAGTCTCGTGAAAATCGGTCCAACCGTTACGGAAGTGGCGGGTAACAGCTAGTCCAAAAAAGCCTGTCACTCGGACTGTCGGAGTTTACCCGAAACAAACAGATAGACAGACAAAAATTAAAAAAATTGGTTTATTTTTAGTAGCGGGTATACTTTCATATCCATCCAGTAATAAGCTGATAACATAACATTACATATAAGCACTTCATTATTCATTCCATTCATTATTATAAGTATATATATATATATATATATATATATACTCAATTTAGGTTTCAGCCTAACCGATTTTATAAAAATAAAAAAGAACGTGCATCCTGCATATAAGTCATCATCACTTACACACTAACCGCCACGCCCAATTTAGACGAAGACAAAAACATTTTCCATTATTACAATTTAATGAAGAGAGAAAGCCATTAGGACTGGGGACTTGATTAAATCGTCGGTGAGCAATTGTCGGGATGCGGCGCCCTCTTGCGGCCCGCGGGGGCTTAATCGCACCGACACGATTCTGATTACGTGTGATTGTTGTATCAATCATTTCCCCTATCAAATTATTCAGTGGCCGGTAATTCTATCGGCCATTCCTCGGCTCTAATGGTCGCGGAGAGTGGACGAGCGGAAACATTCGGCCGCACTTAGTCTCGGTTTGTTACCAGATGTATTGTAATTCATATGCTATTATTATGTATCTACGAAATAAAATTAGAGAGAAAATTGTCTTCGTTCAGACATTTATTGTACGGCCATAGATGAAAGAAATAGAGACGAGTTTAAAGTGCTCATTTAGTTTATTATTATTATTTTTAATTATCGATTAATTAACAGTCATTTTGGAAATAACGATGTAAGCAATGTTACTATTAGCATTTAATTAGAAAACGAACATGATAAATCTTTTGTTATTTGACTAAAAACTGTTATTTGTTTAAAATAAAACTCCGACGTCCGTTCACTTAAAATGTTTATTCTGACTGACTCTTACGTACACACCGCACATTCAAGAACAATGCTAAACTATATCTATAACTAACATCTTTGTAACAAGCTAAACCTAGTGTGACTACCCTCCAATGGAATCGCCACTATGCAAAGTGAATACTATCACACTTTTTTTTATTTATTTTTTTATTTACTAATTGTTTCGCTTTTAAAATTAAATGTGCATGAGATATGTAAATGTAATTAATAAAGATAGATTTGAGATATTTGTTTTGTTTCTATCTCTTATACTTTTCTTCTTTTTTATATCATAGTTGGCAAGCGAACAGGTGGGTCACCTGCTGTTAAATGATCACCACCGTCCAGGGACATTAACAACACCAGAGGAGTTGCAAGTGTGTTGCCACCCTTTGGGGGGTTGGGTTTAGGAGAGGGAGAGGGAGAGGAGCGGGGAGGGAAGGTGGGCCTCCGGCGCTCTCTCTGACCGAACGAAACGCAACAATGCAAGCACTGTTACTTCATGTCAGTTTTCTATGAGAGGGTGGTACTACTCCGGGCGAGCCGACCTATTCATGCTGAAACCAGTAATAGTTTCAGCGTGGCTCTACCACCATTCACCAGTAATAGTTTCAGCGTGGCTCTACCACCATTCAAAAATTTTCTAATAAAGCCTTTAAATACCTTAACATATTCCCAAAGAGGAGAGGAGAGGCGGAAGACTTTCCTATTAAAATTAAGAATATGAGCTCTTATGGTTATGCTCATATGAGCATGAGTATGAACTTGGAGAGATTTTTTTGAGCTGTCTACCGACCTATTTTTCAGAGTATAAATTAAAAAAAAATTGTCAATATTTTTAGCTCACCCTAATATATCTAAATATAATACATATAAATAAATATACTTCACCTGAACGTAATCACTCATTATATAGCTATTCAAAGATAATTAGTAAAATAATAGATAAATACCTACTTATACCAATACACGTAACAGTCACCCTTGTTAAGTAAAGAAAAAAGCGTTATAATTTGTAGATAAGTATCCTTAATTATAAACCAGTGCGACAGGTATCTGGTAACTAATTTCAAATCTCGACGTCAACGTAATTAAACAGTCGTCTAATTTAATTGGCAATAGGCGAGTTCCCACAAGTCAGAAAGCCACCCTCGCTCATTACCGTACCAAATTTTCCCAACAATTAACATGCTAGGTTCATATGCGGTAATTATAGGTGTGTGGCTCGCAGTAAACGAAACTTCAATCGCACTATTTGTGGTTGACAGCTGTGAGGGAATTATGCAATTATTATATTGTTAAATGGTAATAATCATTTTTTTCAGTATCGCATAAGAACTTCTCACCAATTTATATATGTGGTATGTATATATATGTTCATATTATAAATTCATTGGGCTAATTGTATGTTTAATGAATGTCACAAGAAATGTGTTCTTAGAAAGTGTATAATGCTTTTAAGTAATAAAAAGTCATTACTTACTCTGCCAAAAAAGTTGAATGTAAAGCTATATTAAAATTCAATTTGTAGGCGGTAATTTATAAGTAAATATTCGAATAAAGATTATAGATAAACGGAACGTCCTTGCGTTTCATAAATGTATCTTTGACTAGCTGATACATGCGGCTTTGTTGCGTTGCTTGTTACCTTAACGATGTGATATCATAATTAATATTATAAATCCGAAAGTGAGTTTGTTTATTACGCTTTCAAGCCTTAACTACTGAATTGATCCTCATAAAATTTTGACATGGCCTACACAAAAGGACATTGGGTATTTTTCACCTAGAAGATAAATATTGTTCCCGAGCGATACGACTAATCTACATTAACGCGAGCGAAACGTGGACTAAGGGTGTCCACTTAAAAATAAATCAATATTTCTGATCAATGTAATACATCGGATTCTTTTATTTTTTTAACGTGGAGAAGAGCCCTCTTAGGACTGTCAGACCCGGGGGAGGTCTGAGCTGAGGCGACCACCCGCCGCGTACTAGGACGCAACGGTGACGGTGCCTTTCGGCGACTTTTACCGACTAAAAAACTCTACGATGAACCCTACGCCGTACTATGGGGGGTGTCAAGGGGTGCGTGAGTAGGCTTCGCAACACCTCCCGGCGGCAGGCATAAAGCTCACACCACACCTGACTGAGACAGTCCGGTTCCGGATATGTCTACAAGCCTGCAGAATCCGTGCAGTGGAAGGTCGGGGTAAAACATCGGATCATAGCATCGTAGTTAATTGATATATTGCATTAAACACCGACATTTTTTCACTATCGAATACTTTCCACAGAAGTTTAATATCACCTTTTTCTTGTGAAACGCGCAAAGTTTGTGGTCCTTGATTTTGTATTTGCGAATGTAGAATCAGAAACTAGAGTAACATAGCTAAACTATTAGTATAATTATAGTGATTTTATATGAGTGTTACTAGTGTGAATAGAATTGTACTACTAAGATAGTGTTGAGATGACTGAGATGAGTTACACCTACTTTTGTAAGTGAAATAAAAATGACAGATTAATATAAATATTTTATTACATACCACAAAACATCAAAACAGTAAAAGAAAAAAAGACATATTTAGTAGAAGCCTTAAGGTACCTAGATCTAAAAAATTACTTTCAGTTTACCTATTTAAAACCAATGTTCTTTAAACAACTTTGCAAAAAGGAAAATATTCGATGTTTTTATAAATAATCGAATACAATGAATAATTTTAAAAACATCGAATCAAGCCATATAGGTATATCGATACCGTACGGAAAACATCGAATAAATTTGATAAGTGAAAATCCCTACCATGGACAAAAGTTAGCATATCATGGGAAAGAAGAAAAACGTAACTAAAATTGAAAGCAAAAATAAACTTTACCTATAAAATTAGTTTTGTATTTCGTAATACTTGTAATATTTACTTATAATATTTCGTAATTTCCTAAAACTTTAATAATTTTACATCATACGAAAATATCGTGATAATTTATATTAAACTAGCAAGCTCGGCAGACGTTATCCGCCCTGATAATAAAAGAAACTTAGACAAATTATATATCTAAACCTTCCTTATTAATCACTCTATCTACTGCTGAAAACCGCAGGAAAATCCGTTCAGTAGTTTTTGAGTTTATTGCGAACAGACAGACAGACAGACGTGGCAGAGGACTTTGTTTTATACTATGTAATGATAATGATAAGATATTGTGATCGTAAAATTAATAAAAATGAATCGAAATATATCCAATAGTTTTTGTGTGGTACTCGCACAATGGCAACCTATATCATTTTATTTGTATAAATTATAATTATTGTTCTAAAGAAAATTTATGATACAATAATGTTGAATGAATGACTGAATTCTTTATTGCACTTTTAATTTGTACACTGGCGAGTTTAATGCCATAAGGCGTTTTCTTCCAGCTAACCAGAGGTTTTTTTATTTTTTTTTATGTCATTGGTGACAAACGAACAGGTGGGTCACCGGATGTTAAGTGATCACCACCGTCCATGGACACTAACAACACCAGAGGAGTCGCAAGTGCGTTGCCACCATTTGGGGTGAAGGGTTAGGGGATGGAGAGGAGAGAGAAGAGGAGAGGGGAGGGGAGATGGGTCTCCGGCTCTCTCACTGACCGAACGAAACGCAACAATGAAAGCACTGTTACTTTACGTCGGTGTTCTGTGAGAGGGTGGTACTACCCCGGAAGAGCCGACCCATTCATGCAGAAACCAGTAATAGTTCCAGTGAGGCTCTACCACCATCAGAATTGTATGTTAATGTATTGATGTTAATTGTAGGTAGT
This sequence comes from Antheraea pernyi, assembly GCA_015888305.1. Classification (NCBI taxonomy): domain Eukaryota; kingdom Metazoa; phylum Arthropoda; class Insecta; order Lepidoptera; family Saturniidae; genus Antheraea; species Antheraea pernyi. The sequence goes on from MU158715.1 coordinate 1,908,796, forward strand.
GCCTATATAAACAAAACAGAAGAAAATAGACAAATAAATATATACATGTTACAATGTTATAATAAAATAAATACATATATACCATGCATATATACCATATACATACATACATAATTACTTATAGTACATAATTACGTACATACGTACAAATATATAACAATGGCAGAGTTAATTATAAATACAAACTGTAAAATCACGAACACTGCCTCCTTTTTTTCGAATAAATAGTGGGGTAATGTAATTTTAAACTTATAATAGTTTTTCATCTTGAAGTCGACGCGGTAATGTATTCCATAATCGTATGGCAGTTATTGTGAGAATGAGTTTGAATATAAATTATAACTGTGCTGAGGTATCTCCAGAGTTTTAGTTTATGCCGAACGAAGATCACGACCGTGAGCCGTTAGGAAAAGGAATCGTTCCTGGAGATATTGTGAAGATCTAGGGTCAAATAGAACACCATAAAGAAAATTATAATATGTGAGCGTTTCGATGAGACCGGATATCAAGCCAGTTTAGTTGGAAACGAAATTGAGAAATGTGATCGTACTTACGCACCCCGAAAATGTAACGTGTAATGTTGACATTCTAACATTTCTAACACAAGAACCACGAAAAGATATAAAGTTATATATAGTTTCTCTGTAAATCAATGGAATTGTCAGTTTTAAATTTGGTTTAAAGATTTTAACGTTTTGATGTATCACTGTACACGCGGCTTCGCGCGCTTTTGTTGTTATTTGTTGTTGTATTTAAAAGTTAACTTCAAATTCCTATACATACAAATTTTCATGGAATTGTAATCATAATAACGAACAATTTCAATGTATATTTATAATTGCTATATTTTTATTTAATAAATAAAGAAAATGAAGATATAAAATACCGTAAATTGACAATGGTAGAAAACTATTTTTATAATAAATTTAATTTCGTTTTACCTGAATCCGAGCCCGTAATGATATTTATTATTGTACTGTTACGATAATTAGGTCACAATATCACTTCTATGGGTAATTGGAAAAGTTTACCATCGATACGGTGACCAAACAACCGAAAATTATACCTTGCTTTACTTATTACTTTGGTTGTCAGATTTCTTATCAGTTTTATTTGGCGGTTGTTACCTTTTCAACTTTTCTAATGATGTTGACTTATTCGTCAACGATATACATTTTTAATAATAAGTATTCCGTTGCGTATTCTGTTAATGTATAAAATATTAATGAGGAAATTATTCACCACGTCCCATTTACGAGACAAGTTAGTGGTAGATTGGAATTATTTGTAGGTGCAGTAGCGATTTTCTTATTTGTATTTATTTTTTACTTTTGCCGTTAGTATAAACATGACATTTTTCTTGCGTTCATATCGAAATTAATGTTAGGGTGTTTTTAAAATGAAGTTGCTTTATTTCGTATCTAAATATTTATGTAAATTTATCGTTTAGTATTTTTTTTAGTAACTACTATTAAACAGTTGTCATGCTGGCTAATAATTAATAGTTTCTTTAAAATAATAAAACATGTGTAGTAGTAGGCGTTTTCTGTGGACATAATTTACTTTTACGATAATGTCTTGTCGCATATTAACGAATTAATTTTTTATTTTTCGAACTGACTACGCTATTGACTTAGCAAGGTCTTAACAACTTCACCGAACTACTACGGCGAGCGCTTAAGGCACTCACGAATTAAACAAACATACTAAAACCTAACTTATGATCGATCAAATTAATAATGTAAACTGGTTATGTTAGTTTCGCGTTATAAGAACACTAACGAATAGAGAGGAAGAGGGTTTCTTATAAAATATGAAGGAATCATATTAGTTTATTTTCGTTCTGAACTTTATTGATCGAAGCTGTGTACAGTAAAAGCTCTTTATTCGCGGGCTATATGTTCCGTAAATATGCCGCGAATACAAAAACCGTGAATAAGGAATTGTAATTTCTATGGGATTATAGGGGATACGTTACTAGGTGACAAAGTAAAAACAAATATAAAAAAAAAAATCAATAAATATTTTGATCATATTGATGAATTATTATCTTCAGGCATAGGCAATGGTTTAAAGAATTTTATAATATTTTCTTGCTTGGCAGTTTTTAAAAGCTCTTTCAATTTAGACTGATATTCAGCAGTAGCATTAACAATTTGCCTCTTAAAATAACACTTTTTAACACAATTTTCATAAAGAAATCACAAATCGCATTTGCTATTCTTAAACCTTCACTAAACATTTTCAAATTATATGTCCCGTTTCCAGTGATTGTCGAAGCCTCTTTTTCAATGGGTTGTGAATTTAACATTACCTCCAAGTCGGTTTCAGTCAAACCTTCATCTTGCGATTCAAACAGCTCCTGAATGTTACTTGATTCTATCTGTTCGAACCCATCTCGTCCTATGTATTCCATTCGCAATATCGGCAATGTTTGCAGTTATAGTTTGAATTTGCACAGATGGCGTAGTTGTAATAAGATCTAATTTACTATTTTAGTAGTCCGATGTACAGCTTAGACCCGAAAAATCATTAGCCGTGAATATAAGAATTGGGTCGCAAATTTTTTAATACGCGAATAGTGAAAACGCGAATGAAGGAAGCGCGAATAACGAGATTTTACTGTATATTGATTATTGTCACGCGCTCTCTTCGAAGTAAACAACCTGTAAATGGTACGAAATAAAGTTTATAGAATATACACATAATAATAGGAGTTACTTTTTATGTAAATGTACATTCACCCGGACCATTAAACCAATGAGGTGAACAATAAATTATTAGTAATCAATAATTAATAACTCGGCATCGAGCAAAAAGGGAACCGGTTATTAAAACAGCTCTACTTGAATACTCGAGTAGCGCATTTTAACTTTTTGTAAAGTGCAACAGTTTCCCAGCCCTTCGTACCGAGTGCCCTTCAGAATGCTATTGCGTTTAGACAAATGAACAGCGTTGCACCCTCCATCCACGGCACACGCCATACTTTACACCGATATAAAATGATATGGAAAGCGTATGTTTAGGACTTCATCTAAATGTTATAGGATTTTTTTGAAGTGAAACTTCTATTGCGACTTCCAGCAAGGTTGCGTTAAACGTTTAACGCTACCATGGAAGGGGTATGAAAGCACTGTTGCGTTAAACGTTCAACGCTACTGGGGAAGGGGAATAGAAAGAGACAGAGCGAGAAAAATAATCAAACATTTCGTATCTTACTTTAGTTATCATAATCCCATTGTAAATGTTATAAATTTGGGTATTTCTTTACTCGAAAATAATAATTAAAAGATGTGATCAATTGTGAATTGTAAGCGATTTTAATAAAGTTTGTCTTAAAAAAACAATATGATTTCACTAAAAGTTTCTACCCTTTTCTACTACATTTCCTATTTTCATTTCCACATTACTTCACTCAAGGGACTCCACGCACTATTTTTTATACTCTATAGGTTTGTTTGATCTGCGTTTGACCACAATATCATCGGATGTTATATTATATAAGATGGTAAACTCGCTAAAGCTACAGGAGGCTGCCTCTCAAGTGTCGCTACCGGAACACACCTACAGATGCTTGGTGATAGATCTTCAACTGGTAGCTAGCGGGCGGCGGACTTAGATATAGCCCTACCATCATGTTGTGGTGTCATTACTTATACATTAATATGATTTCCTTTACCGAAAGTACTGACTCAATTGCTAGGATTCGAACCTACGTCCACTGATACGGTATCCGAACACGCTCTCAACTAAGCCATCATTACGTTTTTTTTGCTGTGTAAAGGGTGTCGAATAACGTTATAAGGCTTGAAACACCCAACCCAACCTCACCTGCACGTGGTACACCCTGCTGAATAACTAACGAGGCAATGGCGAAAGCGGGGTGGTAGGGTTTTACAGCCTGACTGGGTCGCAACCACCATGTATATGGCGAAAAAGCCCGTCATGGTGATTCGTTTCTGCGGGTCGTGTTTCGGGATCAGCCTGTGTATATCCAGTTTTCGTGGGCCGGCATGACAGCGGCGACCAGCGATGGATAGTGTCACTCGGTGGTCGCCATTGTTTGTGGATTGTACTGTGCTTACCATCAAGCACAGTGCAGTCATTTTGCCGTGCTACAATAAAAAAATCGTCTTCAAAATGTTGATAATAAAATAAAACCATAATGGCTTAGTAAATATTAATTAGCTCTGTCGCTCTTAGTTTTCTATAGCCGCCATTTTTTCCAAATGATATTTGCCTTTATCTTGTCATCTTTTACGGTGTCAATGAACAATATAAAACTCGTAATTGAGGACTATAACTGACGAACTGTGAAACATATTAGCAAAGTTTTACTCCTGTTACTCAAACAGTTGATATAAAAAATATTATACTCAATAGTAATTAATTTTAAAATCACCAACTATGTACTTCTAGTTACGTTATCGGATCTCTGTTTTGTAAAATACAATTGCCGCCACAAAATGACGGAACTCGTGTAGGATACAATAAATCAATTGGAGTGGGTGGTTGACTTTTCACTCAAATGTGTGGTTAATTGTAACCGAAAATGACTGTTGATCGAGCCACACTTAATTTGAGTGGTGCTTTAATGTTTGCAGGGGTTGCATACGTACCGATGGGGTGGAAACTCACTAATGGTTCTGTCCGATGCCTGATTATTTATATACGAATTTGTGTTAATTTTATTGATACACTATGAACACGTTGTTACCAAAAGTTTGTCAGGATAACTGTGTTACTTTATTTTTAATATACTTGAAAATATATCGGAACCCTATACCAAAATATTCACATTTTCTAATGAATTCTATCCATATCTAATTTTTGCTAGCGCTTCACTCACTGTAATGTATATCTAACCAATCTTTTATCTGGATGAAAGATGCCCTATGCCCTTTTCGGTACACTTGACAACGTGCATACGAGATTTTATGACGATCGATTCATAGATTAAGGTGTGATGAAAGCATAACAAACAAACTCACATTCGCATTTATAATATTAGACAGTATGACTGGTATAAATTATTTCTGTTCGAAAAAAGAACTATACGAGGAAATAGACTTTTTGTAAAATTAACAAACATTTCGCGGACCTTCGGAACCAGTTAGTACTATTAGGGAATATATTCACTTATAAGATAATATGTCTTTTTCTGTAGACAAATGAAAAACGGTCTGCGTGGAAGTATAGCAATTTTTAATTATGGTTAATGCGGTAGTAGTGAAAATCCTCTAAAGTACACGCAGTTTTTCAGTACCTACCTACGTATTTCGTCCACCCTTAACTATCTTCACTTTTTATAATATTTGTAAGTATATGTTTACCTGTAATTGCTTATTCAAGAGAAAAAAGCTGCTTTCATATATGAATTATCTTATTTGGATAGTCATTATTTAATATAAAAAAATAGTACACGAGATTTTTAGTGTACCTACATCATATGCCAAACAATTTTTTTAACAAAAATAAACCGACCTCAAATCCGAACGTTTTTGCGCATAGTTATTAGGTACCTGCTTAGTCTTAGTTTATCAAATGGGGTCCCATTTATTTTTTATATATTACCTGAAAATAATCCGTAAATAACTAATTTTCCAAATCGATTTAAAAAGAAATTACGATAAAGAAATAAACATTTAAAATAATACAGCCCAAATGAAAACTTCATCCTTTTTTAAAATCCTTTAAGTAGGACTAATAAGCAACAAGCGCTAATATTTACTAAAATGATTTATTGGTTATAAAGTTATTGTTAGTAATACACTATCATATCTATTACTGAATATTATGAAAACTATGTTGACCGATTCGATTTATTTCTCGAGTATTGAGAATTAAAACTCTTCAGGCCAATAAGCATCAATCATCTTCTTTAGACGTTCATCTAACTCCTTGTTTTCCGGCGGCTGCTTCCCAAGCAGAAACATGAACTTCTCGTGGCAATCCATCATACCTAGGTATTCGGTCTCGATCACTTTCAGTCTCATCGGGTAACGGTGGAATTCAGCCAAGTCTAATTTCGCTGCAAAGATATTTAATAATTTGGGTACTTTGGTTTTATTATTTGCGAGTACATATTGCGATACCTAATGAATAAAGATGATTATTTTCCTCTATTTCTTGAAAAATGACAAGCTATAGAGAGAATATACATAGGTATATCGTAACACGGTATACATCTTCTTATAAAGATGTACCTACTCGTAGGATTGTTCTTTTTAACTAGACTTGTTATGTTCATGTAATTTATAAATCTTTATAATCGTTTCGGACTGCTTCTAAAGTATATTGTTGACATACTTTGGTTGATTTTAACATTCATCAACTGCGGCTTTTCAGTATACGACTATAACCGATATACAACTTCTTTGGTATCTCAATAACAGAATTTTGAAATTGTGCTGCTAAAATTATTACTATTAAGCGTTTATAAAACAATAAATGTGTATATTTATTTGTTTGATAATTAATAACTTCATTAATTAAAAATGCCTATCTGTTTCAATATTTCAATTAACTTACGGAAATAAACTTTTTCTAATTAAAAAACAAGTTAGTAAAAGAGATGAAACTTCATAAATAAATAAATAGTAGGTAGTTATGGAAACATATTTTTAAGACTTATAACGTAATCAAAAAAGTCTACATGATACCCTTTATAACACAAAGCCAAGTACTGTTTGCTAAAATAATATTAAGTAATTCACACCTGTTGGGGGCGGCATCTGCAGAGTTCTATAAGATCCGTCACCTTCCAATCTCTCAAGATAATAATCACGGGTTTTATTCGAGTTGGTACTTTCGCATGGAATTTGCATCTTTAGAGTTAAGCTGTCCCATTTGAGATTTTCCACATACTTGCCGATCAATTCTTGGAGCTGGTCACGATCCTATAATTCCAAAACTTAAAAAAAATTCTTATAGGGTCTTACTGCGGTTATGAATTTATGAGAGACTAATATGATACAAGTTTGTATAATTGTCATGAATTTGGATGTTGATAATTTGAAATATCCCTACAAAAATAATTAATATAATAAAAGAAATGGTATTTATTCCGATCGTAGGTTTGACTCTTTGCAATTGAGTCGGGGCTTTTGGTATAGGAAAACATCGTGATGAAATCATAGTATGGTGATATAGGCTTTTGATAAGTCTACCTGGCTAGTTACAAATTTCAAGTTAAAAATCTGTCGCCAGGCAACTGTAGGTGTGGTCCAATAGCTGCCAATTTCAATAGGTGGTAGAGCCACGCTGAAGCTATTACTGGTTTCAGCATGAATGGGTCGGCTCGCTCGGGGTAGTACCACCCTCTCATAGAAAACCGACGTGAAGTAACAGTGCTTGCATTGTTGATTTTCGTTCTGTCAGTGAGAGCGTCGGAGACCCACCTCCCCTCTCCTCTCTCCCCTCCTCTCCCCCTTTCTCCGCTTCCCCAAACACAGGCTGGCAACGCACTTTCGACTTCCCTGATGTTGTTAGTGTCTATGGATGGTGGTGATAATTTAACATTAGGTGACTCATCTGTTCGATTACCTGCTATGATATAAAAAAGCTGTTCTTAAGAGACAGTGTCTCTCTATGTTTAGCGTCTTTACCACATCGTCATTTAATTTCAGACGAGATTGTAAAGCAACGCTAAAACCTGTTAAAAATAGTTACTGGAACAGATTTCTCATCATCATCATCACATGGTGGCAGCGATCCAATAGGAACCGATATTTTACCACCAAACTTATTACTGGATATATAGTATATAGCTGATAATTTCGGTACGTAATACACGTACGCGTGTCACTCTAGCGGGTGTTTAACTCTGTGTATGGTGATCGCGATCTAATTGAGCGTAAAATTGTCCTACTATTTAATAGAACGCAGTTATTATCAGCATGTATAATGAATAAATTTTGTCTCACCTCTACAGTGACGGGACTGAATTCAACGCAGTGTGATTCTCCGGACCCGTTAGTTTTCTCTGTTTTGAAATGAAGTAGATGCCACGCGCCTATTGCCTGGCTGTCGTTGAAGACTTGCCCTTGTGTGAACTCCTGACAAACATGGTGCTTGTCATGTTTCGTGTCATGCGATTTAGGGATAGCGTGAACTACCCCTAGAATAACTAAGCCTGAAAGAACAGTGGGTACATTATTTACTGTTCAGCATTCGATTTATTTTTCTAACGATACTATCTGTACTTATAATTTAAAAGTTAAAAGACATTATTTGTACATTGAATATATCTAAGAAAGAATTTCTGGGAGGGATTTAGAAAAAATGACGGAACACTTTTCCAAGGTTTCTAGATTTTCTGTCTACTTGTCCGTTGCATGTGCATCACATAAAGAGTACAAGTCTGATTCGGACGAAATTTAATAATAATTTAATAAATAATACCGGCATAATAAATATGACATATTTTATATACATATCTACATTTATACTATACTAGCGGATCTGGCAGACGGTGTCCCGCCCTGATTATAAAAAAATCCTTCACAAATTATATACTAAAACGTTCCCCATTAATCAATCTATCCATTGGTGAAAACCGCATGACAATCTGTTCGGTAGTTTTTGAGTTTATCGCGAACAGACAGACAGACAGACGCGGCAGGGGACTTTGTTTTATACTATGTAATGATATGTGTACTTTATTGGTATCATTATAAATGAAAAAAATAACTATGCCCGTTTATTAGCTTTTCGCGACTATATGTTATGTATACCTGGTGGTATACAGGTACACATGTGGTCTGGAATAGTGTATAGGGTATATTTCATCTTGAATATCCTGAAAACATTTTTTTATGCTAAAGGGACAGCAAATAGACAGACGACCTTTCTGATGGTAAACTGTTACCCTCGCCTATGGACATCTGCAATACCCGGGGTATCGCTGTTGCGTTGCCGACCTTGAAGAGTGTGTTTCAATCCCTTTTTGAAGAGACCCATATCATAACTATGGGGAAATATTGTACCGGATCACTCATCCCACAACGTCAGCGTACGTATAATGAAGGTTCTTATGGGTGCTGCTGTCTTATTAGGTTTTAGAGTGTGTGGATGAGCTACCAGCCAGCGTCGGGAGGTACTAATTTGGAACGTCGATGAGGGCACCGTGTCATAACGTTCTTCAGAACATTGGCTTTGAAGAGTGTGTTTCAATTCCTTTTTGAAGAGCCCCTTATCATAATTATGGGGGAATATTGTACCGGATCACTCATCCCACAACGTCAGCGCACGCATAATGAAGGTTCTCATGGTTGCTGCTGTTTTATTAGGTTTTAGAGTGTGTGGATGAGCTACCAGCCAGTGTCGGGAGGTACTAATTTGGAACGTCGATGAGGGCATCGTGCCAAAAAGTTCTTCAGAACATTCTCCATTGTACATGCGGTACACAAAGAGATAAAATGTCTCTGTGCAGTTGTAATGACTCTAGTCCATGTGTTAATTTGGGATCGTCAACAATGCGACGCAAGACATGCGGAGTGACAACAAAAAGCTAGTACTTATATCTACCTAATTTAATCGTTTCTGAAAGATTTTGAAATATATATTAATGTTGTTTGGTTTGTGGTTATTTGTTCATATTTATTGAAATAGTATTAACTCCTTTTGGCTTCTAAATAAATATAACTAATTATTCAAAGTAATACTTACTTGAAATAATCAGACAGAGATGTAGCGACATGTCTGTATTCGCTGCACAGCGATCTAAACTGAGCTAATGAACTGATTGGCTTGATGGAGTAATAAGGTCAGAATGGATTAACCAAGATTGAGGAAATAAAGTTCCTTGGACACGGTAAATGTATTTTGGTATAAGACTATGTGAAATTTTATTTTAAGTCATATTTCCATAATAAATGATAAACTTTCTCAGTGTTACTACTTAATATGTAGATATGTCTATGTTTAATATGGTTATATTCGATATTTTTAGTGTGTTCATCTCTGTTGATGCCTTAAATTACATTTTTAAATTATAATTGAATCAATCTCAGAGATGGTCAATAATTAATATTTTAAAAAATACGTTATTGACGTCTGTTTCTGTATTCCCTTGAATCTTTTAAACTACGTAACGGATATTGATACGATTTATCTATCATTTGGATAATTACCTACAGTTTTATAAAACTGTGAAGTTTTATATGTACAATAAATACATATAATGTTCATATAAAGTTCAGTATTTATAACGAATATTATAACAAAGTCGTTTAAAATATTCTTGGGGCACTTATGGTTATTTATATATTGCGCAGTATCAAATAATCTAATTAGGTGCTAGTTGAACATTGAACCAATAAACTAAGGTGTGCATTATATCCATTTATATTATAAATATTTTACATATCCATCGCGTACTTAACAGCGTTGTTTCATATGAATGCGTTGGTGGAGAAGATGAGTAACTTCGCAAACAGAATAAATAGCGACATCCCGTCTGAAGTTCTTTGTAAATTGACACGTAATGGTTACGTACCATTGTTTATGACGATGATAATTAATAACTAAATATATCAATAATATTGAAATGTCTATTGTTTGTTGGAGCTAATCTCTCAAATAGTCCACCAATATTGACGAAACATTTACTAATGGATAGAAGACTATATACAATTGAGCTTTTCATAGACACTACACAGTAACAAAGTAATGAAGTACCATAAAATTGGTACAAATAGTTACCAATACGTGTGAAGGTTCAGTAGTAAAGACGAAAATATAATAAAAAAATATAAAATAGCCCAATTTACTCAGATAAGACGCTTAATGCATAAAGTCGCGGATAGCAGATGGTATAATTTTTATTTATTCACAATACATAAAGATATATCGTATACTAAAGAATTACTATTTAGTTAAAATAAAAAAAATAATGTAAATGAAGTACGACTTAATCGAGGTTGTGACAAAGATGAAATGGCACATTGCGTCTCAGCATTATAGAAACACCTATATTCAGTGCTTCACGAAGAGTCTATCGTAAATATTTGCCTGTGTTTTAATTATTCTATTGGGACTGTCAGAAAGTCTACTACCTAGGATGGATGCCGTTTTCTTACTCATGACTGCACAAAAATCCGAGCATTTGCAAATATCCTTCAAGCGTTCATAGAACCGCGGCAGTCCTAAGAATAATCTAAACATATTATTGCATTGAACACAGCATCTGAGTGCTGGGTGACGAGAGAGACGGATGAGAGAAAACTACATGTGGCAGGGATGCGAATGTTAAGGTGGATGTGTGGTGTAACTAGAACGGATAAGATTAGGAATGAATATATCAGAGGTAGTTTGATAATAGCACCAGTAACAGAGTAGTTAAGGAGTAATAGGTTAGCATAGTATGGGCATGTTATGAGGAGAGATGAAGACCATGTAACTAGAAAAGCTTTGAGTATGACGATCGATGGATATAAGAGTAGAGGAAAACCGAAAAAAGGATAGATGGATTGTGTGAAAAATGATATGTGTGTAAAAGGTGTGATGACTGAGATGACATCTGATAGGCGAGCGTGGAAAAGGAAAACATGTTGTGCCGACCCTACTTAGGTGGGATAAGGGTAAGAAGATGATGATGATTATTGCTTTGAACACGTAAAGCGTTGAAAGTCATTTGTCTGTAGCTAACCCATAGGCTGCTCGTGTAGAAACATTGCCAAAATATTTTAAATATATACATTTTTAGTTATACAATACATGTTTATTTTTAATAAACAAAAGATATAAGTGTAGGGTCACAGAATTATTATGAAGTGAATTAAATTTAGTTCCAAATTTTTCGTTGTCAAGTATACTTCACGAAGAGTCTATCGTAAATATTTGCCTGTGTTTTAATTATTCTATTGGGACTGTCAGAAAGTCTACTACCTAGGATGGATGCCGTTTTCTTACTCATGACTGCACAAAAATCCGAGCATTTGCAAATATCCTTCAAGCGTTCATAGAACCGCGGCAGTCCTAAGAATAATCTAAACATATTATTGCATTGAACACAGCATCTGAGTGCTGGGTGACGAGAGAGACGGATGAGAGAAAACTACATGTGGCAGGGATGCGAATGTTAAGGTGGATGTGTGGTGTAACTAGAACGGATAAGATTAGGAATGAATATATCAGAGGTAGTTTGATAATAGCACCAGTAACAGAGTAGTTAAGGAGTAATAGGTTAGCATAGTATGGGCATGTTATGAGGAGAGATGAAGACCATGTAACTAGAAAAGCTTTGAGTATGACGATCGATGGATATAAGAGTAGAGGAAAACCGAAAAAAGGATAGATGGATTGTGTGAAAAATGATATGTGTGTAAAAGGTGTGATGACTGAGATGACATCTGATAGGCGAGCGTGGAAAAGGAAAACATGTTGTGCCGACCCTACTTAGGTGGGATAAGGGTAAGAAGATGATGATGATTATTGCTTTGAACACGTAAAGCGTTGAAAGTCATTTGTCTGTAGCTAACCCATAGGCTGCTCGTGTAGAAACATTGCCAAAATATTTTAAATATATACATTTTTAGTTATACAATACATGTTTATTTTTAATAAACAAAAGATATAAGTGTAGGGTCACAGAATTATTATGAAGTGAATTAAATTTAGTTCCAAATTTTTCGTTGTCAAGTATACATGTAGTTAATAAAATGACAGTGAAGTTAAAATTCGATATAACTGGGTTTAATATTACCGTTTTACCGCAGGGTACTCCATACGTCCTGTGCGGTTTAAAACAAAACGAACAATTGTTCTTGAATTTGCTTAAATTGTGTGCAAATTGTTGTTAATATAAATCCTTAGTGTTTCTTTTGTAACGTAAAAAGAATCTTATCACTTTATAATAATTTTTATTTTGGACTGATTGTGAATAGAGTTATAAGCTGTTTTTACATGAGGGGCAATATGTGCTGTGGTTAGCCATACATGTTTCTCTTGACTGCGTTTGGATAGTCAGTCATTCTTTGTGAATCACCTGTCATCTATTTATTGCACTCAAAGTTGCATTTTCGGGTTTTAAAATAACATTATGAAAATTATATAATAACATAATATGAAATTAAAACATAAGATATCCAAAACATTCGAATATTAAATTAGGATTATTTATGTTTATATCTTTTTTAGTGCACCTACTACTAGTTAAGAACAAGTCGTGTTTTGCTAAAAAATATTTAAAAATAATTATCATTATGCCTAACGTTTTTTTACGACGGTAAAGCTTTTTCTAATGACCTCCTTACTAGGTAGGTAGGTAGGTAGGCTTTAAGTTGGAAATTTGATGGCAAGTTTCTATAGATGTGTTCCGATTATCTTTATATATAAATTTCTTCTGTACGTGTGTATGTCACTGAAATCCTCCTAAACGGCTGGACCGATTTTGATGAAATTTTGAGTGCATGTTCCAGTGAATCCGATAATGGTATAGAAATTGGGAGGTGGCGCTTCGGTTGATTTTTAGGTTTTTTTTATTATCAAGAAAGGACAACGTCCGCCTGGCCCGCTTGTTACATTATATGTATATTTATACATTATATGTTATCATCTTGAGACATATTATCATTTAATATCAAGTGGGACTGTGGGCAAACGTCTAAAAACCAAAAAGTATAAAAAAAGAAATTCCAAAATTAAATTAGGATAATTTTAGCACTTTTGTGGTTCGTTTCTTGTAGATAAAATAACGAATCCTATGTCTTAAAAATAATACTCAGTATCCTTCTAATGAGTCTACTACATTTATGCTCTTATCCGCAATGCTGTCTTCAATTACAGAACTACGCGTTCTGATATGCGAATTTGAAATGACCCGGGGTCGCTGCTATTTGAGTTTATGCTCTGCTTTACATCAGATGCTACGCTTCCATTTTACAGAGTTAACATAAGAATATCACAAGCCTTTACAATAAATATACCTACGTAATAGGTACGAATGTAGCTTAAAAAAATGTTAGTAGTGCATTATAGGTAACTGTTTGAAATAAGTAACTATTTGCAGGAGGTATACGATAAATATACTGCTAGATTTCGTAAAAAACCTGCACAATCTAAATACTAGAAATTGTGACAAACTGGTTGTCCCATGTTTTAGACTTAGTAAAACAAGTAATAGTTTTTTGGGAAATACTATTAGATTTTACAACAAAGTCCCAAAGGATATTACCGATTTGCCGGATTGCGAATTTAAGCGCTATGTCAAGCATGTTTTGGTGTTAAAAGGCTATTATAGAGTGGATCAATATGTGAACGATAGTGATGTCTGGAATTGACTCATCTCGTGAGTCCATTAATAAAAAAATGTGACATGTATCTAATATAAACTAAATATTATATATATTTGTTAAAAAGGTAAACCAGATCGAGTTTCTTGCCGGTTCTTCTCGATGACTGGGTTGTTTGTCCGAACCGGTGGTAGTTTTGACCTTCATAAGTGCCTTCTTAGGGCCTAAGTTGAATAAAGTGTTTTTGATTTTGCTTGAGAAACACTAGTATTAATATTTTTTTTACGAAAAGTCCAATGTTCTTTATGACATCGGAAATAACAAGAAATATCTATATCTACATATTATAATAAAACTGTAGCAGGGCCAAATCAGAACATTAAATATTTTTTGAAAATTTTGTTAGGGGTAGGCTTTGTTGTCGATATAGAAGCCAAAAATAACCCTTTTAAAATTTTTGTCTGTCTGTCTGTCTGTCTGTCCCTGTGAACGCGCATCACTCTGAAAGTACTGCACCGATTTTGACGAAACTTGGCACAGTGATAACTAATGTTACGAGATTACATATATACATACATATTCTTGACGGATTTTGGTAAATTTTCTTTGTGCTATATAATATAGCAGACATATTAGCTAAAAAAATAAGCTATATTTTCCTATGCTACTTCAAAAAAAAAAACCAAAAAAAACTATCACCGTGTTTTGAACCGTCGGCTCCGCCCAAACATATAAAGCCCAGTACGTTATAACTGAGCTACGGCTACATGACATTTCTGTGCGTAATTATCGACCACATATGAAACATTAATGTAGACGAAACTGTCACTTATATGTTGTTACATTTATTTCATTGTATAAAAAATGTTTGCTACACAAAGGTGACAAGATTTATTTATTTATCTATCTTCCATCTATATTATAATAAAACTGTAGCAAGGTCAAATCTGTACATTAATTTTTTTTTGAAAATTTTTATCAGTCTAGACTTCGTTATCGATATAGAAGCCAAAAATAATCTTTTTACAATTTTTGTCTGTCTGTCTTTCTGTCCCCGTGAACACGCATCACGCTGAAAGTACTAACCGATTTTAACGAAACTTGACACAGTAATAACTAATATTACAAGGTTACATTTAGGATACTTTTTGACCCATAAAATGCAAGGGGTTCTCCAGCTACCAGGTATCCTGAATCCTCTTTGGAAGGGCATAATATATCTTCATATTAAAGAACCAACTTTTCTCAAATTCTCGTTCTTCCAACGTTGCTGGCTCTTGTACTAAGGTGTCGGAAAAAAGTCTAGTTACATTAACTAATTTCTTTTCTTTTGTTATCCTGGAGAACCCCTTGCGTTTTATGGGTCAAAAAGTATCCTAAATGTAACCTTGTAATGTACAGATTTGGCTTTGTTACAGTTTTATTATAGTATACATAAATAAATAAATCTTGTCACCTTTGTTAAGCAAACATTTTTTTATACAATGAAATAAAATAAATGTAACAACATAAGTGACAGTTTCGTCTACATAAATATTACATACGTGATCGATAATTACGTTAAGAAATGTCATGTAGGCGTAGCTCTGTTGTAACGTACGGGGCTTTAAATGTTTCTACGGGGCCGACGGTTCGAACCACGGTGGTCGTTTTTTTT
>MU158715.1:1925708-1961039 GCA_015888305.1 Antheraea pernyi
ATATATATATATAGATGTATAGATTGATAAATATATACACATAAGCGAATTTTAAATAGATAAATAGTGTTTTTTGACAGAGTTTCTAAAAATGCCCATCGTCTGCGCCCATCTTATAGAAATCGGTAGAGCATTCCATAGTCGGACAGCCTGGATTGTGAAAGACTTGGCGCTGAAACTAGTGGAATGAGCAGGGACTTCTAACGTTAAATCATCTGATGACCTTAAATTTCGAGCATGCCTATCGCACAGGAACTGAAAACGATTTTTTAAGTACAGAGGAGCGATAGGGTTAAAGAGAGTACCGTATAGAAGATAAAGAGTGCGAGCGTTTCGGCGTAGCCTCACAGGGAGCCATTTTAGTTTTGTTCGAAATTCTGATATGCGATCAAACTTACGCAAACCAAATATGAACCTAATACATAAATTTTGTAGTCGTTCCAGTTTATCAAGTTGAGCTTCAGTAAGATCTAAATAACAAGTATCAGCATAGTCGAGGATAGGAAGGAGAAGGGTTTGTGTAAGCGAAATTTTAGTGGGAATAGGGAGAAAATTACGGAGTCTTCTTAGGCATCCGGCTGACGCGAAAATTTTCCGACTTAGTTCATGCAGCTGTGGACCCCAAGATAAATTTTTGTCAATATAAATTCCTAAGTTTTTTACTTTATCACATACAGGAAGGATAGTACCTTCAAAGATGATAGGTGGGAGTTGCATTTTCTCAATCTTTACAGTCATCCTAGGGCTGCCAATAATTATGATTTGGGTTTTATTAGGATTCATTCTGAGACCATAGGCTTTACTCCATCCACTAATGCGTGTCAGGTCACTGTTAATAGTATCGATAGCTTGTGACAGGTTGTCGAGGGAAGCCTGTGAATAAATTTGTAAATCATCAGCATATAAATGGTAAGAAGAAAGTAAATTGTTGGATATAGAATTTATGAAGATTCCGAAAAGTAATGGAGATAACACACCACCCTGTGGCACGCCAGTAGAAGTCGCTGATAAGGAAGAAAAGGTTTCATCGATACGAATACGTTGTCGACGACCAGTTTTGTATTAAAACTTTTTCACACTACATTGTATTAAAGAAAAACATAAATATTAAAAAGATATGAGCAACATGTGTCATCTGTCACTTGCCTGTGACTATTTGTCTGTTGATTGTGATTTGTCTGTTGATGTCTGTCTATTTGTTTGTTGTTGTGACTGACATCCGGTCAGGTATGGAGCGCGGACAATTAACGATCCTTGCTTTGCTCGATTTTAGTAACGCGTTCAATAGTCACAACAACAAACAAATAGACAGACATCAACAGACAAATCACAATCAACAGACAAATAGTCACAGGCAAGTGACAGTTGACACATCTTTTTAATATTTACACTTTTCTTTAATACAATGTAGCGTGAAAAAGTTTTAATACAAGTTGAAAATAGTTATGATGTCATTCAGTGTTTAATTTATCAATATTTATTTTATGAATATATTTTAACGTTTAAATTACAATTTAACTCTATCAACTTAATATTTTATAATGTAAACTATACTGACTGTATAGTAAAGGCCTACAAAAAAGGGAAAGGAACTACGTTCCAACTGGAGGTCCATGGACCTCTCAAGCTTTTTTTACATTACCGCCAATATACGTATATATGTTTTATACGTAGGTTAGTTTTTATTTTAATTGAACTCGGTAGATGATGTTACGAACGGGTTGTAGGCTTATTGGGACAGAAGGTACTGGGACAACGTACTGGGAAGACATGTATCGGCAACATATGTATGTTATTTGTTATCTTAATTGGACCTGGTAGGTGATGCTGCGAACGGCTTCTAAGCTTATTTTAAAATATTTCTCACATACCAACTGGGTATATGTTTGAGTGAGTCCCTGGATAGTTGGGATTCACAATTTGAAACAGTAGGTATCGCTGCAATCGGGTTTTGAGATTTATTTAGATTTTTCGCGTTTAAAAGTACAATCGAAACCGGTAATAACCGATTTGGTGCAGACGAAGTCGCACGTGTCAGCTAGTATTATAATAAGAACAAACGAAGAAAGAATTAGTTATTAGGTACCCAGTAAGCTTGCTTTACTTTTCATCATGTCCTTACTCTTCATGTAAAGTAATTCATTTTTAAAACTAGGTCTTAACAAGTTCATATGAAAACGAAAATTAACATCTGTATAAAAAGGACTCCTCTTTATTACTAATGATTATATATTAGGGATAACAGGATTACGACAAAAATTAAGTTACAAATCTTTGCATTCTGTCACGGTTTAAAATATAAATTTATCTTATATAATTATAACTGTGCCTGCGATTTTTTACGCATATTCGTATAAAACATTTCAAGTATTATAATCGGCGATACGAACAAAGGTCTCGCTTGCTACACTAACACGGAAGAGAGCAATGTAGAACTAGTCGTACAAAAAGCTACCAAGCATACCATCACGCAGCATCTTAAAATGAACTAAGGAAGCGCCATCTTACTTCTTCTTTAAATTATGAAATCAATTTCCGTGAGCCGATTCCGATGAGATAAAGTTTGTATATTGTGAAAAGTTACGCTCAAGTTACTTGTGAAAACCCCATGATAATTTTATAGATTAACTTTTTCAAATAGACAGACAAAGACTTTAAAAATAGTGTAACTGTATTTTAGTACACTCCTTGTACTATTCGTAACAGTTTTTGCAAATACTTTTGTAGTCCGATGAAACCGTGAAGTTCCGTCATCGCGTCAGGCTAATAGTGTAGTCAATTCTAAAAAAAAAGAAACAAATTCTCGAATAAGGAGTAAAAAGGTTGGTTCTACAGTTTTAACAGTAATCCGCGACTTTGTAAGCATGGTCTTAGCAAAAAAAAAAATCGGTTGAAACGTGCACGTAAGTTGCGTATAGTACTGGATATTGCTTGTTTAGTTTATTATATTTGCGTGGAAACCTTTTTTTTTCTAAAAATAAACGTATCCTACGTTACTCCTTATACCATTAACTATCTGTCAGTGAAAGTCTCTTCAACAACGGTCGTATCGTGTCAGACAGAGAAAGGAATTAAAAATTGTTTATTGCTATAACTACCTTATATACTTTCATACACTTTAATTTTATTAGATATGTAAAACATTATTTATGTGTTTACAATAAATAAATAACTAATTATTGTCATAGAAAATAATCTATAAGCAAACGAGTACAAATTCAGTTCAGCGAGCTCTACGTACACATGCCAGCGTTAACATGCATTCTTGGTTAGTTTATAGACTAAGACTATCTCAGAAAGATTAGATTGTGCGGCGTCTGCGCGTCGAGCAGGACTCACGCCCACCGTTGGCCCACCTTGCCTTGTCCCGCTTTATTCATGGGGACGACTTAACATAAACTTACTTTCAGAAATATCTCAATTAATGCTTTATTATTGACAGACTTAAAAAAATATTAGGCTCACTTTAAAATCTTCTATGTTTGTATGCGCATATTTTATAGAAACGACCTATTAATAGTTTTTTTTACTAATCCGTGCAGTTATAAGAAGACTTTGGTATGTACAAAATTAAGTTATCTTTCTTATTTACTGACAATTATTATATTATCCAAACAAAGTAAAGATCATCTTAACATTTTTTTTAATTGAAATTTCTTATGGGAGTGTTTGAAATTCTGAGCGGAGATCTTAGTGTGTGAAGAAAAGTAATGGGGGTAAACACTCTGCAGGGTAGAATGTTGAAAACATCGCTTCTCGTCTGATCACCGAAGTTAAGTAAACGTCGGATGCGGTCAGTACTCGGATGTTTGACCGTCTGGGAACAGCGCGTGAGTTTTTGTTGTATTTTTTCAATTGAAATGTTTTATAATCATTATTTATTTAATAAATACAAAACTTATATCGTGTGCCGCAACAAACCATGTTTTTGTTATGTCTATCATGGACATCATTTACGTTTATAACTGCTGTTATGTCACATGGCTGTTTGAAAAAGATTAGAGATGCTCAATATGAGTAAAAGGCGATTGGCTCTCCACTATACGGCCATTATACGTATACGACCATTATCTTTGGGACGCATCGATATAAAACTCAGCAAAAAGCAGACAACATCATAATACCATTTTGCAAACCTAATATTATTTATAGAGAATATTGCAGGATATATTATATACTTTCACCTGCGCTTTAGAAACTGCGATATAATTATCACATTATTTCATTAGTCGAATTCAATTTATTATATATTGTTTTTCAGAGGTGCAACAGCTTTTGTTGGTCGATCGGTTACAGGGACACAGACATCCCGGCGCGGTTTTAATTACCAACGGTTGAATGCGTTAATGTAATCAAAGTTCGATACATCATATTCGGAGTATCGCTCCGCCTCGATTTGATTAATATTTCTAATGAGCGGCGGTGCCAAACGAGTTAATTAAGCATAAGTTTTTTACCGATGCCACCGAGGCCGGTAAACGGGCGCATCAATCACCGCTTTGTGTCCGCCGCCGAATTTCTTAATGATTGAAATGACGGTTACTCGGACGTTCTTAGGTTGCACTTTGACCGGGATATATATTGCTCTAATTTTTAAAATAAGTTCTTGTAATATCAAGGTGTTGCAAAATAAACTGCAAAATTTTTTAAATATCACTTTTATTATAGACTAAAATTATAGGTTATGTATTGGTATATACATTTACATAAAAGCGAGATGTTTTTCAATATTAAAGTAGTAGTAGCGATGAGATATTTTTTTGTATAGATTAAATAGTAGCAGCTTCTCTTTGCATAGAGAAACATATAATAAGAGAAAGTTCTGATTCTTTGTTTGTAATGGAAGACAAAAACTACTGCTAAAAAATTACATATATAGCAGTAGCTTTTAGCGACTAACATAGGCTGTATTTTATTTTGACAATTTACACTAACGCGAATGAAGCTGCTAGCAAAGGTTAGTAAAATAGAATGATTGTGACGCCGCAACAAGAACTGTTACCATTTAAATATTTGCAATTTTTTGTATAACAAAGATTTTTTAACGTGCAATGTTATACCCATAGAGATATTTACATAGGTATGGGAGATTAAGCATTAAACAATCATGTGACGAATACTCGGACAGAGTGTGCTGCGCGGTGTCCTCGTCAGCGCCGCACTCGTGGCATGCGGCGGTCGGCTCCCTGCGAGCCATCTGGTGCAGGTACCATCCAAAACATTCATGCCCGGTGAGCACTTACACCAGCCGAAACGACAGGGAGCCCACTCCTTGTTTATCCATTCCGGCAGGACCGGACGGACGGTGTCAACTGTGTAACGCCCGTAACGCGCGTCCGCCAGGTCCTGCCTTCACCGCCTTATTGCCTCCTCCCACAGGATTCGCCGCCTCTCCTCTATCTCACTGGGAGCCGTAGGCCCCTCTCTTCTCTTCCTTGCCTCCGTGAATTTATTATACACGGCGGCAAGAACTCCCGCCACCAGCGCTAAGGGTATGGAGCCGGCGAGCACGAAGGCCGCCGCAAAGGCCACGGTGCGGTACCCCCTGACGGCCCTCTGCGCCACAATGCGCTGCGATGTAACGAACACTAACTCAATGTAATATAACTGGTAAATTTAATGTGAGTGAATTTCTTGAATTATTTGTGTACTTTAGTTTGACAAAAATACTGTACAACGCACAATGCAAAATCTACACTAAAGTCTACAGTTCAAAAATATCGCAAAGAAATATTTTCAATGGGTAATCATTAAAATAATATTAAATTTTTATTTCAAGTTCGTCTCAAAATTAATGGTATGCTAATTTCTTTAGATAACAAAAGAAAACGTTCACAGTACTAAAGAGAATAATGATCTACGAGACAAATGACGATCGTATTAACGAATCAAAACAATTTATTCTGTAAAACTAGTGGGAACTGAGCCTCTTGGAGCATTATCAATCATTCACAGTGTACCCCGCGGCTGGACGCAAGCGGAATGACTTTAATTTGATAAAATGCAATTAGCTACCAAAATGAAGGCTAATCTGAAGGAGCTTCAACGTTTTTTATTATTATTTGGGATATTCTTTGGACGTAGAAATAATAAGATATTTGAAAAACAAAATTACATGGATACTTTATAATGCGATATTTCGAAAATATCTGAGCCAAGATCTACTTATTATTTACAAGTCTCCTATTATTTAAACTAGTTTCTACTATACTCTCTTTTTTTAACCTTCAGATTTTGAGTTACCTTGAGCACAGCGTCGAATCACCAGTTTCTTGGATAGAAGACCACGTAAGCGCTAACATAGTGAAACCTGGGTTTTCCTTGTCTAGTTAACTAAGATCATCACGGTTTTGGTATAATTTACATACGCACATTTTTATATATAAAACCTCATATATCTCATTATTAGATTTTAGGTGAAATGAAAATTTGAATGAAAATATAATATCTATGTTTATGTCTTAAACATGTTACATGTGTAACATTCGGTTAAAATTGGTATATAATAATTATCGTATTGGTAATAAAACGAACGTTTTTTAATCGATAATTCGGTGGTTGTTCAATTTTCAACGCTAGTCATTCCAGTGGCAGTATCAAGTGGAACTCGCGCCACGGGGTCTAATGTCTAATTCACCGCGCTACCAACAGGTGGCAGGAGAGCGGCTTTTCAAATCTGACAGACGCCATTGGCTTTACGTCAGAAAGCCGCGAATAAAATTAATGATGTTCGCGCCTTAATGGCGTTTCACGACGCCGCTCCATTGTGTCCGTAATACAACAATTATTGAGATCATTTATTAAGTTTATTGATCTTTTAACTTAATCTTTTATTTCGTAATTTAGCTCCGTACGAGACCGCGAACTGTGGAAAAAAAATCTCATACGCTGTGGATATTTTTTGGACTATTTTTGTCATTATACGGCGTGATGTGAGCGGGTCTTTGAATATACAGGCAATTACTGCCCCGCATGTGGTTTGATTATGTACCTCGCCACGGTTCCGTTCCATCTAGCGATGTGGTTATAGAGCGCCGGTAAAAACATTACTAAAACCTTTGCCGATGGTCGTTTGTGTGCTTCCGTTGCTAAATTAACTGTAAAGTTAAGAGCTATTGTTATTTTTCTCTATACAGTTTAGCATCTGCTTTTTTACATAAAATTGTTATTATTGCGGTTTTGTGTATGTATGTTATGATTATTTATATATTTTAGTATATTTATTTATTATAGTTATAATAACTCAGTTTGGGTACATGGTAAGTATATTTGGCTGAGTTCGGTCGTCAGTTGTTGGATGTAAGCTACTTTGAAACATAATTAGCAGTCAGTAGTTTGACGCCGCGTCGTGTTGGTAAAATCTAATCTTTGGCGTGAGACAGTCTGCATCTAAATAGGCAAGGGTTGTGTACTATCAATATATGATATTTTTAACATTACATAAATGTTATAAGTCCTTTTATATTTTTCTATAGTGTAATAAGATATAATCTTCGAATAAGATATCTTTTCATTTTAAATGGGTTGTTTCTTGAAATAATATAAAAGGTTCATTTTGATGTAAACTAAATGCTCAACGTAACTAAACTAATAGCATAATTTTTTTTTTAAAGTAAAAATGATTACTGTTTTTCTTCTTATGACATATCACGAGGGGCTTTTCTGTGGTCATTGCTAAGATGTACAATTCTGTAGTACATTATTTTTATGTACCTATCTGAAAGGTTTAGCAAAGTTTTATCGTATGGCATTTTACGTTGGACTTTATCTTCTTTTCATAAATATGTTATACATAAAATATAAACCTATTATAAAACCAGTCATGTTGGTTGGGCGACGAGAGAGACGGATGAGAGAAAACTACATGTGGCAGAGATGCGAATGTTAAGGTGGATGTGTGGTGTAACTAGAATGGATAAGATTAGGAATGAGTATATCAGAGGAAGTTTGAAAATAGCACCAGTAACAGACAAGTTAAGGAGTAATAGGTTAGCATGGTATGGGCATGTTATGAGGAGAGATGAAGACCATGTAACTAGAAAAGCTTTGAGTATGAATATGATGGTCGATGGATATAAGAGTAGAGGTAGACCGAAAAAGATATGGATGGATTGTGTTAAAAATAATATGTGTGTAAAGTGTGTGAATACTAAGTTGACATCTGATAGGCAAGAGTGGAAAAGGAAAAATGTTGTGCCGACCCTACTTAGGTGGGATAAGGGTAAGAAGATGATGATGAAATATAAACCTTTGGATGAGAAATCGATGGATGTATAGATTCGCATTCGGCTAGATCGCATTCGAAACGAATACATCCGTGGCAACCTTAGAGTCCGTGACATCGTGGATAAGATGCAAGAAAGTCGTCTCCGCTGGCATAATCTCATAAATCACAGGCCCCGAGAATTATTTTATTTTTGCCGTACCGTGAAGCTGTGGAACAATCTCCCGGCTAGTTTGTTCCCTCCTTCCTATAACATGGCGTCCTTCAAGTCTAACATGAAGAGACATTTACGCAGGCCGGCATGACAACGACGACCACCGGAGGCATATCTCTCGGTGGTCGCCGTTGTCTTTGTACTGTGCTTACCATCAGACACAGTGCAGTTACTTTGCCGTACTACAATAAAAAAAAAAACGTCGTCAACACATATCTCAACATCATCATACAAGGGTTTCGATCATCCAGCAGGTCCAAAAAAACGCTGGTTGGACGATATAATAGCGGATATGAAGGAGAAATACTTCACAGAAGTGCATGCCGAAAACCAGGAGAAGCGGAAGAAGTTAAGCATGAAAGCGGATGCTGGCACCAAGCCGTGCTAAAAGCGTTTAGCAGAAGAAGAGTTTAGAACGACTATGAGAATATACATACGAAAGCGAATTTGCCCTATCTTGGTTTTGGTAGCTATGATACCAACGAAAATGTTTAATATTAATTTATAAAACTGTTGTAATAAAATATACGTTGTTAATATTTGCAGCACTAGTATTTATTTCCTATAAACAAATGATTAACGGGAAAACACGTACCGCAAAATGACTTAAATTATCGATAATGATAAAATATGCTAGGATTGAATTCTCGGCAACTATTAGACGTAATTTCAACTGACCTTAGAGGTATTATATATACGTAGGTATAGATGCGTTTATCGGTAATTCCTTATTTTAGATCGGTTACTATAAGTTTTCACAATGTAATAAAATTTACAAAAAGTAATATAAGATATCGCTTAGTGTCCACGTCTATTCGATTAACGATGCATATGAGATTTGAAAGTAAGCATAAAACAAGAATTATAGACATTGTCTTTTCATTTGATCTAATTTAATTATCTTAGCAATCTCCTTGTCTATTAACTATGTTTTGGTATCTATAGTAATATTCTAAAGCTTTAGAGAATGTTTTGTCGAAAAAAAAAACCATTATAACTTATTGAGGAACACTATAAGCTACCTAGCATTACGATACTGCCTTTATGAAACAAAGGAATTGCTATAAAAATTCTAGGTTTGAAGTATACTAAATGAGAACTAACATAGCGCGGTGCGGGGTTTCGGGGTTCGAATGTGAATTAAACATCTGACAAGAACCGAGCATTACTGAGAAAGGTGGGACTGTGATATGACTGTCACGGTATGTCAGCGAGGAACCATGCATATATGTTTAAGTATCATCATCATCATCATATATATTAATACGTGAAGCCTAAACTTTGTACTCCTTTTTAAAGGAATTGCGTGAACGGATGAACGTGAAACTTGGCATAGTTAAAGTTTATATGGAGGAGAAGTGCAGAAAGCTATTTATTTTATATAAAATGCATTAGAAGTACGTTAAATTAATTAAAATATGCATTATTCACACTACTGCTACAATTTTACACAACATATACACACTTGTAAATAACAAAGACATTTTGACATCTGTCAATAAATTACTTCAAAAAAGGTTGTGAAGGAGGTTGCTATGCTTGATTGTATGTATTATTCTACTCTTACGTTCCAATTACCCTTTTTCATTCTACATTCTACAATGATATTATAACATAATACCCTTTGACAAAAGAACCCTAATAAAATTCAAACTTTAAAAAATCAATGAACTATGGTCGAATGTCCACCTCTGGGCGCCTAATAGTTTACTATAGTAATACGTAAAGCCTAAACTTTGTATCACTTTTTACGGAATTGGGCGAACGGATGAACGTGAAATTTGGCATAGTTAAAGTTTGTATGGAGGGAAAGTGCAGACAGCTATTTATTTTATATAAAATGCATTAGAAGTACGTTAAATTAATTAAAATATGCATTATTCACACTACTGCTACAATTTTACACAACATATACACACATGTAAATAAAAAAGACATTTTGACATTTGTCAATAAAGGACTTCAAAAAAGGTTGTGCAGGAGGTTGCTATGCTTGACTGTATGTATTATTCTACTCTTACGTTCCAATTACCCTTTTTCATTCTACATTCAACAATGATATTATAACATACAACTATTATTATAATATTTATCCCTTTAAAAAATCAATGAACTATGGTCGAATGTCGACCACTGGGCACCCACTAGTAAGTATGAAATTGCCATTTATTTATAGAATTTAATATTAATACAGAGACGTATGAAAATTGTATCAAGATAAATTTAAGATTTCAAATTATCTATTAATCCTAAATATATGGTAGTAGCACGTCGACGATCGACGGAAACGAGCACAATTAGATGCAATCGTGCCTGAATGATTGTAATAACTAAAAAGAATTGATCGTCTATAGATCACTGAGCGGCCATTGGTGCAACTGTTCACCAATACCGCGCGCGTACAATCATCGCGGACCTTTCTCTGGAAGAAAAGCTAATTAGAGCACTTTGCCGGACGTACATTGTTATTCCTGTAATTCTGATCTATTTTTCGAATCTTTTGGAATATACTACGCTGGAGACGTAGGTATGTCATTCAATTCATGTCGATAATTATTTTTATCCATATATATTTTTAACGCAAATCTGACACCTTCTATACATCTATATCTATACTTATAATAACAATGTAAATCTAAAGTATCAGTACTTTTTCGAATTGGAATTGGAATTGGAATAAGTAATTGAATATATTTTAATCATTTTTAGAAATGTCTGTCTGTCTGTATGTATGAACACGTATCACTGCTAAAGTACTAGGTTCACAATACCTCACTATGGAAATCATAAGCCATATCCTAGGGTATAACTTAGTCTTCGTTTCATTAAAATCGGTCCATTCTATCAAAAGTTATTGTAATTTTAATGACGAAGTGGTGTAAGTAAGAGAGAATAGTAGGATAGTAAATGGACTTAATACATTCAGATGACTTTATTAATCACTGTTTTTTACATAAGTTTCCACGCGGACAAAGTCGCGGGCACAGCTAGTATGAATTAAAGGGCGTAACACAAATTATGAAAATTAAAATATAGGTGTTGGTTACCTCTACCCTATTTACTATAAGGTCAGATTATATGTAAATAAATAACTAAATACTTTTTAAGTTCCAATATATAGTCTGTGTTGTCTTATTTAGCTGCACCCTTGTTCGACTTCTCTACAGCAAGAAAATACACATTGTTGAACTTGTAGTGCTTACTAAGGTCCGTAAAACTTTAATATATGAACATATCGTAATTTTTTTTACATAAGGACCAAGTATTTGATAGGTAAAACAAAAAAAAATTATCGATATTTATTCAGCAGATGTTACGTGATGCGCATACAACCTGCCATTTATACAGGCATATATTAATGTGATATAACAGATCTCTTCACATATCACTTGAAATCATAATAAAACTGTAATTGGCAAACCCTTATAATGACACAAAAAAGTACAATTTTTAGGTTAAATACTTAAACGCTAAAAAAGTCACAGGCAGGCACAAACCCTTCCCCCGATCCTCAACTATGCTGATATTTAGACATATTATATACATATTTTTACATTTCCGAAGCTCAACTTGACAAAATGGAACGACTAATAATGTATGTATTAGGTTCATATACGGTTTACGTAAATGTGATAGCATGATAGATAAATAAAGTGGTTCATCGTGGTGCTTCGCCAGAATGTTCGCACACTTTTTATCTTATACTGTCTTTAACCCTAACACTCCTCTGTACTTAAACAAATCGTTTCCAGTTCCTATGCGATACGCATACTCGACATTTAAGATCATCAAACGTTAGAAACCCTGGCTCATTCCGTTAATTTTTGCGCAAGGTCCTTCACAGTTCAGGCTGCTCAACTATGGTGTGTTCTACCGGTTTCTACGAGATGGGCGCAGACGATTGGCATTTTTAAAGACTCCGTCAAAAAGTACTATTTATCGATTTAACATTTCGCTTATGTGTGTATGTCTTACTTTGTTTTGTTTAATAATGTAGTTCTCTGTCTCTGTCTGTCTCTATTTTTATGTCGGGGTTATAGGTAGCTAAAAAATATTCGTGTTTTATGAACTATTGTACACCGGGCTGGACTACAGTAGATACATAGTTTCAAAATTATATAGTCTTTAGGAATAGTCAACGTTACTTTTAGAAAAGTAAAAAAAAATACATTTATTTTTAACTTATGTTGAATTTGTATAAAGAATACCTTAAAGAACTGTAAATTATGAGCAGATATAAAATTATGTAGCGAAAATAATTACAGCGTAATAAATTCGAGTGTAGCCCCGGGCACGGCTAGTTTGTAATAAACTTTACATGATATACATAAAACTATGCACTTCAGTAATGATGTTCTGTGTACTTGAAATGATGACATTTGGTTCTGATGTTCCGTTCCATTACCCTGTTAATACACTGCCACGAATGAAAACCATGTCATTAGTGTACTGCACTACTTACTAATTACTTACAACTTCAATCAACTATCCATTTGTGTATTGATTTTAATGTAAACATATACACTTTGTACGGATGTTTATAATTACTAAAAATACGAATATGTAATTTGCACTTACTATACGATTTGAACTTTCGTACACTTCTTTTACAAATATGTTGAGCTGGGGGGGGACAAGTTTATAAGTAGAGCCACGCTGAAGCAATTACTGGTTTCAGCATGAATGGGTCGGCTCGCCCGGAGTAGTACCATCCTCTCATAAAAAACCGGCGTGAATTAACAGTGCTAGCATTGTTGCGTTTCGTTTGGTCAGTGGGAGCGCCGGAGACCCATCTGCCCTTCCCTTCCCAATCTCTCTACTCATTCCCCCCCTTCTCCCAAACACAGACTGGCAACGCACTTGCGACTCCGCTGGTGTTGGTAGTGTCTATGAACGGCGGTGACATCAGGTGATCCATCTGTTCGTTTGCCTCCTATGATACAAAGAAAAGAAAAAATAAAGAGTGTCTTTACAATTTTAATTTTCGACTATGTATATGATATATACGTTTTTTAATAAAAAAAAACAGATCCCGCACTAGGGACAAAACCCAGTGTCTCAGATATTTTACACACTTATAACTAAGGGACAGAAAATACATCTAGACTGTGAAATACTGTGAAAATACATCTAGAAATGATCATTTTTGTAGAGTTCTAACGCACAACGTTCAGCGGCATTCGGTGGTAGCGATTTAACCGCTTACATCATTGTGCTATTCGCGGAAATATATTGTTTTATACTTTATAAAGTTTAATTTTTGACGGCAATCTTATCTGATGGTAGATGACGATGTGATGTAATATAATGAACACGGTAGATAAAACCTAGAGGCGATTGGCTCACAAGCCCAGCTGTCGAAACATACCGACAGGTGATTGGCTACAGATTTTCAACTAGAATGGTAGCTAGCCAGGCGGACTTAGAAGAAGCCCTGCCACCATACTTTGTTTCCATCCCAAGGTTATCTAGCACCGAAAGCGAAAACACAGTTGCTAGGATTCGAACCTACGTTCATCGCCGCGGTGTCCGAAAAGGCTATAAGGCATCATCGCTTCAAAAATATTGATTTCGTTTTCATATGTCGATGGTTAAGAATCAATAGTGTCTATCTCAATAAAGTTAATTTTACAGGAGATAAAAAAAACATTTATCTGCTTTGAATAGAAAAATACTTGGAATGTTTATATCTTAAGAAATAGAAAAAAGATGCTGACATACGATATATATTATGTCCTAGCGTAAGATTTGCCTATTTACAATTAACGTGAATCTATTTGTATTAAAAAGTGAAAAACGTAAAAAACTGAAATAGACGCTATTGGTTCTTAACCGTCGATATGGTTGAAAGGCGCTTCCAACGTCCATAGGTACAATCCCCGTAAATATTTTTGGCCGCTATGAATATAGCTGAAAGTTCGGGCTTGCGCTGTGTAATACAGTCAAGAGCTTAATACAAAACAAACTTAAAATATTATTATACGAATCTTAAAATTGGCATTTATTTGTCTTAAAGTTGTTTAGATGTTATACATATAACTAAATGTTTGTCCTGCGTAACTATTCAGATCGATCAAAAGTTTGACAAGGACTATTGAATTTGTAAACACTTCTAAATTTCACTCTAATAATATTGCGTTGTGAAAACTGAAATGATGATCAATGCTATATTTAGAGCTGTCAACTACTTACATTTGGCATGTAAGTTAATTTCCTAAATGAGGTTGGGATATCGGCATTTTCGATTTATCACAGATCTCCAGTATGGCGAGTCGATGAAAACTTCTTCGATAGATTTGGTACAAAAATAAAACCTTATGCATGTATATGTTGATGAAGAATAAGTATTCATTACTGAATTATAGATTAATTTAATAATATTACATATTTTTATATACAAGTACCGGTAATTAGTGCATGCATAATTTGGTATTAGAAATTACTTGAATATATAAACAAAATCATAATTAATTTATAATTAATTAACTTAGTTCCAGAGAAGTATCTAACTATAACAATAAAACACAAACACACGTACAGGCTGCTGAATAAAAAAACATAGTACCTTGTTACAATGTTACAGTACTTCGAGAAATAATTATATCGAACACATTTATTGCCTTCACATAAATTACTACACTATTATGTGAGAAACTACATGACGCATTAAATGTTTGCATCAGCTGAACATGACGAAGCACGTACAAGTAAATGAAGAGAATCCAGCTTTACAGATGATACGTGCTTGCGATATCTACAATCTAAATAATAGCAAATGGCAGAGTGCAGGTAAGTGCAACACTTTATACAAAATTGTGTAGGAGATAATACTATAATGTATCCAAAGGTCCTAAGACGAATTAAGTAGGTGTATATAACATTTTAACTTATTTATAACAATATCAGTTGCAATAGTACAATTATATTTTTACAAATAAAGAAATAAAATTAAAATGCCTTTTTGTAATGTTAGAATAATAGCTTT
This sequence comes from Antheraea pernyi, assembly GCA_015888305.1. Lineage (NCBI taxonomy): Eukaryota > Metazoa > Arthropoda > Insecta > Lepidoptera > Saturniidae > Antheraea > Antheraea pernyi. The sequence goes on from MU158715.1 coordinate 1,941,132, forward strand.
TTAAATATATCTATCTATAAGAAAGTACAAATTCTGCCTGTCTGTCCGATTATTCCGGCTAATCTCCGAAACGCTTTTTTTATTATAGCACGAGAAAATAACTGCACTATGCCTGATGGTAAGCACAGTACAATCCAAAAACAATGGCGACCACCGAGTGACACACTATCCATCGCCGGTCGCCGCTGTCATGCCGGGCTGCGAAAACCTGGATATGCACAGGCTGATCCCGAAACGTGACCCGCAGAAACGAATCATTATGACGAGCTTTTTCGCCATATACATGGTGGTTGCTACCCAGTCAAGCTGTAACCCAGTCAACTCTACCACCCCACTTTCGTCATTACCTCATTCGTTATTCAACAGGGTGCACCACGTGCAGGTGAGGTTGGTTTGGGTGTCTCAAGTCTTATGATGTTATTCGACACCCCTTGGACCGATTATGACTGAACTTTCACTAGAAAATAGCTGATATCATAAGTAGTAACTTAGGCTTCTTCTATTTAAAACAATTAATTGGGTGCCATACGAAATTAAAGAAGTAGTGTCCAGGACCATGCGTGCCCCACGCGCACGTTTGCATTGAACAAAAATTTCTTGGTAATTTATTCGCGGGCGGATTCGGGGATAATAGCTAATTCTTAAATAAATATCAACTTTAAAAAGTCAAAGTATAGACCTATTATAACTATGGCATGCTGTAGGAACGACAATTTTATCTCCGTGTATATAATAAAAATATATCTAACTAGTAATCCGAATTTGTAATTTTGAAATCGGTATTTAACTTTTTTTATATCATAGGAGGCAAATGGACTGGTTGGTCACCTGATGTTGATCACCACCGTCCACAGACACTTGCAACACCAGGGAAGGGGAGAGGAGGAAGGGGAAGGGAGGTGGGCCTCCGGCACTCTCACTGACCTAACGAAACGCAGCAATGCAAGCATTGTTACTTCACGCGGTTTACTGTGAGACGGTGGTACTACCCCGGGCGAGCCGATCTATTCATGCTGAAACCAGTAATAGCTTCAGCGTGGCTCTACCACCTACACGAGCTAACTATTTCTACTATTTTCTCTTGCATAATAGGAAAATAAGTAGCTGGTTAACAGCTTATACACATAAGCAGTTCAAAAGATTATACACTTTTTTTAGGCTAACCTTTATATTATAGGCCATGATATTTAATGCCTACGTGTACTTTACTATCAGAGATTCAACTTAAAAAGATAGGTCAAGATAAAACAATTCAGTATCTTTTCTTCTTTTTTTGTCAAACCTATTTTCTTAATTTTTTGTTTAGTAAATACTGTCGACCTTTAGTATTATTAATACAAACATTGGGAATTTTTTCCTTACCATTGATGAGTCGTAGCCTTCATTTATAAATCTTTACTTGTCATCTTCATATTCCTTATGCTTATAAATTACAATATTTCTATGATATTCAGTACAGTTTAAACACGTATAAAAAAAGTCAAAACGAAATAAAGAACAAGATATTAACACGCGAAGAAATACCTTTGTTCCTCTTCCTATGGTAGAACGAATACTACTTCAAATAAATATCTTGAATCAGTAATATCGACGTATTACTAAATATATATGATAGTTGAAAAATATAATGTTTAAAAATAATTTTATACTTTCAGTAACAATTTAAAATACCTAATTATACTGAAATATTTTATTATTTATTCGGAATTTTATGTCTTCACTAGTTAATTCGCCCTGTTTCATTTGGAATTAACAGATGATAAAGGGTCAATCGAAAATACATAGCCTAGAACCATTTACCAAAAATTCCGCATCGTTTACTCATAGTAATTTTCCGTTCAGTAGTTTTGACGCCATTGAGCCTCGAAGTAATTCTATTTTTATTATATATATATATATATATATATATATATATAGACACAGTAAAATCTCTATAAGTCGAACATCAAGAAACACGCCAAAAAATTCGAGATATAGAGTATTCGAATTATAAAGAATTTCGACTTGGGCGGATTTTATTTCGACACAAAGAGGTTGAGATTTTTTTTTTTTTATAGTAGCACGGCAAAATGACTGCACAGCGCCTGATGGTAAGCACAGTACAATCCAAAAACAACGGCGACCACCGAGTGATATACTATCCATCGCCGGTCGCCGCTGTCATGCCGGCCTGCGAAAAGCTGGATATGCACAGGCTGATCCCGAAACGCGACTCGCAAAAGCGAATCACTATGACGGGCTTTTTCGCTATATACATGGTGGTTGCGACCCAGTCAGGCTGTAAAACCCTACCACCCCGCTTTCGCCATTGCCTCGTTCGTTATTCAGCAGGGTGCACCACGTGCAGGTGAGGTTGGCTTGGGTGTCTCAAGTCTTAGATGTTATTTGACACCCCTTACACCCATAATTTTATTTAAGATTCATTCATAAAATTAAACACCTGACACCAAGCAAGCAAACATGGGTTAACATAAGTCATTAATTCGTGGTATATATATATACATATTTATGTATAGCGGTATATAAATATATTAAAAGAGTGAGTAAATTTAGCTGCTTAGCAAACATATTAATGACAACGTAACATCATTATATGATACTTAATACATAACTTGATCGAAGTAATTCAGGTCATTTTGATGTCATAATATCTGTCATGAAATATAAGTATTTTCGGTTTCACCTGTAGCTATTTAAATAAAAGCCAAACAGCAAAAGTTTATTTTTATTCATTATAATAAATATTTTCAATAACACAACCCGTATTATAATTATTGCTCAGTCCCGCTATGTTAATTATTGGACGTTATATTAATTTTTTTTTGTACGCTAATTAGTGATAAGGCACGCATGTCATAGAGAAACGATTCATTCCTAAGGTTGGTTCAACCTAAAGTGTCCGTGGAAAAGCCGCTAGGGTTCCGCGAATAAATTTGATTGTTATTTTCATTGTTAAATAAATGAACCTATACGAATTTTAATTGAAAATATTTAAAATTGTTTGCATTATCATTTATTTCTTACTATCTGTCCCTATGTAAAAAATAGTGATTAATAAAATAACCGGAATGTATTGAGTCCTTTTACTTAACTACCTTTCTATCGTTCTTAACTCGACCCGTCATTAAAATTACAATAACTTTTGATAGAGTGGACCGATTTTAATGAAACAAAGACTTTATCGGTGTTATTACAAAAAAGTTAAATACGTATTGAACCCTGGCTTTAAAAGTGTGTCATATTAAATACACCGCGGTTGCTGAATGTTCGTCATCTTGCTCTTTTGCCTCGCTTTGGTTACGTTAGGTTAGACTTGTGAAAAAGGATAACGCGAACTTGCCTCGGGCGAGCGCGGTGCATTTATTAGGACACTTTTTTAAACCAAGCATTTAATACGTATTTAACTTTTTTGTAATAACACCGTACAAGTCTAAACAAAGGTTTTATTGTGAGCCCAGTACTATTATATAGCAATGATGCGTGTTCATACAAACAGACAGACAAATATTTCTAAAAATGATTGAAATGTATACTATTACTTATTCCTAGAAACCTGCAACAATTTTTTTCACGTAAATCGAAAAAGTACAGTCACTTTAGATTTACACTCTTATGTATACTAATATTATAAAGAGGTAGAGTTTGTGAGTTTGTGACGTTGTAAGTGGTAATCTCAGAAACTACTGGTCCGATTTGGAAAATTCTTTTAATGTTATATAGCTCATTTATCAGGGAAGGTTATAGGCTATATATATATATAGGTTTTAGCGCAAAATAACCATTCCACGCTTACGTATTACCGCCCAACGAAGTGGGCACGGGTCGGTTAGTTATATATATTGAAGACTAGTTCTTGCTATCAGCCTGTTAATGTAGTTTTATATATCAGTCGGGAGTAAAAATTTTTTTCTGGATGAAAGTCTTTTATGTCTTTTTCTGTACACTTGTCAAAGTGTTTTTCATAATGGTCGGTTGATTAGTAAAGGCCTGAAAGCGTAACAAACAGACAAACTAACATTTGCATTTATAGTAAAGATTATTTCTTCAAAGATATAATAAATAGGGCTTATTGAGTGTTCTACTGCTTTAAAAATGTAGAAAACTGTAGAATAGAAATCTTTTAATGATAAATTAAGTCAGTCGCCTGATACTTGGTATCATTTGTTCGGTACAAATGTATGGGTTTGGTAGTAATCTATACTAATATTATGAAGCTGGAGGATTTGTTTGTTTGGCTGGTTGAACGCGCTAATCTCAGGAACGGCTGGTTGGATTTGAAAAATTCATTCAGTGTTTGATAGCTCATTTATATATATTTTATCGTATATGTGCTAATCTTTATTTTATTATTTATTTATATATATATTTAACCTCTGTATATGCACTACCTACAAAACTATTTGATTGACAACAATATCGCTGGTTAGCTGGAAGAAAATGCTTTAGTGCAATAAAGTATTCATTCATTCATTTATTACCATTATTAACCAATGAAGAATGTTTCAAAATCGGAGTGTTCTTCCTTTTCAGAGCTTCCGCTGCGTGTTAGCGTTAGCCCAAACTAACTATTCCACGCGAACGAAGTCGCGGGCAGAGCCAAGTTAATGATAAGTATGAATATGCATTTTATAATATGCGTAGCTATATGTCGTATTTATTACGTACAAAACAAATGGAGTTACACAAGAATTCGAATCAACCTGCTGTCGTCCGTAATAAATTGTAATTACCTGCGGTTTTACTCACCCCATAAATGTTTACAAAACTCACTCGTTTGTCATAAATAAGCATTGTAATTGGTATATTTCTAAAGTAACCTTTACTTCCAACTCGTTTTAAATTGCTTATTGTATAGAATACTATACAATTTTTAATTAAGTACAATTGACACTTAATTTCATTAAAATATTTATGCAGATAATGAGACGTTCATGGCTATTTCAAAAGTAATATAAAAATATGCCGAGCCATTTGAACTACGTGGACGTATAAATTGTTATCTACACGAAAAATATAATTTACCAATAATTACTGATATGGTTATCTTCACCTTTGACACAAAATAAAATTAATGGAAGCCGTGAATTTCTAATCGGTAAATTGTTAACGCTCCGCGATGTATTCAGATATTAAAATACCAGAATATTTTATACCGACGATGATTATTAATTTTTAATATTATCTATTTATTAGTCACATATAAAGCAGGTGAGAGTGGTTTTAATATAATCCAAATTGTATATTAATTAATGTTATTTTAATTTTCTCCTACATATGTGTAACGTATACAGCGCGACTGGTTAGTCGCCAGCAATATTTTTACAGGAAAATCGTTATTCGATTCTCGTTCTAAATCAATTAAAAATAGGTACTTAATATTTCGTCTTATTATCTCGAGAAATGCAAAACTTATATACACTCAACATCAGCTGATTAACGCAAAAACGAACTGCTGTAATAAATACGGAAGCGAATGAATCACGCCCTGCTGCCCAGTGAGCCGGCGTTCCGTTCCTCAACCTGCGTACCTTTTCTCTTTGTTCGACCGTGCGGCGTTCCTACGATAAGCAGTTACGTAACAATTAACCTTGAAAAGCGCCTCTTGAAAATTGTCCCTTGAATCTAGGCGTAATTTTTTTACATTTAAAAGTATCGTTTCCATACTTTAGAAAGTTTTAGAACAAACTTTAACTAAGGTTCTCTTTGTTGTTTATTAGTATTAGTTTTATTATTTTTTATGTTAAATGTAACCCATGAACTACCACAGGATTTAAGTATGTTAACCTTTAAACATTCACCTGGTACAGGAAGAGTAATTATATTTATCCATTAATATATGTGAAATATAGATAAGATTTTTTCATAATAATCTATGCCTGTTATAGGATTTTATATAGATCTCCATCAATCTTCTAATGGATAGTTTAAACTGATGTTCAGCCGGACGGGCCGCGGCACAACGCAGCGATGCGACTCGCGACGGTGCATTGAAGTGAGATCTTTTAGCGTGGGCGACTGGCTACACCTACAACACATTTGTCCGAGTGATGACCCGTGATTTTATTATAATTCATTTACCATGTCCTTTAAATTGATGCTGTCATAAGTCTAAACGTTAAAAGAAAGATTACGTTTCAAAAAGTTTAAATGATTACTTTGATATTATAGAAATACGATAACGGATCCTTTGTTTGGTGGTTTGATATGGGTTTCGGTATCAAACTATCACCGTAATCATTATTTTATTTATAAATTGATCTAATACTGGATCTAAATATATCTAATGTTCGCTTCTGAACTTAAATTCTGATTTCCATGCTGTTATTTTTGTTTTCCTTTCTTTGTATCTCTTCCACAGATATAATAAATCAAAAATGTCTTATTCGTTACACAATTCTAAATGAATAGTCGGAAAACAGTTTACTTTATGTTCAACAAAGCATGAAATAAACGTAAAAAACTATGTACAGAATTACATACTTAACGGTAGTAAAAAACACAAGCCTGTTATTTTATATACATTGTAACAATTTAAAATTAAATCGAAATTGACTGAGACACACAAACTTAGTGAAAAAAAAAACGTTGTTGTCTTCGGACTGTTCACCCACAGGAAATAATTGGCGTATGAAAAAAAACAGGAAATCATTAGTGGCAAAGCAAGCGGCAGCTATTTCACGAGAATCGGCGGTCGTTTTCATAGCGCAGGGAGCCTGTTACACCGTGATGTAATACAGGAGTATAAGGGATTATAAATAGTTTTGATATTATGTTTTAAGGCCGGCAACCTACTTGCGACTCCCCTGGTGTTGCTAGTGATCATTTACCACCTGTGATCCAACTGTTTGTTTGCCTCCAGTGATATAAAAAAAATAATTATATACAAATTTTTGTATTAAATCGAAGTCAAAATTTATACCACTCTAAACTTAAAAAGTAGTTCGACTCTGTATCAAGTGAAGTTGAATAAATATATCAAGTAGATAAACTATGTATTAGTATTGGAAATTAACTTTTCTTATTTTTAAGATTAATGCTAAATAGGGTTGATCATAAAATTAGGTATTCGGTATCATTACAACCAGTCTATGGTAATTTTTATGTTAATAATAACAAATACTCACGGTAACTTACATTTGTATAGCATAATATATACAAAACACCTAACCACCAACTTATGCGAATGAAATAGAGAATAAATTGCAGGTAAGAAAAATAAGTCCTCCTTACCGAAGTATGAAGAAATGAATGAATCCGAAAGAAACGAACATTGCTACATTATTAACTTTTATCTTAGTAATATACTCGGAAATAAATGTTACAGCTCGGTGTAACGAGCAACCCGATAGCGTTTACTAATAAGCCAGAGTCCTCGCAATTTGACATTTTATACATTTAATTTACTTTTAATTCGCTTTATGGATACCTCATTTACGCGGTTTGTGGATCACATTTGTACGTTCGTATTAAAGGTCGTTATATTTGGGCAGTGAATTGTGATGCCGGTATAAACAGCGTAGCATATGCCTCCTGAAATGATGGATAAAGATTTGATGTTGACATTAGAACAACGGGCCTGTTTTATTTTTTCTTTAGTACAATCTGACGCGATGAACATTACATATTATTTAATAGTAGCAACGAACAGAATTATTCGCGGTAAGTATAACATAAAAGTTATTAACATACCATATATATTATGACACCCTGTGATAATGTAGTTTCCTATACTCAAAAAAACATCAGAATCGGATCCTGAGGTCCGATGAGTATCTTTTACAAACATAAAACTTTACCTCTCTATAATGATAATTAATATAGATAGAAATAAAGAATATTATTAGATAATTTGAATAAATGATCTATGAATAACGAATTGTGTTCTAGAAGTAATTGTATGATCTAGTAGTCTGAATAAAATCTTAAGAGATCGCAGATTATATTTCCTATAGAGCTAATTAGTATTGCAATTTGTCGTTGGATACTTAAAAATATATATTTACTTACACGATGAATGCGGTTTTAGTAGAAATCTCTCATAACCCTCTCGCTCTCTTGAGTATAAAAAAGAGATATATTTGTCTCCTGGATGTTCGACGAAAAATAGTTCATCCTCCAATATGTAGTGAGTGGAGTTTAATGGATTATTGATGTTTATGATTTAGCTGCCGTTTGATCACAATTCCTGAATCTGATTTGAAATGGCGGAGTGGTCTAATATAGTAAGTAACATGCGAGGTCTAGAGTGAATCTGTTTCTTAAGTGTAGCTACAGGAACACGCCTATAGGTGCTTGTATTGCTCTGGGGGTAAATTTCGCTCCCGCACACCAGACTAGGCCCCCCTCGGCAGCAGCTCAAGCCTAGGTCCTTTCCCTCGGCGTGGAGCCCTTGAGTACGCTGATCGCGCGATACAGTGACACAAAATCTTACATCACTGTGACAACATTACACATATCACCTCCACATACGTGCACGCATACACGCTTACACATGCAGGTGGAAGGTTTTTATTTTTTCCCCTTATCAAACTGAAATAGTTTATAATATTATCCGATACGAAATATATATAAGGGTTGTTGAGGTATGTATGCTTGGTACACATATATGTTTCAACAACTCATATATGTATGAATAGTTAGTTAGCTTAGCTTAGGTTGTAGCCGGACCTAGGGAGGATGGGTCGGGGGCCCATCTTCCCATTGCACAGGTTCGGCAGACGGAGGAGACAGCCGGTGTGTACCCGGCTGTCTCCTAACAGGACGGGGCCCGGCGGCGTCGCTTTCGCTGCTGGGCCAACCGCTGGGGCGGCACGCTGAAATCTTTAGAGATCGCGTGTCGCCCCGACTATAGCGGCAGAGGTACACCGGGGGGTTTTTAGTCAGTAGGAGTCTGACATACCCTCACGCTGCCCACGACGGCGTGAGGGTATCCATGTAGGATTTTCCTCTCGTAAAAAAAAAAAGCTTACATAGGTCGCGAATTGCATGTATCAGGCAACAGCCAAAGCCGAGGTGTGCCGCGCACCCTTGAGCTAGTTGTCAAAACAAGTGCCTTAAGCGCTCGCCTTAGTAGTCCGGTGAAGCTGTTAAGACCTTGCTTGGTCAATAGCGTAGTCAGTTCGAAAAAAAAGGTGCTTGTATTGTAATTTTGTAGCAAAACGTAAATACATTTTATAGGACCTATGTCGTGCAGTATGTGAACAACAAAATTTTTATTCATACGTTAAAGAAATGTACAGATAATAAAATAACATTTGATTCATGATTCACCATAACATCTTTGCCTGTTTTGTCAGAGTGAACGGCGGTACAGTAAGCTGTTCAGAACAATTTGTAGCAATAAACGTTATTTAGAGCGTGTCTTAATTCGTATTTTAAACATTATTCACCAACGATTATTCAAATCGTAGATATAATGATGGACACTGTATATGATACATAATTATTCTCGTAAATTGTTTTTCTCATCTTATGTAAAATGAAATGTTAAGACGCAATTTACTACAATTTTTATCATGAAACATGTATTATACGAAGATAATAGCGTTAAATTACCTGTGTTTAAAAATATGTAGGAAGTTTATGCAACACGGCTTAACGACGGTTTATGTAAACCCGTTAACTTTTGAATAACGTTCTCATGGACCAAAAAATGTTCTGTATTCGAATTCCAGTTCTATTGCAATGATGATCGCGTTAGACGCTTTACACGCGGTTTTCGTATAATCAACATCGTGACGATTCAGTAATGTAGGCATAGTTTGTACACAATATCGATTGTGCTGCAATTGTGACAACCATATTTGGTGTCAACACATCCCCAGCGATGTGCAATTTCGGTCTCATTTAGAAAGCAAGGCTAAACTGACAACTACAAAGCTAGGTATCCTCAACCGGTTAAAGCGGTGTTGCAGTCCAAAGCAACGACTATAAAGCACAAGTACGTCGTCTTATCGACTACTGCTCACAAATTTGGGGTCTCCCGCCTACCAGCTTTCTCCTTTCGATCCGAACAAAAGCGAGCTATTCTCATTAGCATGCGGTCTAGATTCATTATAATTTCGGAAAGACATTGGGCCTTTATGTGTTCTTTACGACATGTACGATGGAGAGTGTTCCGAAGAACTTTTTGACATGATGCCTTCAACGCCGTTCGAAATTTGCATCTCCCGCCACTTGATGGTTGGTTGAGCATTCACTCATTTTAAACGTATCAAAATAGCGACAACCGTAAGGTTCTCTAGAACCAACAGTATACGCATGTTAGTATAATGGAATGGATTGGCGGTACGATTTTCCTCCTGGGTTATGACATGGGGCTATTCAAAAAGATATTGAAACAACAGTAATGCTCCCGGTGTTGCAGTTGTTCATAGTCGACAGTAACTATTTATCATTACGTAGAAGGTGGTAGAGCCACACTGTAGCTATTACTAGTTTCAGTATAATAGGTCGGCTCGCCCGGGGTAGTACCACTCTCTCCCGTAGTCGGACCTGAGGGGATGGGCCGGGGAGCCCATCTCCTCATTGCACAGGTCCGGCGGACGAGGGGAGGTAGCTGGTGTGTACCCAGCTGCCTCTCTATAGGTAGGAGCCCGGCGGTGACCTTCCACCGGGCGGACCGTTGGGGCGGCTCTATAAGGTTGATTAGCATTGTACGATCCCTTGCCGCCCCAACAATTACGGTCTGTCGGTACACCGTGGGGTTTTAGTCTGTGCGAGTCGGACATAACCCACCCTTCCCCCCGGGAGGCTGGGGTATCCATAAGGGATTTCCCCACGTTAATAAAAAAAAAAGTACCACTCTCTCAGAGAACACCAACGTGAAGTAACAGTGCTTGCATTGTTGCGTTTCGTTCGGTCAGTGAGAGCGCCGGAGGCCCACCTCGTTTCCCCCTTTCCCTTCCCCTTTCTCCTTTCCCTACCCTTCCCCCATACATAGGCTGGCAACGCACTTGCGACTCCCCTGGTGTTGCTAGTGTCTATGGACGGTGGTGATCACTTAACATCAGAAGACCCACCTGTTTGTTTGCTTCCTTTTGAAATAAAAATATATAATAGTAATAAATGTGAAATATCATTTCGCAATTGAGAAACAAGATAATTCGTTTTGGTTTCAAGTCTCATAAATACATAGATTCAAAACTTCGAAGTTCATTACTTTGATGTATTGATTACTTTTCATCATAGACAAGAACTGTTCACATTTACATATGCCTCCAGATGGGAAGATCACTTTCTTCGCGGAAGATTTTAAGAAGTAAAACCCCGCGGACGTATCATGAACACGGTATGGGCACGATTTAAGATTCACAACTAAATACACTGACGGTATATGGAAAAAATGTAATTGTCACCGTGTTTCACTAGCAGCGTGCCCGATGTCCCCATTCCGGGGATCGATTCTAGGTTGCATATCCGGGGATCATTCTAGGTAGCGTGATCTATGGTGACGCGGGTGTTGGCGCGCATATTCTTCGTTTGAAAGGTTGGAAAGGTTGGTTGAACGGTAAAATGGGAACATAGAAAAGAACATAGGTAACTTTTATCTAAAAAAAATACAGTTCCGGAGATAGGACACATCTACATACGTACGTAAGCGAAGCAGCGAGCAAAATCTAGTTGTCCATAAAAAAATATTTCTGTAAAAGATATACTTTTGATTAATCAGATATTTTTTTAGAACTAACTACGCTATTGACCTACCAAGGTCTTAACAGCTTAACCGGACTACTAAGGCGCTTATGGCACTCAGCCGATTTTATTTGACAACTAGCTCAAGGATGCACGGGACACCTCGGCTTGGGCTGTTGCCTGATACATGCAATTCGCGAACCACTTAGCTAACCGAAGCTAAGCTAACTATTCATACATATATGAGTTGTTGAAACATATATGTGTACCGGCATACATACCTCAACAACTCTTATATATATTTCGTTTGAATTGTTTGTTATTTTAAGTGATAATGAATTTTATAAATGTTTCTATTTAAATACACTTACACCAGCGTGAATACTTTTACTTATTATTAATATTCATATATGTATAATGTATACTATACCGTGATATAAATAATTCAAAATTAATTAAATAATTAAGAACCGATGTAATACTATATTTACAAATATGTAAATCCGTTCAACGACTTTATATAAATTCTATGTATATCTAAGAACATGAACGCCGATGACAGTTTTTATTGTGTGTTTATTCAACAAATCTGATATTGTACAGGTAAATAATATATTCTCTTCGTCATAAAGCGAGTATTCAGAGACGACACCAATAAAAGCTTTATGATTAGTTAAACCGCTCGCGAGGACGATTCATTATGGGCCATTATGCGTCGTGTTTATCGGCTTACTCTATACAAGCCAATAAAATAACGAACGACCGAGATAAGAGATGGACAGTCTCCTAATCTCCGGAACAAGGGACACTAATTCGATTGTGGTTTTTGGTCGAGCCTTTTTCGAGTTTACGCCACAAATTGAAGTGTTAAAAAAACTACAAATTGGATTTTTTTTTGTGATCATTCATTAGTTCAACGTCGAATGGAGCTGGTCGTGTCGTTTTCGCTCAATTAGTTGAATGGATATCCAAAACTCGTTGGTGGTACAAAGTTATGTTACACTCTTACGTAAATGTTTTAATATACCGCTATATTAAAACACTTACTAACATACATTAAAATTACATAAATTATGTGGAAACGATTTGTTGATAAGCAGTATTAATGTGGACAAAAATTTATATGTAGTTAATTGATTATAGAATAAATTTGGATAACATAATGGATTGCTAATTTTATGGCCCATAAGTTGTGTATAGATACATTTATTATTATTTATTTATTTCATTTTATGTCACTGATTGTGTACGTAAAATAAATGTTTTTAAAAAATTATTATTACCCTGTTACTTGATTTTTTTTACTTTGTGAAACCCTTGTTACCATTTGAACAGACACAAAAATATTACGCATATTATTCTGTAGATATTCTTTATTTGAGGAACGATGATTATCTGTCGTATTCCATTCACATGAGCTACGTAATTACTGTTAAGGTGTTTTAAGCTAGCTTTTTACCACTACATGGTCGGCAGTGAGACATCTTGTCCTAGCGCCGAGACCAGAGTGTGACGTTCCTCCTCCCACGCAACACACTCAAACAGAGTGTGCTGCGCGGTGTCCGGGTCAACGCCGCACTGATGGCATACGGCGGTCGGCTCCCTGCGTGCTATCCGGTGCAGGTACCAACCGAAGCAACCGTGCCAGGTCAGGACCTGCACCAGACGGAACGTCAGGGAGCCCCATCGTTTATTATTCCAATCCGGCAGGGGACCAGTAGTTCCTGAGATTACCCCCCTACAACGTCACAAACCTTACCTCTTTATAATATTAGAATAGATTATTGAAAAGTTTAATTAAATCGAATAATTTTTGTGTGAAATAGTAACATCTACCCATCCTTACATACTTTGTAGTTTATAAAATACTATTAGGATAAGAATATTGAAGTTCCTGGTGCGTACTTATTTAATGTTAAATGCCCAACGCCAAAATTTATTTTCTGCTTTGAAAACTTATTAACGTACCATTAAATATTTTAAAATCACAAAATTTATTGAAATAAAAATCTTATTTAATATAACATTTGGTACTTAACATTTTCAACTAGTAAACTTGTCTTAACATTATATATGTCAACATATATTAACATATATCTATATTAATAAATCTGTAGCTTTATCTATACTTCATACTCTAGTATATATTTTTATCAAGTTTTGTATTAAATATCTTCTATATGAACACCTAATCTAATGTCTGATATGAAAAAATCTGTCCATCCGATTATATTTCTGAATTTAATTAAAAAGCGGCTCTATTGGTCGTAATGATTTTTCTATATGAACTTAACGTTATTTTAAATTAATAAATTATAAAAATTATCAAAAGTAATTTTAGAAATCATAAAAAAAACCATATAACTACATTTTTCCGGGCGGTAGAGGACATAGCTTTTATATTTGACTTGCAAGTGACTACCGTTAATAGGTGTGACACTCATCATATTGGTTCACTCATGTCTGTCACGTTTCTGGATTAGCCAGTGTATACTCAGGAGTCGAGAGACTTGCAGGACGGCATGACAGTGGCAACCACTGATGTATTGCAGTTGTATCGGTGGTATACTTTTTTTTTCTCGAACTGATTTCGCTTTTGACCCAGCAAGCTCTCAACAGCTCTTCACCGGACTACTAAGGCGAGCGCTTAAGGCACTCAGCCGATTTTACTTTGACAACTAGCTCAAGGGTGCGCTGGTAGACGTTCTTGGATTGTAATATGAGTATCAGTGCACAGTGTAGTGACTTTGTCGTGTTACTATAAAATAATAATTACTGTAAAATAATAATTACTGTTTATTGTGAAGTCTTGGGTACAGATGATATCCTAACTAATATTAAAAGTGAAAGTGGGTTTGTTTGTTTGTTACGCATACACGCCTTAACCACACAACCGATCATCTTGAAATTTTGCATACACGTTGTGAGATCTACGTAAACACGAGCGAAGCCGCGGTCAAATGTAGTACAATATGCCTATAAAAATAACATTTCGCATTTTCTATACTGCTATTATGAAGAGAGTGGATTTAATTTAATATTTTGTATGGATACATAAAAAATTTTTAACCGATTTAAAAAAATGCTTCATGTATAGAAAGTTACATTTATATAAGCCATAGCAATAGAAATAACGTGGGCTGTATTTTATTTTCAAAATCCACCTTGACACAGGAAAAACCGCGAGCATTGCTAGTATATCATATATAAAGTTCCGTCATTGAAATAAAATATTCAACGTATTCTTTGGGACCGGGTTTTCAAGGTGCTACAAGTTGTGCAGAGTTGGACTACGGAAGCATAACACCCACAAGTTATACTGTCGTAAAACATCAGTGCATACTTTACTATGTTACCAATTTCAAGTTTATTTGTTGTTTTTTAATTTATCTATTATATACAAATTTGTGAGAATTGTTCCTTCACCTTCCAAAATGATTCCGATGATGAGTAGATTAAAAATAGTAAGGATAATTAAAAAAAAAACGACTTATACACACATTAAAGAACACACAGCAGACAGAGACACTTCGTTATTTATTTTTATATATGAGAGGTTGACCATAATTTCACTTTATATTCTGTTGATCTAGCAAAAGATCGTAACATCCAAAGTCATTACAGGAAAGTTCCTTTCAAATGGGCTGACAGAACACTCCAATTTCAACAACATAGTTTCATAATCAGATTGGTGTTATGTTCGGTGCTGGTTTCATTACGAAGTGTTACTTCGTCAACAGTTAAATTTAATATATATTATTAATGGTTTATATTCCACTATTAGTGACAAAATTAAACAACATCCGGACGCAAAGTAAATTCCAAAAAATAAAGGTAGATTGGCTACAAGTCATAGCTATCGTCGACCGACTAAGTTACTCGACGCTATGATGGCTGTTGATAGCGTGTTCGGTCACCGCGTTGATGTAGGTTCGAATCCTTACAACTGAATCGGAGCTTCGGTATTCGGTAGCTTCGGTACAAATATATTGTGATAAAACCATATGATGATGGATTTTTCTATTTCCGCCTAGTTAGCGGAAAATCTATCTGCAAGCCCCTGTTGGTGTATTCCGGTATTTGCAATTAAGAGCCAGATTTAGCGTGTTTACCGTCTTACACTACAACGTTATTTATATCCGATGAAATTGTGGTTAATTTTTAAAATCTATAGTGTTGTAAGCAGTGTGAAAAAATAAGTGTTATATGTAGGTATATTTGCATTTTACTAAAATACGTGTACTCGAGCGTTTTTAAATTATCCTCAGTTAAATTACTTAATAATTGCAATTGAATATGAATAAACAATAATACATAAAGGAGTTCCAGCAGTCTTGTTCCACGCCAATATTATTCCGTAGCTACTTTCTCTTTGAACTGACTACGCTATTGGCCTAAAGGGCCTTCACAGCTTTAACGAATTACGGTTCCGAAGTTACGAATACTTACGCCAATGTATCTAGTGCATACTGTAAAAACTCTAAACGACTAACGTGCTCCTGACAATCTTTACGCTTTAGTCTATTGGTTTTACCACTAACGATATCTGTTTAAAAAGTGTCTAGAACGCGTGAACCAGCATTTTTTGACACGACTGATGTATTGCGATGTCTACGTTTGCGAGGGCAATTTGATAGGATAGCGAACGTCAAGCAGATAAAAAGGAAACGAAGATGCCTTCTAGACAAACAATAAAAACATATTTTTGCTAGTACACTCAAAATAACCGATTATACTCGAGATTTACAAATGTATCCACAGCAATTGTGATTACTGTCATGAATCAATAATAATTAGAGAATAGAATTATTCGAGGAAAACTACTTCGTGCGGACACAATCATCAGGTTAGCAATGACGGCTTATTGATAATATTTTCGGACACCGCATCAATCGATGTATGTTCAGATTTCTACATTGAACTAGAGCTTTCGATAAAGAAAGACACCAGTCTAAATATCGGAAGTTAAAAAGTTGTCACTAAGCATTCGTGTTTTTGTTACGGCAGCTGTAGTCGAAAACCAGTTTCTTTTTAGATCTAGTTCTTATATTATCTTGGGCCGTAGCTTAACTTAACATCAGGTAAGATTGTGGCCAAATGCGTAAATAGTAAAACAACGTATTGGATATTTAAAAATTAATGGTTCTTTATTTTCCTACCACATTAAACATTTCTCGGGCTTTTTATTTTCTAAATGCTTTTACAAAGTCACCCAGTAGCGTTAGTATTCAAATTGACGCAAACAAACGTATCAAAACCCGAATGATTTATTGGTAGGTGTCTGTAGAGAGGCAAACCTTTGACCTCTACGACTAATGACCTCCATGATCACAGCTCACAGTTTAAAATACAATATTAAATTTCGAATTCACAAAATGTCCTGTTTATTTGTGACAATAATCGTGAACCTATTAATTACAATCAAATTGTATTAAATGACCAATCGTCGTATAGTAAATCAGGTGACAAATACACTTAAAGCACTCGTGGACCTTTAAAAGTCTACAATAAGGTGATTTTAACACATTTAGCGTATCATTCGTATAGTTAAAAGCTGTATAATAGCGTTATCTCAGGGCCGGTACTAAATTGGGATGTCTCCGCGCGCGGCGAGGCGTGGCGGGCCCTTATCAGTTTTGTCGTGTTCATCTTGAGTTGTGTTAGGCTTTACTCGGCTATATTTACGTCGAGCGACATCGGGGTGGCGAGCCTCGAGCCTACACGTGAAAATGTCACAAACATATAGCCTTTGCAACTTTTGAAATTTACTCGTAGTATTTTTGGTATCTACGCTTTATCTTTACATGCAGATATATTCTAGAGTTTGTTTTTAAATTTCGCTTTTGCGATGTGAATTTTAGTATTGCCAACTTTATGTACATCTAACAGTATGGGTTTATTTTATCTTAAGATTTATTATTAATTTTTTTACACTTCATAAGCGGTTAATATATTCGAGTGATATTGATATTATTAGAGTTATTGTCAGTTCAGGCGTAGGGGACAACCCTTGCTTGACGCATCGGTTTGATGAAGCGCTTTTTTGATACTTTTTCTTGTTGTTCTTTTTTTTCGTCTTATTGTCCGTGGTCCATTGATAAACCTACAGGTATACGTACTCAGACAGGCGCCAACATTCCTCGTTCCGACCTCACACTTACTCGTGGCCTTATAAAAACGGGCACGCTTTTTTATATTAGCACTTTTTGGACTTATTTGCCTCTCTTTGTGACCATCGTGCTTGTTTGTTTTGGATATTAGAGCGGCTATAGGAAGTGGACGCGATAAAACTATTGGTTATAAGCGTTTTATTGTACCAATTTTGGATATCCGTTTTCGTTTAACTCCAATTTATTATCACGTTTCATTTGTTACATTTCTCAATGAATTAAATTGATTTGTATTACATTTTATTACAGGCAAAAATACAAAGGTTATCAAATATTTAATAAAGTGATTCGTGAATTTATGACGTGTGTAGTAAAAAATACATTTGTTTAAAATATTTATTCCAAAACTACAGCGACCACGTTGCGTTCAGAAGTTAGTTCAGAAGTTGGTTATTAGATATAACCTTACTGTAAAATTTTAATGTATTTAAAAAAAAAAGTTCATATGATTAGAAAAAAAAAACATTGCACTAAACTATTACTATTATAATACTATATTAGTAAATACGTAGTGTTGTTTTGTAGCCTGTACATTCTTTTCAATATTTTGTGGTAGGCAACTGACCAAGAATATGAGATATTATTTTGTCTGAATTTAATTCAAGGACAACTTTATCGATTTTTAGGATTTTTAGTATGTGGGAAACGTGTATCATTTCGCAATTGATATGTTATAAGAATTAATTATAATACTTTTAAAATCTTTAAAAGATCAAAAGTTATTATTCTGTTGATCTTACGTATCTTGTGAAGCGATCTTGATTAAAATTTGTAGACGAGAAGTATATGATATTCAAATATCGATATATTATCAACTAGCTGTACACGCAACTCCGCACGCGATTTTTTCAAATTGTATTAAAGAAATATAAAATTGTGAGACCATGTACAATTATAGAAATGCTCTTTAAAAACAATTGTAAGTACGACACGCACGCCACTTACAATAACATGTAACGTATACATTAGATATATAAATATTAATAGTGTGTCAAATGGGGCATTTCACGTGAAGCGGACAACGAAAAAAAGGTGAGGTTCTGAAATTCGTTCATATTCAGTCTATTTGGACTTCTAGTAGGTATAAATGTGAATGCATAATTATTATTTTTCTATCACGTTTATTTGTCAAGTTATGGGCTTCTAAAGAACAGTCACATCTGAAATTCAGATTTTTTGGAAGTAGTTTTTCGAATTGAAGAAATTTACAATAAAATATTAAACGCATCGATTTATATAGCAGAATAATCGCTCTTTTTGAAAATAAAATAAAACTTAGAAAAAACTTTTTTTTAATGCTCAAAACCGAAAGTTAAATTTTCGAAACAAAATTTTAATAACTTGGCATATTTTTTTTTCTTTTTTTTTACTCTCTTTCTTTTTTACTTTCTTTATTTCTTTAGTGACTGTATGTTTCAGGATTTCAACAACACTAGCTTATCTGTGACCCTCGACCAGCGTCTGGAGGAGCCGGTACTGCAGGGACAGGGCTGCAGTCGACAGAAGCGCTTGCTGGTCGCCGCCGCCAACGCGCACTACACACGCCGACTCACTCTTGCCAACATCCTCACCGCTTGCGACAAGTAACTATTCATCTTATACCTCCTAAGCCATCATCATCATCATCACCATCAGCCTGTGTAAGACCCATTGCATTACCTTACCTCTTCGCGACGGAAGCTATAGACATAATCACCAAGATATTGAGAAATTTAAACTCTGAGAAATCGGTCACAGTACTGTGTTTTCCAACATACAGTAAGTAGTACTATAAGAACATTTCTCAGGCACAGGTTTCCTCACGTTTTTTTTTTATTTCAAAATCAGGCAAACGAACATGTGGGTCACCTGATGTGAAGTGGTCACCACCGTCTATAGACACTAGCAACACCAGGGAAGTCGCAAGTGCGTTGCTAGCCTGTGTATGGGGAAGGGGTAGGGATAGGAGAAAGGGGAAGGGAAAGGGGGAAAGGAGGTGGGCCTCCGGTGCTCTCACTGACCGAACGAAACGCAACAATGCAAGCACTGTTACTTCACGTCGGTTCTGTGTTCTGTGAGAGGGTGGTACTACTCTGGACGAGCCGACCCATTCATGCTAATACTA
>MU158715.1:1961116-2020626 GCA_015888305.1 Antheraea pernyi
AAAAAAAAGAAGATTTTACTTTATAATTTTTACAAAGGGAATTTATGTCAGAACTAGTGCTATTTACATAAGACCTTCGATTGTTGGAATAAAGGCATGCAACTTTTTTGTTTCTGAAATAGTAATTGCAAATAATATATAGCTTTGTTTACATATTTTGTTAAAGATAACTCTTTTTTCGGCTAAGAGATACCGTCACTAGTTGCAATTTATTAACACAATATTCTTGTCTATTGCTACTTTTAATATGTATTCTTCTATTCGGACATATAATATTGAATATGTGTAACACATATGAGTAATAACTACCCCAAATCATTTCTACAGCTTGAATGAGTAGATACAAGATGCTGTATATTAATATAACATCTTTTAAGTGCGTTACCTTTAAAAAAAATCTACCTTACAAAGCGCCGACCTCGTACTCTGTGTGACATGCATGTACATCAATCGTTCTATCTCCTTAACCAATTCTGTGCCAACTATAAAAGCTATACTATATTTTATGTGTATTTTAAGCTACGTTTTGATGTAAAAAAAAAAGAAAAAAAAATATGCCAAGTTATTAAAATTTTGTTTCGAAAATTTAACTTTCGGTTTTAGCATTTAAAAAAAAAGTTTTTTCTAAGTTTTATTTTATTTTCAAAAAGAGCGATTATTCTGCTATATAAATCGATGTGTTTAATATTTTATTTTAAATTTGTTCAATTCGAAAAACTACTTCCAAAAAATCTGAATATCAGATGTGACTGTTCTTTAGAAGCCCATAACTTGACAAATAAACGTGATAGAAAAAATAATAATTATGCATTCACATTCATACTAGAAGTCCAAATAGACTGAATATGAACGAATTTCAGAACCTCACCTTTTTTTCGTTGTCCGCTTCACGTGAAATGCCCCAAATGAGGTTTATCATCAACAACATATTTAAAACCTTAACCGACCATATAACTACCCCAGAGCTCACTTACACTGTATGAGGAACTAATGAAACAATGATTTAAAGATAGGTTTTGATATAATATGTCCATATTGTCAATAAGTAATACGTTTATGGTCTAATATAATATAAGAAAGTCCCCTTCTATCTTTAAAATTACTATTAATAATTATACTATTGAATTCTAAACAATGAATGAGCTGACGTCTTGAAATCTTGCATAAATATAAATCAAGATATAACAGTTTATATCTGTCTAACTAAGCAGTTTTTAATATTTGTCAATTTAAATAGTGCTCATTGAACTCGATAAAATATTCTTATATGTTACTATGGTTACTGAGTTATGTGGACGAAAGCTCGGTAAATTTATTTAAAATGGCCACTAAGATGACCAAAAAAACATACAGATATATGAATTTCAATTATATTTATACTTGGAGTCCAGTACAACCCACGTCTTACGCACATGCATAGAGTGAAAAACATATTTTTGCTAAATTTCATGCGGACGAAGTCGCGGGTAACAGCTAATCTAAAATAGAATAACCTAAATTACTTCTTATACGGTCAGCTATCTGCCAGAGGAAGTCTCGTGAAAATTGGTCAAACGGACATAACACTGCGGACGAAGCCATGGTTAACAGTTAGTCTAAATTAAAATAGACTAAATTACTTTTTATAATGTCCGCTATCTGTCGGTGAAAGTTTCGTGAAAATTAGTCCAATCAATTTGGAGGTAGTACAGCGGGCGAAGCCACGGTTAACAGCTAGTATAAATTAAAATTGCCTAAATTACTTTTTATAAGGTTAGCTATCTGCCAGTGAAAGTCCCGTTGAAATCGGTTCAATCGGTTTAGAGATAGCACTGCAGACGAAGCCGCTGTTAATAGCTAGTCTAAATAAGAGTAGTAGTCTAAGTAACCCGCTGCAATTTTAGCTGCCTCCTAGTGAAATTCCCGTCAAAATCGCTCAAGCCGTTTCGGAGATTAGCCGGAACAAACAGACAGACAGACAGACCGAGAAAAATTTTAAAAATTGCATTTTTGTTATTAGAAGCGTGTATACTTTCATACCAAATCAAAGCCAATCCTGATGGTGGGCATTGAAATCCCCCAGCAATACCAGTTCTGCGGAAGGATACCGCTGCTGTGCAAGGTCCGCTGTTGCCATAAGGTGTTCGAAGCTATTATATGTCATAAAAACAGTTACATAAGTTAATTAAAAGATTGATTTCCAAGGTGCCTTAATGAAGTTTTTTATATCGGAATTATATGTTATTCAAAAGTGATATACTTTAAAAAATATAAAGAATACATTTAGAAATCGTATAAAAATAATAATAATATTTTATTTAATACCACCGACTTCCATGAAATTTTGTACATGCGAACCATGCGTTTTTTTTCCTCGAACTGACTACGCTATTGACCTGGCAGGGTCTTCACAGCTTCACCGGACTAGTGCGTCATTTGACTGTTGCTAATGTATAAGAGTTATTAATAAAATACTTTTAGAAACCGTAATTTTTTTTTTATTCCAATCGATTTTAATGAATAGTGATGTACACAGGTAGTATATAGCATATTACAATGATCGGTAATACTTTTAGAAAACATAAAATACATACATATTTATATACAAATTTCTTCTGTACGTGTGTATGTCACTGAACTCCACCTAAACGGCTGGACCGATTTTGATGAAATTTCGTGTGCGTGTTCGAGTGGATCCGAGAATGGTTTAGATTCACAAAAATCCTGGTAGGTGGCGCTGCGGTTGAATTTTAGATTTTTTTTATTATCATGGCAGGATAACGTCCGCCGAGCCCGCTAGTATTCTAATAAAATTAAATAGCAAATTGAAAATAAATATTGCATAAAAACAACTTGTGGAGTCGGATATCTTAACCTAGAAGACTTTTAGGCTCTGAGTTACATTAATTACCCTCTTGTAACATTGTTTGCAGCAAACAATTTTTACGACTTACTGAATATAACCTATTCCTTCTCTTGAAGAATTATATACCTGTTCATTATTTGATTTTTAACTAGCTTTTGCTCGCGGCTTCACTATCGTAGATATAGGGGTTATCTCACAGAAACAGTACTTGTTTCTAGATGAAAGATACCGTATCTCCTTTTCTGTACCAATGACAATGTCTATGCAAAATTTCATGATCATCGGTCGAGTAGCTAAGGCATGAAAGCAAAACAAACTTACATTCCCATTTATTATATTAATATGGATAATAAAATGTAGAACAATATTAAACTGTATATTTTTAAATACTCATAATTAAATGCTTCGTAAACTGCAATCTATCTCTATATATTGCAAAAGGTAACATCTCTCTGTTTTTTTCTTCGTACTGTCTGTGCTATTGGCCTAGTAAGGTCTTAACAGCTTCACCGGACTACTTAGGCTAGCGCTTAAGGCACTCATCGGATTTAATTTTGACAGTTTATGCAATTCGCGACCTAACTGAGTTAACCTAAGCTAAGCTACATATTCATACGTATATAAGTTAGTGAGATATATATGTGTACCAAGCATATATGCCTCAGTAGCTCTTATATGTATTTCGTGTCGGATAATTTCTTTTGTCTGAACTAATTCAGTTCGATAAGCATATCTCTGTCTGTCTCTTTGTCTACCGTTAGTATGTTTATAACTTGAATAATACTAAGATTATTTACATGATACTTTTTGACGATTTTTATCAATTTTATCCTCTGGTTAGACGTTAATATATATTTTGTTACATCACGTACCTAATTAAGATATTAAACAAGTTAGGAGCGTTAAAGAAAAAGAAAAATAATTAATTTACAGAGCAGTATTTGTCCAGCAAAATTGTAATTTGTATAACCTGATTCGTGTCTTGTTAGTTGCAGATTAATGAAAACGACACCAAGATATTGCCAACGAGTGAAAGTTGCGTAAAAAGTTGTCACGGTAATGTTTACTGATTTTGATAATTTATTTCTTTTTTTTTTTTCTTAGGAGGCAAACGAACAGGCTGGGCATTGATGTTAAGTGATCACCACCGTCCATAGACTTGCAACACCAGGTGAGTCGCAAGTGCGTCGCCAGGCTGAATGGGTCGGCTCGCCCGGGGGCAGTACCAATCCTCTCGCAGAAAACTGACGTGACGTAACAGTGCACGCATTGTTGCGTTTCGCTCGGTCAGTGCGACCGCTGGAGACCCACCTCCCCTCTAGTCTCTCCCCTCCTCTCCCCTTCCCACAAACACAAGCTGGCAACGCTCTTTCGACTTCCCTGGTGTTGTTAGTGTCCATGGACGGTAGTGATCATTTAACATTAGGTGACTCACAAGTTCGATTGCCTGCTATGACATAAAAAAAAGCTATACTTGAGACCCAGTATCTCTATGTTTAGCGTCTTTACCATCTTAGACCACATCGTCATTTAACTAACTAAATTAAACTAAAGCAACGCTAAAACCCCCACTCCCCCTCCCCCAAACACAGGGTGGCGACGCACTTGCGACTCTTCTGGTGTTGCAAGTGCCTATGGACGGTGATGATCACTTAACATCAGGTGCCTACCTGTTCGTTTGCATAATAGGGTATAAAAAAAAAGATGTGGTCAAACGATAAAATCTATATAGTATAAAAAAAGAGATGATAAATGGTTACCGTTGCTAAAGGACAACTGCAACACCGGGGGTATTATCGCTGCGTTGCCGGCCTTGAAGAGCGTGATTTAATCCTTTTTTGGAAGAGCCCCAAGTTACAAACCTGAAGGAACACGGTAGTCCGGTGAAGCTGTTAAGACCTTGCTTGGTCAATAGCATAGACAGTTCGAAAAAAAAAAAAAACTGAAGGAACACGGTACCGGGTAAATCATTCCACAACGCTATAGCATACACGTAGTGAAGGTTCTGGAGAACCTTATTAACCAGGTAATGAGTCTTCATGACCACTTAAATAAACGTGATAATAAACAATTTAATTAAATCATATTTCCCTAAATCCGTTCTGCTTCTTAAATAGTTTTGAAACGTGTTAATTAATTTAAATTAATGGTACCAGCCAGGCGAGTTTCAAAGTTCACCGCTACGGGCAATAAAATTAGCAAGAACAACGCGGAACTAAACGTATTAGCATTTTATGAATGGGCTAAAAGCATAACATGGATATTTGAAAGTCGATGTCACCAGCTACAATAAATTTGATTTGTATCTTTATATATACGTAATAAACTTAACACGGAACAGGCTTCGTGAATATTATATATGTTCGAGCACTCACATTTAAGTATTGTTTAATCGTTGGTCATATAAATTAAAAAAACACAGTTAGTGCGAACCGTTATTCTTTTTTATTTTAGATGAAAAGATAATGTCTTATTGGTGGCTTTCTCGTATATTGCATACATTAACTTGGATTTGCATTTAACAATGATTTAGTGTATAAAACAAGCGATCTGTTGATGTTGAAGCGTTTAATTCGAATTATCATTACGAATACTATGATTGTTACTACTTTTTTTTAAAATTTTTATTTAATTTATGGACTTAATATAATCTTCATAAGTATTTATCATATACGCAAATTATCCCGTCTGTTTCGTTGTGCATTAAAAAAATACCAAAGAGTCAATTGAATTAAGCAATTGAATGAATTAAGCAGCCTAAACCAATCTACGAAAAATTTGATCACAGTCATAGATCAGATACATTCAGTAGCTTTGACTTTATTGAGCCACAAACGAACTGTATTCTCATTACATATATAGAAAAGAACATATATAGAGTAGTGGATGTCATCTAACTCATAACGAAAAGGAAACATTTCCAGAAGGTTGACCGTATTGCCCCGTTTTAAGGGAAATGCTTATATGCTCAAGGTGTTGGCTAGTACCCTCGTCATTAGACTCTTCGACGAAGCAGCTAACGAGTTCTTTCGAGAGCTACTGCGAGTTCTTTCGAGAGTTGCTGCGCATTCCCTTTGCTCTCGAAGTTTTGATTCTAAACTCTGCAAATATTTAACTTTTACCAAAGGCAGGATAGCTATAGCAAGTTGCTTAATGTCTTCTGTTGAGGCAGCAGCCGCACCAGGTCACAATGATGTAATGGGAAAATGTCGCGGCATCCAAGTATCGAGGTATGTAATAGCCCTTACCAAGAACAAATCCATCCTTTGGCGAATAAGTGTTATCTCGTCAGATCTCTTACCGTGATCACGTGTTACACTAATTATTTCCAGACTTTGTAGCTGATGGAGGCTGAAAAAATACTATAATCATAAATAATGTAAAAATGGTAATATTGGCTGATATATTTTTATGAGAGAATAAATAGATATAAAATAAAAATAAATAGATGAGTGCCATTGGCTAAATGGTATTAATAAATACTGACCGTGGTATCCTCGGATCCTTTACTTTGTCGGTCGACCACTCAGCCTCATAATAGCTACGTCTGAGAAACGCAATTTTGATGTATTTAAGAAAAAGATCATTTCCGGTACTAAATGACAATTTTAAAACTGCCAATTCATGTTCGTGCAAAAAAATTTAATAGCGTAAAGGTGAACATAATTGAGTGGAGGTATCCGGTTGAGTGTTAAAGCGAAATTTGTATAATAGATAGATTTATGTGTTTAGTTTTATAGTAATATAAATGTGGGTTTCTAAAAGTATTGTACTACTAAGATTAGTAATTTATAATGAATAAAAATTTATATGATTTGAATATTACATGCAACCGAATGATTAAAAAAATAAGAAATATGTATTTGCTTTTAGTATTATTAACAAATATACCTTCGTTTTTTTTTTATCGTAGTACAGCAAAGTGATTGTACTGTGCCTGATGGTGAACACATTACAATGGCGACTACCGAGAGACGCGCTATTCCTCGTCGGTCGCCGCTGTCATGCCGGCCTGCATAAATGTCTCTTCACGATACGCTTGAAGGACCCCATGTTATAGGAATGTTAATGTTATCTTTACTTCTATACTAATATTATAAAGAGGTAAAATTTGTGACGTTGTAAGGGGTAATCTCAGGAACTACTAGTCCGATTTGGAAAATTCTTTCGGTGTTATATAGCTCATTTATCAGGGAAGGTTATAGGCTATACGGAACGGAGCAGTAATGAAGAATGTTGCAAAATCGGGGTAGTTTTTCCTTTTCAGAGCTTCCGCTGCGTTTTAGCGCAAAATAACCATTCCACGCGTACGATGTCGCGGGCAGAAGCTATTAACTAATTATATTTTCTATACTAATATTATAAAGAGGTAAAGTTTGTGAGGTTGTAGGGGTTAATATCTGGGGAGTCGGAGAAAAAATGGTAAAACGTTTCTTACGAACGCTGCCTTAACGTTGAGAGATATATTATTGACTTCTAGAAAAAAGTTATAGTTATATATATTATATAATTAAAATATAAACCAGATCAAGATTCTTGTCGACTCTTCTCAATGTCTGGATTGTGAAACCGGTGGTAGTGGTTTGACGTTCATAAGCGCCTTCTCAGAGTCTAATTTGAATAAAGTATTTTTGATTCTGATTTAGTGTAAGTATTAGATATATAAGAATTTAGTTTGTTTGAGACGTTTTTATAAACTTATTTATTTATTTATTAGGAAAACTAACAGCTATAATACACAAAACATAGTTATTAGACTAGAAAAAACATCAAACCATTTATAAGTCTTCGCCGATATAAAACAGAATACAATCACTTGCATTATATGGTATTAGGTTAACATTATAATAAAGAAAGAAGAAATTCAAGAATATAAACAGTCTATTACTATTTGCAATCGCCATCATTAAAGAACGTCCTTGTTAAAAACGCTGTCGCTTTATTTACATTAGTATTAAATAGGTCAAAATCACCTATCTCGCTCATAGTGTTGAAGGAGTGACTAGCTCGCCATAAATATGAATTCTGCCGGTAATTTGTGGAAACAGTGGGCAGCGAAAGAGGGGGTTTGTACGTAGATGTTTGGTCGCAACATTAATAAATACTTTCGACAGAAATTCGGAACAATCTACAATATTAGAAGTAAATTTGAGCAGGTATGTAACAATGCTATCGTTGCTATATTGAAATCAATATCATAATAGTCATATATTTTTTTCCTCAAAGCTATAAATACTCTTTTATACATATTAGATATATCACAACTGCTTATCAGTTTTAATAAGTGCAAGTTCAGGGCGTTTGGAAAGTACAAAATTTGTTGGTATTGATGTTGGAGTAGGAATGTTTTTTTCTCTCTCGTATTTTACATTGCTATTGTTTTAGGTTATTATACAAAAATAGTTTTATTTATGTTATGAAGTATTTCAAAGTTATTACTGTAGCCTGCGTATAAACGATCTCAATAGGACGTAGCCCTAAAGCTAGTCACGCATCGTTGTCAGTCAGACGAGCATAGGTTCTCAATCAGATCCTTCGAGACGGAACACAGCAATCCGAGCAATAATGCTTTGTGCCATAAATAAGTGTGGCGGTGTTGGTGCTTCCGCTGTCGAACTTTGCATAGCCCCTACCTACCATTCTAATTTATAGTTTCTAGCGATCTTTCCCACTAATTTCATTATGTATCTATTAAATAAGATACACGATAATATTTTAGCGGTTATCATATGGCCTCAAACTATAAATAAATAGGCTTACTCAAAAAAATTCTACATACCTAAAATTCCGAATGAAAAAGAAGTCGAGGCGTTTATTAAAGAATTGCGTTTATTAACTTTACTCTGGTTTTTACATCCATTAGTACTCGGGGCAATAATTATATACATTGTTATACAATTTATTAATTAATCTAAAATATGATGAGCTGAAGTTCAATATAAAATATCAATATTACATGGACACAGGCCGCTATATTATGTGTTGCTAGTCTGACCTAAGCGCAATACGTCACGAGCATGTCGACGTTGTTGGTGACGGTCGGTGACACTAAATCACAAGATTTTACTCAACCAAAAATTCAAACACGCAAATGGTACAGTCGAGTATATACAATGTATGGCGCAAGCGTAATACGTAACGAGTATGTCGAGCTCAACGGTGACGTTTCACTAGCATGTCGTGCTCAATAGTGACGCGAACCCATAAGTTTATCCCTTACCAAATAAATTAATTTATAAATGGCTAAAGAAGTTTGCACTTTAAAAAGTGTATCGAATTTATTCAGTTAAAACATTCATTATTTTTAAATAATTAACTTATTAAGTGATATGTAAGAAATATAATATGTAATTAGGTATAAGGGAATACTGGTTAAAGGATATATTATTTGTATTCGAATCAGTGCCATAAAACGCAATTACTAACACAATTATCTAGATTTTTACAATCGCTAGCAATGGAGTTGTAATGATTTTCGCATGATTGCGCGTGCCTTACAACCCATTATTTGTTATTAGAAACCAAGTCGACCACAACTAACCAAAGATAGATATCAAACGAGTATTTTTCCCTATCGGAATCATTGTCGATTCGTGACTGCATATAACTTTATAAATTATATTAATTGCAAATATTTCGCTTTATCGTGAGGATATATATCGATCTAATGGAATCGTATTGTGATGATCTTCTCAGAAAATCATATATTATCAAAATAGAGGATGCTGATTAAGTGTAATTCAGTAGTAATTCAACTTTTCCAGTAGTTCTTAACTTTATTTTTATATAATTATTTCTCCAATTATCTAGGCATATATTTGGTTTAAAACACGGTCCATATTTAAGGCACTAAATAATTCAATTATCGAAGAATAATGCGAAACGGACATCGCATTCTCGAATCACTAAATTGTATAACCATAGTATTATTAGATTTTTCAGTTCTCACATATTAACAGCACCGCATTTTGTTTTGTTTCCGTTTTTATTTCACAAGTCTAACCTAACCTACCCGAACAAAGACGGGAACATTGAGAAAAATAAATCAGTTAGGTTAGGTTAAACTTGCGAAACAAAGACATCAAAAACCGGCCGTGGCGGCGGTCGGCGAGCGCACTGCGTTGTATATTAGCAACTTGATGAATTTTAAGTTAAAACGAAACAGTTTCGTCTCGGTTTGGTTAGGTTACGTTAGTTCACTATAGGACGGAGTGAACCTAGGGAAGGCTATGGAGCTTCCGGCTCCCAGGGAGGTATAGGGGGAGAGACGGAGTCTCAGGGAGGACGCCGTCGAAAGGTGGATGCAGGACCTGGCGGACGCGCGCATCGGGATGTACACCGTTGACGCCGTCCGCCCGGTCCTACGAGACTGGATCGGGAGGAAGTTTGGCTCCCTGACGTTCCGACTGGTGCAGGTGCTCACCGGACACGGTTGTTTCGGGTGGTACCTGCACTGGATCGCACGCAGAGAGCCGACCGCCGCTTGCCACGAGTGCGGCGCTGACGAAGATACCGCGCAGCACACTCTGTCTGAGTGTGCTGCGTGGGGGGAGCAGCGCCGCATCCTGGCGGCGGCCGTGGGAACGGACTTATCGCTGTCGAGCGTGGTTTCGGCCATGCTCGGCAGCGAACAGGCTTGGCGAGAGATGGCCTCCTTCTGCGAGGAGGTCGTCTCGCAGAAGGAGGAGGCGGAGAGGGCCCGCGAGGTAGACCCTGAAAGTGGCCGTTTCCGCCAAAGGAGGACAGGCAGGAGGAGAAGGCGCTTCGCCCAAGGGGCCCATCTCCTCATTGCACAGGGCCGGCGGACGAGGGGGGGGGAAGCCGGTGTGTACCCGGTCTGTCCTTCTATAGGTAGGAGCCCGGTGGTCACCTTCCGTCGGGCGGACCGTGGGGGCGGCTATACAAGGTTGATTAGCTTGAACGATCCCTTGCCGCCCCCACAAAACGGTCTGTCGGTACACCGTGGAAAAAAAAGGGAAGGCTATGGCTGATGGTGGAGCGGCGATGGAGTGGTTATCCTCTCTGTTGCTGGCTGAACCCGGGGGAAGGGGCGGGGGCCCCGACTTCCCATTGCACTGGTTCGGCGGGCTGGGAAGCACTCTCGCATCCGGGCTGCCTCAGCCGGGTGTGGCATGAAAGCGCCTGCCGCCGGGGGTGTCGCGGAGCTTACTCACGCTCCCCCGTGACACTCCCATAGTGCGGCGTACGGTTTGCCGTGGAGTTTTAGTCGGGCACGCAGTTGGCGGTCGACTCAGTTCAAAAAAAAAAGGTTACTTCACTATCGAAGTTAACTTTCTTATAATCTTCTTTTTTGTCTATCTGTTATTCTTTATACAATCAAAGGATTACGCACTATTTTATTAACATACCAATGTACAGACCTAGTTACTGGGGCAATGAAAATTTGCATATGTCTTCTACACAGTAGATGAGCATTAAGGAAGATTTTTGGATATTATAAAATTCGTTAATTTTCCATTAATCAGTCATTGTTTTATACACAGATATAAAATAAAGAGTCGAAAATAATTACTCCATAGAAGCCACGGGAATTTGCTACAGTATTATAATATAGGGTACATTTTATAATAAATGAAATCGCTCAAGGTACGTTTAAACAGGTTCCACTTGGTGATCTAATTTTAACGTGTTACAAAGTATACGATTTTGTTCGATGCCTTTTATTTTTTTTAATTGTGTTATTATTTGTTTAGGTTAATGTTCAAAGTTTGATTAGCCACCCTTAAACAAACGTGTATGTTTTGTTAGAGCTGACGATAAATCAGTAGGGTTACATTATTTGCATGGGATCCGTTTCTCCTACATTTTGACATATGATTGTAGTATTTCTAAGCAAAGTGAGTATTTTGATAGGTCTAATGGAACGACAAACATTATGATAAATAAATAATTATATGCCGGGGCGCTTATATACTAAACACTTTTTTGTTCTGATGCGGTGTTGTTTTTTACCTACAGCTTCTCCCCTCATAATCTCAAAGCTTACTTAACATGTTTCGATTGGACGACAAATGGATTGCGTTTTAATTTCGAGTGTTTATTAATTTTCTGAATTAAATTCGTTTTCAAAGGATTCGAAGCGATATCTGTATTGCCTAATCTATTCATATAAATAACATTCCAGTGTCTGTTGTTTATCCGTCGAAATGGCTACCATCAATTTTGACGACACTCTTACGAGCAAATATACTTTTTTCCAGTATTATTTAGGTTACATGTTATTATAGGAGGAAAGTAATTGTAAAATTTAAAAGTAAAAGTTAAAGTCGGTTCTTGGTTTATAGGAATGAAATAGATTACTATTTGTAATAACAAAAGAACAATAAAAATAATAAAATACAGCTCAAAATGAATCTGGCTAAAAAACGTACTTTCCATGAAACAGTACAAATATCACTACAACAACGAAGTCTCCATCACCAGCTAATGTGTCTATATGTAAATATTATAAAATAAAGTGACTGTATAAACTGAACAATCTATCGTTAAGGGAATTTCTTTCGGAATGTTTATATGTATACATGTATATTATATGCATAGAAAGTAGAGAAAAGTCGACATACTGTAATCAAGTTGTAAGAAAGAATTTTCGGATGCTTACAACGAAGATTTTTTTAAATGTATTACAGAATTGTAAATCTGAAAAATGCGTACAGTAAAATACAAGAAAATTGACCAGTACAGCGCAACATTTTATTGAATATCTTGGGAGATTTAAAATTACGCGTAAGTGTTTGTATATTCTTACGTACTTTCATGAATTATGTATGAATTTGATCAGCTGTAAATATTAAAGTGCCAAAAAAATTACCTTCGTTATTGAGATTCTTATGAGGGTACATGAAGGCGAGGTCCATCGGTGGTTAAATATAAAATCTATTTTTGTATTTTATTACGTTATACCATGATTAATTGGAAATGTAAGGAATAGAGAAACCTCAGTAGTGAAATATTGAAAACGAATAATGAGAAGGATATATTTATCTCAACGACATAGTATTTAAATTACAATATGGGTATAAACAAATTCCTCAAATGTATTGTGGGTGAGAATCCGTGGTATCAACATTAATGGTGTAACTTTCACAAGATGGTGATATTTTTTTATTGAATTACAACAAAAAGAGGGCGTTATAAATACATTACAATACAGAAACATCAACGAACAATAACAAACCAAGCATCCATTACAAGTCATCGCTTTGATTGTGGCCTGCATAAATGCTTCTCGTAGGAACCAATGTTATAAGTAAGGAGAGGAACAGGCTAAGATATAGGTAAATAAAACGTTAACGAAATACAAGATATTGCACCTTTTTAGGTCATACCAAAATGGCATTTTTTATAATATTAGAAAAGTGAGCGCACATTAACGATTATGCTTCAGTATAAACAAAAAATGACTATTAAGAGGCATGAATCAATTTTGAGTTCAACTACCTCGACGTTCTTAGTTTAAGCATCTAACGTCTTGAGAAACTAGCATTCCCTTTAGTCTTTCTACATAGCATTTTTCTTTGTACATTGTTTTAGAATAACGTATTGGCTATATTTTGTTTCAATGTAAACAGATGGTGATAGGGCTCTATCTAAGTCCACCAGGCTAGCTACGACACTCGAGTTGAAAATCTGTCGCCAAGTTGGTGGGTGCAACTGCAACTTCGAGCCAGTTCCCGTCTAGATTTAGCGTGTTTACCTTAGATTTACCTTAGGCCACATCGCTTTTTAACAACAGATGACATTGTGGTCAAACGCAAAAACCTATATAGTATTTTAAAGATGTCTGTCTATAATACTGAAAGATAGTGAACGAAGATTTTTGATTTCCATTGTATAAATCTCTTCATTTACAATGCTGTGTGTATGTCATCCTGGGTACAAGCAGGCATCATTAACTACCTTTAACTTACTTTAGACATATTTGTGTATTTCCTAAAGTATATATAGCTTTTAAGTCGATGAGATAAAGTTTAGATTTGTATCAAATGTATTTTTGTGACAGTAAATATATTCTGTACTTTTTATCAGTATGCAGACTCGTGTCATCTCGGTTGAATCGACGGATTTGGTTTACCAGAATTGAGTTTAATATTTACTGAGACGCAAAAATAATCACGTATAGGCGTTTTGTTAAGTAAATCAATATAAATACACAGTTGAATATATAATTAAGAAGCAGTGAATTTTTTAATTGAAAGTAATCTTGTAGGTTATTCTGTTACATATATTATCTACTTAACCAGTAAACTTAAAGTTGCTATGAAATGGAATTATTTTTAAAATAAACTCATATAGTATTAATATAAAAAAACAATATAGAACAAAATACTACATTTATTGTTCATGAATTAGTATACTTTGAGTAACGTTGGCATATTACGTTATAATATAAATTAAATAATAAGACAATTTCAATCATGGTCTCCAAAACCAACTCCTAACTGAGCATAGTTTGTAATTTAGTAAATCAGTAACAACTGAAACTTATTTAGTTATACAGATATTTAACACGTATGTTCAACAGATATAAGTCAAGGATCAAACCTTCGGCCTATTGTCTCCATAGTAGGATGATTAGCGCGTCACAATGGATTACGTTATCATTTTAACAATCTTATAGTTTCCAGATAAACTTTTATATGCTGTAAACACAATAAACTGAGTACTATTACATTTCTAAGTATCACAGTTTGAATAGATTAATCGATTAAGAGACACCAAATTGATTATGTCGATGCCCGAGATCCGGAACCGATTAATTCATGTTAAAAGACTAGTAAAGGTTCTAATTAACCGATGAACGTTTAAGAGGGGCGACAAAATTTAATTCGGTCAGATAAGTCATATAAACGATTCTCTTTAATTATAACTTCGACACATACAATATTAATTAAAATCATAAACGCGAATGTGTGTTTTTTATTACGCTTTCGCGCTTTAAATACTGCAATAACTAATGCAATAATAATAACAAATCTGTATTGATGCGAGCGAAGTCGTGAACAAAGGCTAGTTTAATATAAAATTATGTACTCGTAATACTGCTATTTTATATTGATGAAAAACTAACAAAACGATAGATTGGAATTTAATGGTTCAATGTTTATATTGTTACATAGTATAAAACAAAGCCACGTCTGTCTGTTTGCGACACAGTACAAAATTACTGTAAACAGTATATAATTTGTCCCGGTTTTTTTTTATTATCAGGGCGGGACAACGTCAGCCGGGCCTGTTAGTAAAAATATAATTGAAAATGGATGAAATTAAACTGATTAACTGTTTTCTCCTAAATTTAGAGATTTTTCAAAACCGTCGGGGAAAATTATGATGGGAAATTTGTGCATGCATAGGATTCACAGAGTGAAAAAAATTAAGCAGAGAAATTTGAAGTATTTTTCATGAAAGTAAGTTTCTATAAAAACAACATCTGTAAGGAAACCTCACAACTATCTTTTAATAAAAAAAGCTCTCACTAGGGATATTAGTAAATATTAGGGGGTTTTATTTCAGGTATTAAAACTTTAGAGGGATTCTTGGTTGTATTTAAAGGAAGATGAGGCGGCCATTATCTAGAAATGTATATCGTGTAATGTATGTATGCATGGAGCATGTATTTTTCAGATGATTAATAATTAAATCGTACTTATAACGTCAAAAGCATTACTTCAACGATAGTTTAAATTAATAAGAAATTGGCTTTATAAGATATCTAATGAGCTCACGTGTAAGTAAAATAAAATAAAATTATTATTCAATTTTTTGAAGTTATACTTCTTTTGGCGCATTAGGGAAAAATGATGAGAGTAAATTTTTACGATGCATACACCGTCACGACGCCGACACCCTGAAGTCAATATTTAATATTTTAGTTTTTTACATCATAAACTAAGATAAATTTTCATATTGTTATTTAATGTATAATAAGTTTATTAATAAAAGAATTTTATCTTATTACGCCAAAGAAGTATAACTTCTAACGCGTGTACATAAGTACACACACACATTTTTTTAAAATACTTTATCGGTTTCAGTGTTTGACCATAATCTCATACCATGTTATATGACGGTTTTGTCCAAGAAGGTAGATACGCTTTTTTTTATTGTAGCGCGGCAAAATGAGTGTACTGTGCCTGATGGTAAGCACAGTACAATCCAAAAACAATGGGTACCACCGAGTGACACACGGTCCATCGCCGGTCGCCGCTGTCATGCCGTCCAGCGAAGACGCTAAATCACGCTAAATCCAGACGGGGTTTGTACTCTTAAGTTCAACGGTCGGAACACTTCTATAGAAGCTTGGCGACAGACACTTTTGAAAGTGGTACAGCCACGCTGAAGCTATTATTGGTTTCAGCATGAATGGGTTGGCTCGTCCAGGGTAGTACCACCCTCTCACAGAAAACCGACGTGAAGTAACAGTGCTTGCACTGTTGTGTTTCGTTTGGCCAGTGAGAGGGCCGGATACCCACCTCCGCGCCCCCTATCCCTACCTCCACTCCCCCTCCCTCAAACACACGCCGGCAACGCACTTGCCACTCCCCTGGTGTTGCTGGTGTCTAAGGACGCCGGTGATTACTTACAATCAGATGAACCGCCAGTTCGTTTGTCCCCTATAATATAAAAAAAAAAATTCAACTTTAGGATAGTAAATAGCCAGACGGTCTTATAAATAGCCCTAACACCATGTTTGATCACGATATTTTTCTTCACCGAAAGCTCCGACTCATTTACAAAGATTTGAATCAGCATCGATCAATACGGTGCCTAAATACGCAGTGAGCCCTCATCGCTTCAATATTTTATACCTACATTTTTCGATTTAAGTTTTGATATATAGGCAAATTAGTATATGTTTCGTTCTACCAAACATTCCGACACGTCCACTAAATCAAAAATTCTCACAGAAACGAATCATTTAATAATACGAATGGACATAATGCGATTCAAACGATTTATTTTCCGTGTAAGCACATCACGTACGATTTAAATGCTTGACCGGAGATCCGAAAAATATACCACGATTGCTCCTATTACTCTACGATCGGATCATTCGATATAAATCTAAAGGAATCGATTTGATGTAATCAGATACGAACTCAGTTTTATATTGAGAATACAACTTTATTATGATTCGTTTGGTTTTATGTGTCTTTAATATTCATTCTATTGTAATATTATTATTTTTTGTTCTTCTTTTATAAAATAAACCTATCAGCTATTTTTTTTTATGTCATAGGAGGCAAACGAACAGACGGGTCACCTGATGCTAAGTGAGAATCGCCGTCCATAGACATTAGCAACACCAGGGGAGTCGTAAGTGCGTTGCCAGCCTGTATTTGGAGGGAAGGGAGAGGGGGGGAGTAGGAGGAGGTGAGGGGGAAGGGAATGGGTGGCGTGCCTACGACAAGCAAGCACTATTACTTCACGTCGGTGTTTCTGTGGGTTGAGTGGTAGTTCCCCGGGCTAGCCGACCCATTCATGCTGAAACCAGTAGTAGCTTCAGCGTGGCTCTACCACCTATAGAAGATAGATATATAATATAATCTATATAATATATATCTCTATAGCATATATATATATGCTATAATAAAATATAAAATAAATATATAATATATAAAAAAAAATACATCTGCAAATAACTCTTAGTACTTTAGGTTACTTCCAGTGCATATCTGGCTTTGAGGTTAAACACTACAATCAAACAACTCTGCAGCTGTTAGTTATCGGCGTCATCCACTAAAATAATATGACACAGCCATTTCTGGATATCCTTTGCGTACCCAAAAAGGAGAACTAATATAACCATAATTAAGTATGTATTGTAGTGGTAATGGTTGCACAAAAGATTTTTTATTATTTTAATATAACGTACGTAGAATTTTAGTGTTCTGTGAGAGAATTTTTCTAAACATAATTAGTAGAGCCACGCTGAAGCTATTAATGGTTTCAGCATGAAACTCTTTATTACAAAATCGGGCAGTTCGGGAAATATATAATATGGGACCTCGCGAATCATTAAAAACGAAATTCCAGGAATTCGGTATCTGAACTCTGCCCTTCCAATTCATTCTTGATAATTTAATGTATGTCCGTAAAAACTTTGAAAAACTGAATTTAGTAAAAGACTGGCATAATCTAAATACTAGAAACTGTAATAAACTGGTGGTCCCATGTTTCTGACTTAGCAAAACCAATAATAGTTCAGTATGTGAATGATAGTGATGGCTCGAATTGACTCCTCTTTGTGCATTCACTAAAAGCATTGTATGATGTACTGGAAATATATGTATGTTAAAAAAATGTACCCCATCGAGTTTCTTGCCGGTTCTTCTCGATGACTAGGTTGTTTTCCGATCCGGTGGTAGTCTTTGACGTTCATAAGTGCCTTATTAGGGCCTAAACTGAATAAAGTATTTTTGATTTGATTTGATGGATACGACGTTTCCATCTACAGCTCTTGTCAAAGTCTATCGTTTATGATTATGACATATATAAATAATAATAATTTATATAGAAAATATCGCCCGTTACGAGACGTATTCACGTACAACAAACACAGCCACACCTCATTTTTTTTCTAGTAGTTAAAATTTATTTGGAAACTGATGTTCTGTTTTATATATTCATAACAAGGTAAGTAACATACAACACATTGCGATAATTATAGTCCTTGATACTCTTTGAATTCTAGAAAAGGAATATAATAATCATTGTCAAGAAACAAACAATCCTATAACAATTTCCCAAAATAAACCGGACTTTATGAGCTGACGCTACACGGACGGATCAACAGCAGACATTGTAAGTGGTTGCCCATGCTTTCAGAGCCTATAATTTGACAATATTTTGTGTCATTTGGGCTTTATTATTACTTACGACATTACACGACTGTGGATATAAGGTTAATACACGAACATCGAAGCCGCGGGGGCGATTAAGGGCATGTAACCACAGGTCCCTCTAATTCAATATTAAAAGTATCCTACAACGTGATCGCCAACTAATAATAGACTAATTTAGTAGAAATGTCCCTGAGAAAATGTAGGAATGTCAACGTAAATTTAATGTTTTTTATTACAAATGAAATGGTCCATTTCGTGATATTAGATATCAAATTATATTAATAATGGTGAACTTTTTTGATAATGTCGGTATCATAGCTCGTAAATACGATGTTAAATTTAGATTTGATACATTCGTGTTTATATAATGTATTTGTTGTATCCCATATGTATATTAATAAGCGAATGCTATAAGTATGTTCGCTGGTTGTATTAAAAACATTATAAACATATACTCATACATATATTCTGTAGGTAGTAGAGGCACGCTGAAGTTATAACTGGTTTCAGCATGAATGGGTCGGCTCGTCCGGGGTAGTACCACCCGACCCACAGAACACCGACGTGAAGTAACAGTGCTTGCATTGTTGCGTTTCGTTCGGTCAGTGAGAGAGCCAGAGGGCCACCTTCTTTAAAAGGCCGGCAACGCACTTGTAACTCTCCTGGTGTTGTTATTGTCTAAGGACGGCGGTGATCACTAAACATCAGATGACCCACCTGTTCGTTTGCCTCCTATGATATTAAAAAAATACTATAAAAAGGGATACAAAATATAACCGCATTATCCTTATTCACTTAGTTAACATGAACTACAAGGATCAACATAATTATTTTTCGTGATGTCCTATAGCTAATGACGATAGATAGAAGCATAAACTCTTAAAGTATGTTATTGTTTCAAGTTTATATTTAATTCGTTATTATTAAATTCAGTTTATGAGGAACATATATTTAATTTATTACTAAAAGTCGATATTCATCAAACCGGTATAAATCAAATTTAGATTTTTAAATAAACGAATACGTGTTTTGTGTGCAAATGTATTAGAAATCAAGGTTTTCTATATTTTACTCGATGCTTAAAATATAATTTACTATCGCTATGCACTATCACGTAGATCACTTATAACATACTAGATTTTACTCTTGATTTCGCTCGCGTTAATCAATATTGAAAGTTATACTACTATCGCATTTATACTATTAGATAGAATTCACATTTATACATACTTATGCGTGACTGATTCTTATAATCATGGTGTAACCGAAATCGTAAAGGGAATTCATTTTTTCGTCTCGAAGCTCATCTAACGAAGTGTTACTTCAGAAAATTAATGACTCTGAATTGTAATTTAAAAGTTTTTGATTAATTATTGGCTTTCATTCTGTTACATAATACCAACAACAGCTAATTATACTTTTTATTGTTATTATTGCTTCAATAATCTGTTGTCACCACATCAGTTATACATCCCATAAAAGGTAATTCGTGTTTTCAGGTCGAGGATGTACGATCGGCTAAAGTAATTGTCGTTTCGATTATCGTCGGTCCATGATTATCTTCACGACTGTTATCTCGGAGAGCAGGTAATTTTCCATTTTTTTAAATGTATCATATGAATTGTAGCTTTTGATTACAATTACGATCTGATGTTAAATGACGATGTGGTCCAAGATGCTAAATGTGTATTACAGTAATACACGTATAGAGTCGATGCAGTCAGGAATGGCAATAAACACTTCGTAGATACAGTCACTATTTATTTGGCCAGAGCTTCGCCTTACAACTTGTTACATATCGTGTTATAGTCTCGTCTCTTGAATGTGATGCAGCGGCACCGGAGGTGGGTGCTAACATGCGCTAAATTTTGAAGGTTTGGTTCTAAAGTACAGCCGTCGGAACCACGGCCGTAGCTAGGTGGAGGGCATTGTGGTGCAATGAAAGCTTCGTAAACCCGTAGCGCGACCATTCAATTCATTCAATCTTTGATATCTTCGAAGATATTCATTGTTAATTATTACAGGAGACGGACTTGAATGAAATAATTGTAGAAATCTTGTAATGGAATATTTTAATGTATTTACAATTAGACGGGCGACAATAGAATGAAGGAATAAAATAGAATATGAAGAAAAAATTGTCTTTTGTTTTACGTTTGAATTATGAACGTAATGTTGCAGCATTCATACCTCCTTTATATGAAAGGAGTATTGTTAACATTCATTAAAATTATATATACTGTGAAGACCAATTTTGATCTATATTAAATAACAACTATAACTAATATATTTTTTAGATAGCAATTAATGCTATATTAATGAAAGCAGTTTAGCAAATAATCTAATATTTTAATAGTTTATTAAAAAAATGCTACTGTGTGTTATTCAGAGAAGACAGACATTCTTAAGATATATAATTCCGTATACATAATTTGATGTATCTCGTAAAGTCTAGCCAGCGTTAGAATTATAAGTGTTCGAAAAATAGTTGTTACGACTTGATTGATTTATTATACGTCAACTTTTCTCTGTTTCCTATGTATATGTCATGCATACATACCTTCCAGAAGATAATTCGTTGTGTAGTTTAGAAGACGATTGGCATATAACTTGGCTTTATGCTATCTATTAATATTGATTGATTTACAGCAGGTCATCGTTTATAATTGTGTCATTTCTAAAAAGTTTCTTGTATGTTTGGTTTTACCTATATAATAAATTATAAAATTAGATAAGCTTCAGTACGCTTTCTTTTTACAATTTTAAAATGTAGTTGACACTAGAGTATCTAGTGTTTCAAAATATTAGTAGGTACATGTATTGTAGAACTTATATAATGAGTACGTACGTTTTAAGAAAAAAATAAATTTATGCAAATTGCCTAGTGGTTTGACAAGTGGAATGTTAATTCGATGTCCGCAAGTTCGAACCTCGGTGTTTAGGCTAAATTAGTTAAGAAGCATTGCAATGCACAGCGGTATTATCCGTTCTTCTTTAAATCCATCAAGTGTCATATTTCCTCCCCCCAACCCCCTCATCGGTGCTTAAGTAAGTCCGTATACATAATAACTACGGCGCACATCTCTGTGATCGACTATTAATAATAAATTACATTATAAACATTTATTAATATAATTAGAGAGTAGAAGTGAAAGGTGCGAACCGAAGTGTTAGTGAAACAAGAGAAGGCCTCCTACGAACGTGATAACAGCCGAAAGGTGAGTACTATTTTTCCCCATATCTTTCCGACCGTTGTGCATTCTTAGCGATCACCAGAAAAGCATCACGACTAACTATCAAACCTTTTTGTTCACAATTACAACAGCGTTTACACTCGGTATGCACCAACGAATTTATCAATATACGCGTACATTGACTAATTTCAATCGGTAATACTACATCGTGAGATAACCTAAACGTCACAAATGTTTTTGACGTACCACTTTAGTGAGGATTATATAGAACTGTGGTTTTCTCTGAGTTTCAAATGTAATCTGGTGAAGCTGCAAAGCCCTTGCTAGGGCAATAGCGTAGTCAGTCACAAAAAAAGAGCTTAAAATTGCCAATAAGTCGTGTGCTGACGTGGTGAATCTATGTAGACTTTTCTTCGGGAAAAGACTTATGTTCCTGTAGTCCGTATAGAGCTGATGATAAATAGCTATAGACCTTTGTGTTATATGCATGCTGAATAATACTAACGAGACTTGACCGTAAGTATATTCGCTAACGCTTTTCAATTGTTTTTTTTACTCGAACTGACTACGCTAGGCTAATCCTTAACAGCTTCACCGGACTACTAAGGCGAGCACTTAAGGCACTCAGCTGATTTTATTTGGGCATCTAGCTCAAGGGTGCACGGCACACCTCGGCTTAGCTGTTGCCTCATGCATGCAATTCGCGATCTATCTGAGCTAACCTAGGCTACATACATATATGTGTACCAAGCATACATATCTCAATAACTCTTATGTGTATTTTGTATCGGAATAATATAATAATTATTTATGTTTGTAGTAAATATCAACATTCATTTGTTTATGTATGAGTTATTCACGTAATAATAAGTAATAACCAATCTAAATTGGAATAGAAGCTGAAATTAAAGTCTAAATTGAGTCCATCTGCATTCAAGCGTGCTCGGTATCTAGTTAGGTGTAAATGGAGGCATCGTTTATGTGCGCCGCGACACGACGCCGTATAATCCGAGGGCAGGGCTTGCAGGGCGCTCGGTCCCAGGCCATGCATACTAACGGGAAACATAATAAGTAGCATCAGATAATGTAACGGAGCGTCCGTCTAACTCATCTATTTGATTTAATTTCTATATGTAATTGTGTATATAAATACATAGTTATATTGTTATTGTTATGATATTGTGTTACGATTGTCGTTCAGTATCTAAATACTAGAAACTTATTCTTTCATATAGAAGAGTACTGGTCTTGTAAATTAGTCGATTGTCAGTTGTTTAATGTAATGCTTCGATTTTTCAAATAACATTATATAGATATGCAAATTACTATATGCATATTACAGCACCTCTTGTATGAATGTGATCCATTGAAGCCTAAACGAAACAAAATTCTGGGAAAGCATATATTGCACCCGGTTGAGTACAGATGCTCCCAACCAAAAAGTCTTGTAGTTCGTAATGTTATAGGACTACGCAGGGAGCCTTAGTAATATGGGGCAATCATAATAGATCAGTACTGGTCGCTGAAACGTGCACAGCCCCGTTTCTAGAATTAAAAAAAATACATATTAGAATCGAAATTAGTATATTAAGTTTAGTGTAGTCTAATTACGAAATCTGATTTAGGTAGAAACACTCACTTAAAGAAATTCAAACAGATACTCATTAGCACGCATATTAATATCATTCTAGTACTATCGAGTTTATATTGTTATTCACGTACACGCTATTTATCTTCCATACATCTTTTTTCTCATACTCTAACATTTAAAGCACAGTGGCTACGAACAAGCATGTATCAGGCAACATCCAAAGCCGACGTGTGCCGCGCACCCTTGAGCTAGTTGCCAAAATAAAATCGACTGAGTATCTTAAGCGCTCGCCTTAGTAGTCCGGTGAAGCTGTTAATACCTTGCTTGGTCAACAGCGTAGTCATTTCGAAGAAAAAAAAAGTCTACGAACATGAAAACATGCAGAAAGTTCTCAATTTGGTGAATCATTACATAGTATAAAACAAAGTCCCCTACCGCGTCTGTCTGTCTGTCTGTTCGCGTTATACTCAAAAACTACTGAACGGATTTTCTAGCGGTTTTCACTAGTGGATAAAGTGATTCATAAAGAACGTTTTGGTATATAATTTGTTAAGGATTTTTTTATAATCAGGGCGGGACAACATCTGCAGGGCCCGCTAGTATGCTATAATTTCTAATTGTTTATTACTTTTATTGAATTGTATGTACTAATTTCTACAGCACTAACGTAGGAGGCAGGAACTCTTTTGATCTGTAGAAATGTAACGAAATACCATATAAAGATTATTATTATACATACTACACCGCCTACTACTATAATAGTTCATATTTCATTCATAGGAGGTAAACGAACAGGTGGGTGACCTGATGTTAAATGATCACCACCGTCCATAGACACTTGCAAAACCAGAAGAGTCGCAAGTGCGTTGCCACCCTGTCTTTGAGGGAGGTGGAGTGGTAAAGAGGAGAGGGGAGGGAAGGTGGTCTACCGGCGCTCTCACTGACCGAAAGAAACGCAACGATGCAAGCTCTATTACTTCCCGTCGGCTTTTTGTTAGAAGGTGGTACTATCCCGGGCGAGCCGACCCATTTATGC
Organism: Antheraea pernyi; assembly: GCA_015888305.1. Taxonomy (NCBI): domain Eukaryota; kingdom Metazoa; phylum Arthropoda; class Insecta; order Lepidoptera; family Saturniidae; genus Antheraea; species Antheraea pernyi. Next base: position 1,985,649 of record MU158715.1, read on the forward strand.
TGAAATCAGTGATAGCTTCAGCGTAGCTTTACCACCTACGAAACGTGTATTTGTCACACGTGACTTTGACAAAATTACCTACCAAAATCAAAACAGATGCCATACAAAAGAAAAAAAAGACTACAACTACTACTCTGTGATATAAACTCGAGTATTCTATTTAATAAGTCGGATGTGTACCATGATGCGACGGTCTAATGCAGATATAAATATTGTGTAGCATTAAAAAAAAATTCAAAATCATTAAAACAGTTTTTGCTTATAAAATGTTTTTTAATGTTCGTTTCATTATTAAATTCTTATTGTGAATGTTGATGGGCCATTATTATATTAATAGCATTATAAATGGATGTGAATTGTCATAGAGACGGTAATGAGGACGGAGTAATGTCATAAATCGCTGCCTAATTAATAGGAATGCATGGTCACGGCATATGAACATTATATCCTGAATGCAAATTATCTTTATATATAAATTTCTTCTGTACGTGTGTATATCACTCAACTCCTCCTAAACAGTGGATCTGAGAATGGTATAGATTCACAATTGGACCCGGTAGGTGGCGCTGCGGTTGAATTTTATTATTTTTGATAATTATCGAAGCAGGCCGACGTTCGCCGGGCCCACTAGTGTAAATATATATTTTGAAATATAAGTCATAGGTTGAAATTATATAGTGATAAAATACTTGCAACTAGACTAAGACACACAGGTATTGATAGAAAAAATTCCTTCAAAAGACCCTACGTGTAAGTTTTTTTTTTCGAACTGACCTCACGCTGTTAGGCTGAATGGGCTTTAGAACTTCATCGGGCTTAGTAGAGATTCGAATTTAATTGTCTAACCAAACGAGCTAACTAACAATACGTGCATAATTGTATATATACCTATGCCACATATACCTACGTAGATACGCCACGTATATATGTACAGGTTTTTCTATAGTAGCACGGCAAAATGACTGCACTATGCCTGATGGTAAGCACAGTACAATCGAAAAACAACGGCGACCAATTAGTGACACACTGTCCATTGCCAGTCGCCGCTGCCATGCCGGACTACGATAAACTGGATATACACAGGTTGATCCCGAAACGCGACCCGCAGAAGCGAATCACTGTGATGGACTTTTTTACCATATACATGGCGGTTGCGACCCAGTCAGGTTGTAAAACCCTACCACCCCGCTAACATGTGTTTAGAATTGATAATTCGAAAAATAATACTGTTATAAAACCTTTTTACCTTATTCGTGAAAGGTATTAAAGAAAGCTATTAATTTATTAGGTTGGTAATAATAATTATTATTTGTGTTGAAGTTATTATGAATTTGCGTTGGAATTTTTTGTAAACGATAACTTACATTTTAATATTCTGTTTATAACTGTTTTAATATAACTGTACGACAGTGATATTTTTATTTGTTATCACTGTTATATCACTGGTGATAAATGAAAACTTGCCGTATTTAAGAGAAAAGAAGCAGGATTCTTCCATCAGCGAACTGTTCTTAGATACTTCCACCGTTAAGTTATATCAAGTTTTCTTGACTAAGAAACTTTTTATAGCACCTCAATCTACAATATAACGCATACTATATTTGGCATGTGAAAAATAGCAATTTTATTCCATATCAAAAATTGACAATGACATAAATCCTTTTATTCCATACTTCAATGCACGGGTCAGCACACTTCGTTGGGCGGTAATAGACATTATCAAGCTACAATTTTTTTCTAGAACTCAATCATATATCTCTTATCGTTAAGGCAGCGTTCGTAAAAAACGTTTTCGTTCGACCATTTTTTCTCCGACTCTCCAGATATTACCCCCTACAACCTCACAAACTTTACCTCTTTATAATATTAGTATAGGTAATATAATTAGTTAATAGCTTCTGCCCGCGACTTCCTACGCGTGGAATGGTTATTTTGGGCTAAGACGCAGCGGAAGCTCTGAAAAATACCCCGATTTTGCAACGTTCTTCATTGCTGCTCCGCTCCTATGGATCTTAGCGTGATGACATATAGCATATAACCTTTCCAGATAAATGAGCTATATAACACTTAAAGAATTCTCCTAATCGGACCAGTAGTTCCTGAAATTACCCCCTACAACGTCACAACGTCACAAACTACCGTTGTTCTACCTTGATTATAAAAAAAATTAACTAAAATTCAACCGCAGCGCCACCTACCGGGTCCAGTTGAATCTAAACCATTCTCGGATCCATGGAAACACGCACACAAAATTTCACCAAAATCGGTTTAGCCGTTTAGGAGGAGTTCAGTGATATACACACGTACAGAACCAATTTATATATAAAGAAGATGTAGGAATAAAATTTGATGGGAACAATGTATTTAATCGACGAAGTTTCTTGTACCTAATAATTAATAACAAAACATAGCATTTATTTATTTAAACTTTATTGTACCCCAATTACATATATATATATATACATTTCAAAAAACATTTCATGTTTTATTAACGGTACAAAGGACGGCCTTGGATGCTATTAGTAATTTCTTCCAGGCAACCTATGGATGGATTTTTCAATGGAGTAGAATCAGGGGTATTCTGGGTGTACAGGAATAAATACTAGGTAATACCACCCAAGATAGTGGCACGTAACTGTAATATATATATATATATATAGATGTATAGATTGGTAAATATATACACATAAGCGAATTTTAAATAGATAAATAGTGTTTTTTGACATAGTTTCTAAAAATGCCCATCGTCTGCGCCCATCTTATAGAAATCGGTAGAGCATTCCATAGTCGGACAGCCCGAATTGTGAAAGACTTGGCGCTGAAACTAACTGTCCAATATTTATTTGCTTTAATAACTAGAGTACACATAATATGTAAAATTACTACAAAAATATACATACATATTACATATAACATAATATTACACTGCACACAAAAATTACTGCACGTAATCTTCATTACATGTGATTATGCTTGCATAAATGTATCTAATTACAATTGGGAAATTAAATTAGTTAAAAATAATTATTTATCTATATTATTTTATTTTTGGCAACCTAGCTTCTAGTTGATTATTACGGCCATTGATGAGTAGGCAATGATAACAAGTTTCATGCTATAATTTCAATGATGGTGGTCGTCTTGTTAGACCTTTCCTGGGAGTTTTTATGGCAAGTCAGAATCCATGCTTAATAATTGTGAATAATTCCTTATTTCCGATCTACGTCGCCTGTGCACAATAACCAAACTATATTATGTAAATCATCACCAATATTGCAAAATATAGAGTCAATACTAATAAGTATATAGGTGGTAGAGCATGAATGAGTCGGCTCGTCCAGGGTAGTACCACCCTCTCGTAGAAAACCGACGTGAAGTAACAGTGCACGGATTGTTGCGTTTCGTTCGGTCAGTGAGAGCGCCGGATAACCCAGCTCCCCTTCTCCTCCCCCTTCCCCACCCCCAAACACAGGGTGGCAACGCACTTGCGATTCTCCTGGTGTTTCAAGTGTCCATGGACAGTGGTGATCACTTAACATCAGGTGACCCACCTTTTCGATTGCCTCCTATGATATAAAAAAAGTCAAATAACACAAGATTATGAATAAAATATAAAGTAGTCCACTACATGACATTTCAAGATCCCGCCAAAAACTCTCAACTAATTATTGTTTTATCTTTCAATTAGACCAGACAAAAAAAAGTACAATAACTTATTCTAATAAACGACGATTTTGCACATTAAAACATTCTAAACATAAGTCTAAAGTAGTTTTTAAACTTGCAAGTTGAAAATTGCTTAAAACGAATAATTGGACCGTGGCCGTTTACAGAACTTTGTTTAATTAACGTAAAAAAGCACAATTTAGACAAACGGTTGTGTCGCGTCAGCACTGCGCCCTACGCCGCACCGCACCGTCTTATCGTTCCATCTTGCCGCTTATAATGACTTTTGTTCATTATTTTGTTGCTGGTGCATGCGTCTGTTACGTTTCCGGAGTTACAGTCATTCTAAATATCAATTTTATGATTATGCGACTGTTTGATTTCATAGGAGGTCTTTTGAGTTTCAATTTGGGAATGATTTTAATTAATTTTAAGTTTTAAATATACATTGAGCGTCAGATAAAATCGTGTTAACTTGATTCCTACAGCGGTGTTTATATTTGGTAGGAATGTGTGTTATTAATTTAATTACTAACATTCGTATGAATACGGAATTGTAGGCAAGAACTAGCGTCTAATGTCTAATGATATTCGGTAATTTAATATTGTTATAATGACTGTCATATTATAATCTACATTGTGCACTTTACAATTATTTCAATTGCAATAAATCTCATTTTATTTACTGATTCAAATATAAATATGATAATATACAAATATGACGAATGATTATTCATGTTATTAATATGTGAATTCATTTGAATAAATTTATACATTTTACATAATTCAAAACATTCACTTAGTACAATAATTTATAATGAGAATTTGAAGTTATAAGTTTAAACAAAATTAAATACGAACTATGTTAACCATCAAGTTACATATAGTTATAGTTTCACGACTTAACTACTTACAAGTTGTCAGGGGTACAAAAAAAGATATAGGGTAGTTTTCGTCTAGAAAAAATGTAATGTTTTTTGTATTGGTCAAATCTATATAAACGCTAGTGAAGACGCGTTCAAAACCTAGTCATTTGCATATGCAGCTTATCAGTTATTTTATTTAGAACATTTTAAAACTAAAGGTGGCACTAACGGCTACACATATAACAATTAAATACGCTGTTATGTTATTTACCAATCATTGTTGCTATATACTGTTATCGGTTATTCCGCTGTTGGGTAAGTAGCTATTTTGATTGTATTGCCACTTTTAACAGTGACACAATATTGATATGAATATTCGATTGTATACTGTTCTCCTTTTCACACCTATTGATTGTACCATAATGCTTGTTTGTTTGCACATACACTCATCAAAAAAGTCTAAGCAACATGAACTAATTTAAATTTTAGGATGGTTCTTCACATTATAACGTTGTATTTTATTTTTAAAATAATATCTTTAGGGTTCTATGATGTAAAAATAACAGCTGTTGTCTTTATAAGTTTTTTTAATAACAGAAATGAATAATATTAGAATATACTGTAGAAACTAAGATACATAAGAAACTCAACTTTTTTCTTACAAAAGAAAATGTATTTTTTGTGTGTATTTATTGTGAAAGAATAGAACAATTTAATACAAAGTATGGTCTCCTCTGCTATTCAGAACTTGTCGGCAACGATTATTCATTGAATTAATGAGACTGTATATGTCATCTTGCGGTATTCGCTCCCAATGGAATTGTAGCAAATCCTTCAGCTGTTGGGTTGTTGTCGCTCCGTCCAAGTCCTTCAAAACACGTCTCTGGAGCATGTCCCATGCGTGCTCGATGGGGTTGAGATCTGGCGATTGTGCAGGCCAGGGCAATACCCGGATGTTCTTCGTTGCAAAGTATTCACTGGTTCGCCGAGCTGTATGTGAACGCGCATTGTCATGCATTAACCTAAAATCAGAGCCAAAGGTTTGTGAAAATGGGTAGACATAAGTTCTGAGAATATCCTCAATGTAATTTTCAGCATTCATGTTTCCATTTACAAAAACGAGCTCAGTTCGCCTGTTCTTCATAATACCCGCCCATAACATAACTGTTGAGCCGCTGTATGGATGAACTTCCTGAACGCACCTGAGCCTTTCAGTATTTCCGGGCCGACGATACACTCGCACCCTTCTTGTATCAGGCTTAAACCCGAATCGCGACTCATCGGAAAACATAATTTTATCCCATTGTTCCTGGGTCCATGTTATGCGTTCTCTACACCATTCATATCGACGAGCGCGATTCCCGTGACGTATCGGTGGGCACCTGATTGGGCGTCGAGCTCGTAGGCCGTACTCATGCAGTCGATTTCACATAGTTTGAGGACTTACATCAACACCACTTGAAATTTGTAGCCTCAAACTTATCTCTCGAGCGGTTAACATCGGCTGGCGTCTTGCAGTCAGTTGTATGTACCGGTCTTGCCGAGTGGTTGTACTTCTTTTACGGCCTGGATGCTGTTCAGCGGGTTCTCCTGTATTATTGTAGCGCTGCCAAAGACGACAAATAACACTTCTATGAATGCCAAAATGTCGAGATACCTGAGATTGATTACTTCCCGCTTGCAACATCCCTACAGCTCTTTGCATTTCATCTGCCATCAAATGACGTCGCTTCATGACGTAAAGAATATCTAACAATTCAATTTTGTCGCTAACTTTATTTAAATGGTTGGTAAAATTATAAAATCAAGACTAAACGTAGCAATTAAAACGCACTTAATTTCAAACAAATTCGCAGTTATTTGAATTTTATGAAAAAACTAAACATAATCAATTTTTTTTTACAACCAGACATTATGTCACCAATAACAAAAAAGTTTACTTACCTACGCACTTTGTTTGAGTAAATACTTAGAAATTAATTAATATAAATGGTAAAATTTGTAATATCACGTATGTTGCTTAGACTTTTTTGATGTGTGTAATATAATAATAATAACAACAATAACGGACAACGGATAATCAACAATAACATAATGATGTATTCGATTGTTTATTATTCATTGCGTAGTAACAATGTATTTCATAATTAGTTGTTATAAATAACCTTTCAAAGTATACCTAATTGTGTAGTTATATCTTTATGTGTGTGTGAACGCAAGACTCGCTACACGACGGCCTCGAGTTTACAAGTGTTTTATTATATAATGTGACTAAGAAAATAAACGTTGAACGTAGCTAAATGAAAGCAATTACCGCACGGTCGGTAGAGCTTGGTATGCATTATGCACATTACACTACATGCCATTATATTTTCACGCTCCGAGAATATTATTACGTAAGTCATCAAACTTATGCTGATCTGATGTACAAATTTTACAGTTTGTTCTTCTATATAGTTCTTCAAGAAGCAAGAAAAGAGAGCGCTGTAATTTCTTTGAGCCAACTGATTAATTGTATTTTTACGCATGTAAAACGCAAACTTGAGCCTACTGTACAATTAGGCATCATCTGATGAATGTATTCAAGCTATTAATGACGACAGGCGTTATTTGCATCTTAGATATATATCCACATATATAAAATCGTCATACAAGCTACAAAACGGTTCATTTGTGTCACGTTTAGCATCGTAGAAGCATGTTTTATATCACTGCCATGTCATCACGCGATGAAGACATAGTTGCAGTGTATAACTTCATTAGAAGGTAACGACACAACCGTAGATTGTATTACCTTCATCCATATACTGAAATAAACTTTAATTGTAGATTATTTGTTGCGGCATGAGGGCTATGAGAAGATAATTCCTACTTTCAAGCCTTTCATCGAATGACCAAAAATACATATTTACTGATTTATTATTATAAAGACAAAGATTTGATAATCCGTACAAAACTGGCTACTGAGGCAATCATGTCGTAAATAATGACGTGTTTGCGTCTCACAAGTCACGGTACGTTTGATGTAGTGGCAGGCTACGGCATGAGCTGCATGATGATACGTGAATGCGACGTTGCCTCACCGTGGACACAGTTTCTTCTGTTACTACACAAGATGTTTTGTTTTTATTGTAAAATAACTGCACTGTGCCTGATGGTAAGTACATAAAATCCAAAAACAATGGCGACTACCGAGTGACACACTATCCATCGCCGGTCGCCGCTGTCATGCCGGCCTGCGAAGAGCTGGATATGCACAGGCTGATCCCGAAACGCGACCCGCAAAAGCGAATCACTATGACACCCCTTACACCCCTGTAAGCAAGCTACACAAAAGCGTTAAATGACAATGTCGTGCGTATCACGTGCGGCTACATGGGCAGTAGGCCTTAGGTTGATTTTAGCAGGACCGTAGAAAATGAATTTCAGGACATTCTGTTCAAAAATGTACTAACAGTACCTATAGTTGAAAACGAATCATTCTTCATGTAAATACGAACGAATATAGTTTGAAATCACCAGTTATTTTGATAAAAAGTGACCTATATTATATAGGTTAGGAGCTCGTACAGTCCTCAAGTAACTTACAAAAGTAAATTTTCAAAAAAAAGTATTAACCGACTTCAATATCAATCAAAAACCCATAAGGCACTAAAAAGCGGAAAATAAAAGTTTATCAAATTAACAAAATGAAATAAAACATATGAATATGTGTGCTACCTAGAGATGTACTGGAAGTCGGTACCAACCAAAATTTTTGTATTACAGAGACGCGAGATTGGACTTAAACTTTGTACTTATGTAGATGATATGATTTTCGGTTTGGTTGGCCCCGACTTCCAATACATCTCTAGGTAGCACACATATTCATATGTTTTATTTCATTTGGTTAATTTGATAAACTATTTATTTTCCGCTTTTTAGTGCCTTATGGGTTTTTGATTGATATTGAAGTCGGGTAATACTTTTTTTTGAAAATTTACTTTATTTTTCCATTTTTAGTGTACATAAATATATTTTACTAGCAGAGCCCGCGAACTCCGTTCCGCCTTAAAATATATAATATGCCTATAAAATATGCTCATTTTTGCGGTATGGTATCTATCGGTATGGTATGCGATATGGTTTCAATTGGTTGTACAAATAAGTAACGTTTGGTACGAACGCAACCTTATCAATAAACCGCGATAGTTTCTACCACCAACTCGGCTACCATCGCTTCACATATACCTTAAGTAATGTAATTACAATGCTTGCGTCATGTTGTAACACAGCAACGAACATAAGCACAATAGACTCCTAAGAATTGAAGAGTTTTTTTATAATATTGGTGGCAAACGAACATACGGGTCACGGGTCATGGGTGATGGTAAGTGATCACGGCCGCCCATGGACACGAGAGGAAACACAGATGCGTTGCCGGCCCTTAAGAAAGGAGTAGGCTCGTTTCTTGAAAGTTTTCTTACTTTGTCACGGATCCCATAATCAGAACCTAACCAAACTCTCATCAAACTACCCTTGAAGTACATCCTTTCCAATAAAAAATGAATCATCGAAATCGGTTAGCGTGATATTGAGTTATTCGTCTATTTGTCGTGTACATACTTAATGCAAATTTAAAACTTATACGGTTTTGCACTGGATGCCGTTGTCGGAACTGGACCAAATTGAAATGGGACCACATGGGAAGCACCAGCTTTCAAATAAAAAAAGAATAATCAAAATCGGTTCACCCAGTCCAAAGTTATGAGGTAACAAACATAAAAAAAAAAAAATACAGACGAATTGATAACCTCCTCCTTTTTTTGAAGTCGGTTAAAAATTACTTACAAAACATTTCAAATCGTTGAAAATTAAAAAAAAAAAATTGAATTTTTTATATATAAAATAATAGGTCATTACCAACAGTAGTTTAGGACTCATACGAAACTAGTATAACTACAAAGGAATATAAAATTAACGATAGTAGATTTCCTTAAGATATAATGGTGAAATAATGAAAGGTTTTTCGAAAACCAATATCTATACAGTAGGTGGTAGAGTCATGCTGAATCTATTACTGGTTTCAGCATGAATGGGTCGGCTCGCCCGGGGTAGTACCGCCCCCTCACCGAAAACCGACTTGAAGTAACAGTGCTTGCATTGTTGCGTTTCGTTCGGTCAGTGAGAACGCCGGAGGACCACCTCTTCTACACTTCCTCCTCTCCCCTTCTTCCTCCTATCTCCAAACACAGGATGGCAACGCATTCGCGACTCCCCTGGTATTGCAAGTGTCTATGGACGGTGGTGATCGCTTAACATCAGGTGACTCACCTGTTAGTTTGCACCCTATGATTTAAAAAAAAGAACAAATTATATCGTAATCTAAGAACCTTAGATATTAGTAAGGTTATTTAGATTAGTTCTATACATTTTGCATAAATCTGTTGGAACTCATTTACAACGACACATAAATTTTATACACGAACAAATAATGAACTCTTATTTTCTAACTAATATTATAAATGTTAAAATGAGTTATTTGTTACACTTTTGCGACTGAACTCTTCAACCGAAATACTTGAAATTGTGTACACTTTATCAGGGGTACAGAAAAGGATATACGGTGTCTTCCATCGACAAAAAATATAAGTAATGTTCCGTGGGATGGGTCAAATATGTATACTGTATGAGCATGAACAAAGCTGCGATCAAAAACTAGTTTCCTATAAAGCCGTGTAAAAGAAAATGCAGGTTGATGTAATTACCTAAGTAATAAAATGATAAATTTCTGTATAAAAATTATGATTCGATTCACGACTATTCATTACAAAGTATATTATCTCATTAAAAAAAACATGGACACGCGATTTCTCGATCGCACGCGCAATAAACAGCATTTATAAGCTTTTACGATACATAAAAGGTAATTTGATGCCATTTTATACTAGACGTTTCCGAGTTCATTATGTACTTTAAAGTTAATGTTCGGTAATTAAAAAAGTGATGGTTTTCTTATGAACACACGATAGAAGTCAAAACTTATAAATAAATACACGTGAAACGAACGGGTCACCTGATGTTAAGTGATAACCACAGTCTATAGACACTTGCAACACCAGAAGGGTCGCAAATGCGACAAGGGTGTAAGTGGTATCGAATAACATCATAAGACTTGAGACACCCAAGCCAACCTCACCTGCACGTGGTGCACCCTGCTGAATAACGAACGAGGCAATGGCGAAAGCGAGGTGGTAGGGTTTTACAGCCTGACTGGGTCGCAACCACCATGTATACGATGAAAAAGCCCGTCATAGCTCGTCAAAAAAAAAGAAAAACAGTGCTTTGCCACCCTGTGTTTAGGGGAGGTGGACTGGGGCAGGGCGAGGGGAGGTGCGTTATCCAGCGCTCTAGAAATAGCTTTTAGAAATATTGGTAGTCTGGTGAAGCTGTAAAGACCTTACCAGGTCAATAGCAGTCAGATCGAGGAAAAATATTTTTTTTTGAAATATTGTCGAAATTTATAGATTGACGTTCAGGTGTTTCGTTGTCACTTTTTTTAATTACATGATCCTACTTAGAAGGGATTATCTAGCCTCATTTTCTTAGTTACTCTCGTGCAAAGCTGGGACGAGAAGCTAGTAGTAAATAATCTTACTGTTACTATATATTTTTTATTATTAACATTGACAAATTATTCAAGGTTATTACTATTAAATAGACAATAGTATTTGTATTTTGAAATTGATTGCTACACGAGTGCATTATAATTATTGACTGTAGACTACAAACAGACAATATACCCACGGTTGCGACACACTCCTAATAATCTTAGTGGAACAGACAGAGGAGTAATTAAATAAGTATTTGTAAAGATTGCTCCGAGTAAAAACACTGGCTAAATTAATGTGCGCCAAGCTTCCTGATAATGAGTAATTATTGCAATTAGGGTACGGTCAGCGCGTTCGCTGACAACGATCACGTTCTAGCATGTTTAGTTTAATTAAATTAAACGGGCTATGATTATAGTGGTTGTGTCATGTGTTGTGTTTGTGGAATTTATGTAGGCGTAGAGTGTTTTTGGTAAGTACTCGTAGGTGTTACTCTTAGACAGGTGTGTTACGAATTCTTATGGTTATATTGTCGTATTTTGGATCAGTACGTAAATGTATTAATTTTTTTGTGGTTGTGGTTATTATGTTAGAAAACGAATATTTATTATTACATAATCTAGGTAAAGTTACATTATTACAAGGGTGAAAGTTAAATTTAGTGTACAGTAGGGATATTGATTATCTGTCTTCATTTATCTATCTTCTATACTGTAATAAATCTCCAGAGCCTTCGTGTTTGTTGAAAATATTTGCCAAAAGCCGTTTGTGGCTGATTCAAGGAATATAAGAGAATGAAATATGTCTGTTGAAGAAAAACTTCTTTAGGCGCGACTAGGAGGTAACTGGACGATAATACAACGAAAGTCCGGCAATATGGCGTGACGTTTCTGTACCATCCGGTTTTTAAATATTTTTGATTTTGACAATAAATCGTTTGTAAACAAATCAAACAAAATTAATTGAAAAAATAAACATTATACAATATAATTAATTATGTATATACGGGTGCGCGACCGTGCTGTCATCTGGTTCCAATGTAAGTAAGTAACAAATTAAATCAAATTTTATTATTTGTAGTGCCATCTATCAGCTAATTCGGAACTTAAATAACAAGTTTCACTTCAATCGCGTATGAAGGTTACGCGGTCTCATTTTTTTACAAACCTTTTCTTTCTGTTTGTTTATTTGTACACGCTAATCTCTAAAAGTATTAGATGAATTTTAATGATTGAATATGTAATTTTGTACTGTAATTGACAAGTTTGAAATTGCGAGCGGTTAGTCATTTAGTATAAATTCGCCTTCAGCCCGAGCGGACACGATTTCAGAAGTCAGAAGTTCAATGGTTTATTAAAATTAAATTCCAAGGTGATGATTTTTGTTTGGGCCAATATATTTGCCACGAGCTTCAGATGACACAGTTACGCCATTGCCTGCTATGGTTTCACCAGGGTATTGTTCTTCACGGAAAATTCCAGCTAAATCACAAAATTCTAACCTACGTCGTTCGACGCGTTGTCCGAATACGCTGAGTTCTATAATCGCTACATCTAATAGTATTTACATTTATTTAGAAATGAGGTATAAATATGCTGTCGGTACTTTGTAATGAGGAGTGCGGGCGGAATGCATAGCTCGTCACAATTATGTCATTCGTGCACATCCATTAACTACGTGGGAATGATATTAGATCTACGCACGACTATTGCATTCATTTTTGCATTGCAAAAATCCAATCAATATAATTAAATTGGGTTAATAGAACGATGCATGTTTTACAGCGTTATGTCATAAGTTACTTTCTAATCTATAAGTATAGTTTATCTTCCTCATTGGAATGTTAAGACAAAGTAGTTATAGAGTATACAATGTAACAAATAAACTACAAAATCCACTATATATAAAACCTAGAAAGTAAATAAACCAGGCTTTCGAGGTGTAAAGGGTGTCAAATAACATCATAAGACTTGAGACACCCAAGCCAGCCTCACCTGGACGTGGTGCACCCTGCTGAATAACGAACGAGGCAATGGCGAAAGCGGGATGGTAGGGTTTTACACCCTGACTGGGTCGCAACCACTATGTATATGGCAAAAAAGCCCGTCATAGTGATTCGCTTCTGCGGGTTTCCATATCCAGCTATTCGCAGGCCGGCATGACAGCGGCGACCGGCGATGGATAGTGTGTCTGTCTCGGTGGTCGCCATTGTTTTTGGACTGTACTGTGCTTACCATCAGGCAAAGTGAAGTCAATTTGCCATGGTACAATAACAAAAAAACAACGGGAACGTGGGTTTGTTTGTTATTTTTTTTCGATCTGTCTACGCTATTGACATAGTAAGGCCTTAACAGCTTCACCGGACTACTAAGGCGAGCGCTTAAGGAACTCAGCCGATTTAATTTTGACAACTAGTCTGTTTGTTACGTTTTCATGTCTTAGCTACTTAACCTATCACATGATATTCTGCATACGCGTTGTCAGTACTACAGAAAATGACACATGAGTATATTTTATCTAGAAAAAGAGTACTGCTCTCGGGGGATAGGTCAAATGCGAGCGTGTGCGAGCGAGTGAAATCACTTGACGGTCATTGACACTGGGTTCTAACATAGACGCGTAGAGGATTGTGTATATTTTTTGTATTTTTCTGGATAATTAGGTCAAATAATAAACACCTATTTTTAAATTGATTCAGAACGAGAATCGAGTGTCTAGGTATCCTCCATAAATATTGCTAATGTCTAAATATTCACCCTGTATAATCATAAATATCCAGTGCTACCTTTTGTTTTGTTCCTGACGTTCCCACGTTCACTTACAAGTGAAAGTGAAATTACTTAACGGTCATTGACACTGGGTTCTAACATAGATGCGTAGAGGATTGTGTATATTTTTTGTATTTTTCTAGATAACTAGGTCAAATATTAAACACCTATTTTTAATTGATTTAGAACGAGAATCGAGTGTCTAGGTATCCTCCTTAAATATTGCTAATGTTTAAACATTCATCCTGTATAATCATAAATATCCAGTGCTACAAATAAGGACTATTGTATATGTCTATTATTCTGTTGGGCCTGATGTGAAATCTGCCTATAGAATGGATGCCGCTCTCTTACGTATGATCGCATAAAAATCATCAACCCGAGCATATGCAAACATCTCAGAAGCACCACAGAGCGCTTTCATCCTAGCGAGAGATAAATACTCGTACGATCTAACTGGTTTCGGGTGTTGCGAGAACTGTTAATAATATGACGTCATATTTAAGTCCAATTATGTAACACTCTATTTTAAGTACATACATGAAAAGACTTCCGCAACGGAAAACAGAAGTAACAGTTACAATTAATGATTAAAAAAAAACAACAACAAGAATTCCGTGGAAAATCGATAGTAAGAACCGTCGAGCGATACCGGGAACGGAAACGGTCGATAAACGTTCTAGTTTACCGAGTTGCAAGCCGTTTATAAATTTAATATCATTTAAAATTATCATATTTGTAATATAAATTGCGAGTGGTCGCCGTAAAAGCGGTATGATTAGTTTTTCAGATGCGAGCGTCGGCGGTAACCGTGAAATTACCAGCACACATACGAGTTTGCGCGTTTTCCTTGCTATTTGCTTGTGCTACCTGGATGGAATACGCTATGCTATGCTATATTGAAAGCTATAGTACACTGTTTTAATGTATCTCATAAGGTAGCAATATATTTTTACGACTAATACTTCATCTTGATATAAATACAATACACGTTTATTAAACCTATATAATAGTGTATATTGTGACTTAAATATTTCATTATATATCGTAAATATTTTATTGTAATCAGTATAAAAAGATATTAAGTCCTAACAAAGCTATAGAAAGTCGGTAGAGAATGTTCTAAATGACCGCCAGCTGCCATAAAGTGCGTGCATTTTGTAAGTGGTAGAGCCACGATGAAGCTATTACTGGTTTCAGCATGTATGTGTCGGCTCGCCCAGGGTAATAACACCCGACCCACAGAAACACCGACGTGAAGTAACAGTGCTTGCATTGTTGCGTTTCGTTCGGTCAGTGAGAGCGGCGGAGGCCCACCTACCTTTCCCTCTCTTCTCCTATCCCCTCCAACTCCCCTTGAAGTTCATAAGTGCTTTCTTAGGCTCTAAATTGAATAAAGTGGTGGTCCGGTGAAGTTGTTAAGACCGTGCGAAGAATAGCGTAGTCAGTTCGAAAAAAAAATGAATAAAGTTTTTTGATTTTAGCTGTCCTGGTGTTCTTAGTGTCTATGGGCGGCGGTGATCATTTAACATCAGGTAAACCGCCAGTTCGTTTGACTCCTATGATATATAAAAAAAATCCTCAACAGATAAATTCGAATTGGTGTACTTGAGAACTAGTTCCTCTAGGAGCAGTCAGTATCTTGAACTGTATCATCTCTTAGCTCTTAGTTCATATCAGATTAAACTGTGGTCTCACGTTAAATTTATATACCTACATACGTAGTATAAAAAGCCAATTATTTTAGTTAGTAATTAATTAGTCACGATTTAGTGTTCATAACAGATAACTTTTAATAACATTTTGTGGCAGAGCGTTTGTAGAATTAAATAACTTTTAGAGCAATTAAGGGGGCGAGCAAGCGTATCATGAAAATTGTAATCGGCTTAAAATGTTTTAGAAGAAATTGTATTCCATACATTTCTAAGTCTGGTTTATTATCAAAAGAGTATATAAATATGTCTGTGGTCATGTCATATAGTGCTGAATTATGTAAACAAATATGTGGATTGTCTGATCAATGTTGAAATATCATGTTCCTTTTTCTGTTATTTTAGAAAAATTATTTTATTTATCAATTTCTATCAAATAGAGGTTTATTCCACTTAATATTGCGTGGTCACTATAACCTACACCTAATTGTACTTAAATCACTTAATTATTCATCATAAAAACATCCCTGTGTTAAGGTCAGTCATAATATTTTATGAGGTATGCTCATCAAAACAATGTACTAACCTACAATAACTATTTTTAACTTATACATATTATTAAAAAATAATAGGATATATGCAAATATATTTTGACATCTAACCCTAGTTCAATGAAATATGTTAGTAATTATAATAGATTTGGCAATACTCACGTAATAAGTAATCATTTGTGTTCCTACTTACTGTAAAATAAAATAATACATTTAGGTCCTATAATAATAATATTAGTTATACGTTTCAGTATCTTTGGCAAATTTAAAGAGGATCGAGGTTGCCCTTTACATAGTATCATTAGAATAGATAACTTAGAAGACATAACAAATTTAAAATTACGAACAACATAAAAAGTTACATTTCTGAATAGAGTTAGGAAGTTCATTTGATTTTGAAGAACTGTAAGTGTGAAAGCGCGAAATATGAAACGGATATTACGTTTCTACTCGGTTTAGACACTTGTGATGCTACATTGGTATATATGGCACCTACGTGAAGTATGGACGAGTTGAAAAAAGAAAGAAATAATAATTTATTTGACACCCATATCAACAAATAAATACACAAAATGGTGCAAGAGAAATAGATGTACTAAATAAGTATTGTATGGAGTCAAATAGGTCTTTGTTTTAGCATACCTAGTTGTTTTGCAAGCAAGCGTTGTAGCTCTGATTTTCTAACAAGACCTGTATGCATAAAACACGGACGAAATTACATTTCAATTTCACACAATACTGCAGTTGCTAGTTACTCTATTCTATGTATTATGATGAATGTATAGAAGACTTATTTGTTCCATCTCTCACCAGTGGCGTAGCTACCTAGGGGCTAGGCGGGGTAGTGCCCCGGGAACCTCAAGCTCAGGGGGCCCTCTAATCCTTACCAGAAATCTCGATCGAACTGAACTTTTGGAAATGTCTCCCATTTTCAAAATAAATATGACAGGTTGCAACCCCACTTTAATCATGACAACTCAGTTGAGAGAAATTCAAAAGTTATGCCTAATTCCCCTAAATTCTTTCTGTAAGTTGGCAGTGTTGTCAATTTGACGGATAGTGATATGTGCGTTTTATTATTCATCGATGTGCGTTTTATTGTGAATTCGAGTTAAGATTTTTTTATCGAGAACGGTTAAAAAATTAATGCTGTATCAGGAGTAAGTAAGCTAATGCTAATAAACTTTTTTGTACTGGTCAATATAGTGGTTCAATTTTCTTTGATTTAACACTCATATTGATGTCCGTTAAGTCAATAAATCGTGTCAAATCTATAGATTTCGGATGAAAAAACCTAATCAGTTTACATAGCAGTGGGGCCCCATTTTTTAATTTGCCCCAGGGCCCATGGTTTCCTAGCTACGCCACTGTCTCTCACCAGTAGCTTAACCGCACGTGTTAGTCTGCTAAGATTTAAGACGACACTAATAAAATATAAGCTCTAAAGTTAGCCTGATTTTAAATTCTGAAGTACTTTCAATTAATTAGAATAAATAATTTAAAAAATTGTGTAAACCAAGTAGTGACAGCGCGATATCATTCACTCTCAGTTCACTTCATATTTTAAAGCTCACTGTTGACTCATATTATGATCAGTTAATCTGCGATTTTCCCAGAATAAGATGAAATTAACATTTTTAAACTGAAACTTTTATTACATCGTCTGTGTGTTGCATGTTGCGTGATGGTCGGCCGCGTCGTGTGTTGCATGTCACGTGATGGTCGCGGAGTCTTAAATGTCTATAGTGTGAAGTTTTACTTTTACCGTGGTTTCATAAAACCACACAATCGTTTTTTGTTATTGTACAACGGATGGAATTTGTTTTGTCCCTGAATATCATATAAAATATTTATAATTGTTAATACAGAACAGGTCGAGTCTGCGCTGGAGTTGCTCTACTGTGACTTAATTTAATTGCACCACTTAAGCCATTTTTTCACCGACTATTAGAACTCTTTACGAGCTGCACCGAGCATGCACGAGCGCCACGGAATATGCATTAAAACATTGTATTAACGTACGAATTATTTCTTCAATAGACATAATAGTATAATTACTTTTTTATGTTCAACAATGATTGCATTACCGTTACTTAATTATTAAAAAAATAGAGGTTATACACAATGTACGCATTTTCTCTTTATAATAATAATAATGCAAGCCTATAAGAATAAAGCACGGTCAAGGGATTTTGTCTGAGGGAAAGTATGGGCGAAATTACCACGCCAATTTACAACGTATTGACGATTTCAAGTTCTGAAAATTCCACAGCTCTATATATTTCTCACGTACGGTAGTGCTTGATATAAAAACCTTTGTAAGCGTCAGATTTCTTTGTGATCTTCTTCATGGTCAGGCGAAAGTGATACTAATTTCAATTATTAAATGTATGAGAATTTAAAAAGAATTGCAAGTACTTATCGAAGTTCTAACCTAAGGACAACGAATTGATATTCTGCCGGTCAAAGCAATCGACTACGACGGTATATATGATGGGTTTCATATTTTGAGTGGCGTGAATTAGTAGGTAAGTGAGTTGCTATTCTGCATAACATCGGGAGACATGGGAGACAATCAGTTAAAAAAAATGTGACAAAGGTTCCTTCGTGTGGTACGCGCGTCTAGAATAAATAAATTGATAATTAATTTATCCTAATACTGACTAATATAATAGATCCGAAAGTGAGTTTGTTTGTTACGCTTTCATACCGTAACTATTTAAGTGATAAACGTAAAATGTTGCATACACGTTATCTGATTTACGGAAAAGGCACGAGATACACGGGGATTCATCCAGAAAAAAAAGAACTGTTCCCGAGGGATAAATCAATCTACATTAAAGCGAATGAAGCACTAGCGAAAGTTAGTGATGAATAAAAAGGTTTATACGATCATGTTTTGACAACCACAAACGATAATGATAACTGTTCGAACTATTCGAATAATTCGTTCTATTCGAATATTTTTTAAATAAGGAAGAATTATTAAAAAAGATGGGAAAGGATACAAATACAGGCTATTTTAATTAGACTATTTTATCTATAGATATAATAAGAATGTAGATCCAACGTGTCTGTACTTTATCTAATTTCGTAAAAAAAATGTTGCAGGTGTTTTGAAATAAGTAATAAAATATGTTTCAATCATTTTTAGAAATGTCTGTGTATCTGTTTGTATGAACACGCATCACTGCTAAAGTACTGGCTTAAAGTAAAGTATATCTTCGAGAATAACTTAGTCTTTGTTTCATTAAAATCGGTCCACTCTATCAAAAGTTATTGTAATTTTAATGGCGCCGCGACTTAAGTATGACAGAAAAGTAGATAAGCGAATGGACTAAATACGTTCAGGTGACTTTATTAATTACTGTTTTGTACATCAGGTACCACGTGGACGAAGTCGCGGGCACAGCTATATATAATAAATATCAAAGTTCTCTGATTATCTTATAAAATTATATAATTTAAGTTTTAATGCAAATAAACATTTGGGAAATGTATTTTTTCCTTTTTGTTTAAATGTCATAGGTGGCAAACGAACAGGTGGGTCACCTGATGTTAAGTGATCACCACCGTCCATGGACACTAACAACACCAGAGGAGTCGCAAGTGCGTTGCCACCCTTTGGGGGAAGGGTTAGGGGATGGAGAGTGAGAGGGAGAGGAGAGGGGAGGGGAAGTGGGCCTCCGGCGCTCTCACTGGCTCATCGAAACGCAACAATGCATGCACTGTTACTTCACGTCGGTTTTCTATGAGAGGGTGCTAGTACCCCGGGCGAGCCGACCCATTCATGCTGAAGCCAGTAATAGCTTCAGCGTGGCTCTACCACCATTAGATTCCACCATTCCTATATCTATTAGTTCATTAATTCCACATTATTATATAAATATTCGAATAGTTTGTATAATTCGAATATTCAATTCGAAAATCGAATCGAACATCATTATTTGAATCGATTAGGCAATTATTCGCACACCTCTAAATAAAACCTATTTCCATTATAAGCGATGAAGAAGCCTCAATTATATTAAAATGGACGGTAACAGTAGATACTTAGTAAGTAGATACAAAGTTGATATATGAAGGCTTAGCATATGTACTAAAGTATAATGAATAGAGGTTGCAGGTTCATGCCCGTGGGCCAATAAGCCTCTGCAGACAACATCGGCAACAATGTATCAGTTGAAGAGAATACCGTAAGTTAAATCATATGCACACGAAAATAATGACGTGTTAGGTACATTATGATGTGAGTAATTTACGGTAAAGTACCTTCTGTGGTGAGTCTCACCGCCCCGCTGCCAGACCGCCTCGCGAGTCCATACTTCATATACCTTTTTACGACTTGTTTGGAATATCGAATGTTATTGCCTACTCCTTAGCGGAATTACAGGGATAATGAGAGGTTATCACAATGATACAACCCTTCTCATACAAGTATGCTAACCAATCCTTGTTTGAGTGATTTCCTGCATTTTTTAAGGAGGGTTAGTAAATGTACTTGCATATGTTGTAGGTATATATAATTATTTTTTTCGAACTGACTACGCTATTGACCTTGCAAGGTCTTAACAGCTTCACCGGACTACTATGGCGAGCACTTAAGGCACTCAGCCGATTTTATTTGATAACTAGGTCAAGGGTGCACGGCACACCTCGGCTTGGGCTGTTGCCTGATACATGCGATTCGCGACCTATCTGTCGTATATATAATTACTCATCATTTGTTTGTTTGGTTATGTATTGATAAAAAAGTCATACTTTTTTTTTAACTTTATTTTTGGCAACCAATCTTTTAGATTATTACTGCCATTGTCAAGTAGTTAATAGTTCTTCTTCCATTCCATTTTGGCAACCAGTCTTCTAGTAGACCATCACTGCCATTGTCAAGTGAGTATCGATATTACAAGTTTCTTGATATAATTTCAATGAACTAACAAGATGGCGGCCAACTTGTTAGAACTTTCCATGGAATTTTTGTGGCATCTCAGAATTCATGGTCCGTGGTATTATTTTCCATTCACTTCACTTATGCACAATAAACAAACTATATTACATAAAACACCACCAATTTTACACAATATAGAGTCAAGTAACACAAGATTATGAAAAAAAAATCCACTACATGACAGACCAAGATCCCGCCAAAAACTAAGAGTCAGACTTAGCGTGTTGGGATACCACATCAATCAACACAAAGTCGACTCCTAATTGTAAGCTACATTTTCAATGAAAATATAAATCATGCAAGGAGGTTTTGATAAGTCTAACTCGAAAATTTGCCAAACATTTGTAGGCGTTTTCTGGCAGCTAGATTTGAGAGCCAATTCCCCTCTAGGCTTAACGTCCGTTTAATTAACACTTTGACTGCCACACCGTAATCACATGTTTGTTTTAGGACGTCACGATTGAATTTGTACAGTTGCGAAAAGATCTAGCGCTCCGGTTACCACTGACCACGGTGCCATAGTTGCGTCACAGGAGAGACCGTGACCAGTAATATATGACCAACGTGGCAGTCAAAGTGTTAACTATCATCACTTAATTTAATGTGAGTTTGTGGTCAAATATTTAAGTGCCTATAAAGTAAAGAGCAGTCTTCGTAAATTAACGAGGGATATAACGATATAAGTTATGCTACAAATATAATGAAATATAAATATTATAATCTTTTTAAGACGATAACGATTAAAATAATGTTAATTAACAAGCAATTCATTTTTAATATTTGACTATTAAAAAGACTTATCTGTAAAGACTTTTTAAGTTATTGTATTCATTTTAATTATATGCATTATTTGTCCATTAAACCACTTCTCCTGCTATACAAAGAAAGTTTTAATAAACTAAATGAATATATTTCCTGTCTTATAGTATTAGGGAGTTCGATAAGGAATATCAGAATCAACAGAATTTCGATAAGTAAAGATTAACTGCCTGAAAATACCTAGTTTTCAGTTTGACTATGCTAATGAGTTGATTAAAATTCTTATTGTCACCTAATTAAAATTATATTATTAATATTTAGAAGTCATATATTGTTTGTATATTGACGAGTGTAACATTCAATGCATTGAAATATATTAAGAATACTTTGGTGGCTAAAATATTGAGATGTGTTCTTTTTTGTATGTGAAACCAAAAATATATATAAAAGTACTAGCAACTATCCGCAAATTCGCCCACGTTTGTACCTCTATACTATACCTATATAAGATATGTATTTAATATAAATAAAAAACACGTATTCTTTAGATTCTAACTGAATTACTAAATACAAATTATTATAGACCTAAATTCTAAGATTTTTATTCCCTTTTTCGCCAACCTTTTTGTTGAATTTCTAAAATCCTTAGTACTCACCTACGGTGTAAAAGGAACCTGCATGCAAATATTCACGGTCCCAGTCCCAGTAATTTGTACTGTGTGTTGTTATGTTAGTCATTCAGTCGTTCTTGTATATACTTACCTAGATAGTAAGCAGATTTCGGTCGTTAAAAAATAGATCCATCAAAACTGCGACCTACCGATTCTAACTACAAACTAAGAATCGTCCAGATGACTTCAGAAGTTAAAAAAAGGCGAGGCAGTCATAACTACTGCTGACAGAAGTGAAAAGTGAAAACAATGGAATGTGTTCTCTTTTGAATTTTTAAAGGGATTACTATAGTTAGTGGGAATAAAAATATTTAAAATGGATGTGTTCTCTTTTGATTTTTTAAAGGGATTACTATAGGGATTACTATAGTTAGTGGGAATAAAAATATTTAAATTTCATAATTACTTATTGAAATTATTAACAGTAGTCTAGTCTTCACATCCGTTGGCACTTAGATCAATAATTATACAATTTTTATAAAGTTTATTAGCCAATCAAACATATGAGAATCAAAATATCAATATTAGATGTACACAGATCCTACGTGTCGCTAGCCTAACGCAAGCTGCGCAAGCGCAATACGGACGGTCATGCTTATTACCCTGTCATGACGTGAAATCAAAAGTTTATGTCTTGCCCAAAATTACCGCCCAACTCACCTAAAAAAATTTTTACTTCAAAAAAATCATCAAAATCGATCAACCTATTTACAAGGAGAATATATACGAGCATACGCTTAGCCCATTTTTAAAACCTAAAATGTAGTTTTGATGTGAAAAGTCTATGGCCAGGGTAAACCTGATTGTTGGCGTGGCGAGACGCGGCGACGCGATGCCATACGCAAGCGACTGTGCGCAATCTCTCTTGCCGCACTGAGCTCGCATACCTATAGTATATACAGTGTTGTTTACTATGTTACACAAGCGTTTCACATCTGCCAGGCGTCCCGTGACGGCTCAATTTTTTCTGTTCTGTAAGTCTACCATACGCCATAACCTTTTAAAATAATTGTATAGACACTTAATTTATTTTACTATTTTAATGAATCTCTTTAATTTAAACAAATAAAAAGTTATATTGCGTTCAATTAAGAATCGTATGTACACGTATATTATTAAGGTAGGGGAGAGCGGGGATAGAAGTTCCGGAGGTAAGTTGTTCCGACAGCAAAAACTTTGTAAAGAAAATAGATGGCAATATATGTGATGGCGTCATATGAGGCGCCACTATGGCAGCCATTTTAGACACTCCCGCGATGATAGTTAAGTGGCTCTGTACGCAGGATGTCAAAACATTACATAAGTGAACTTTTCATGCTTAAACTTTTTGGTCTATCTCTGTTAATTATACGATACATACGTAACGTTTCTAAATTATAGTGACGTTAGTAAGGTATCTTGTCGTATGAGTATTTTTTAATTGATTTTAATACTTCACCAGGATATCAGTCTCCGTATAAGAACATGATTTGGAGTTATAAGTTTCGACTTCGATGGCTGGTTGTTCCCCGGAACTACGTATATCGAATGACCTTTAATCCATACCTAAAACTCTTATGTTCAATTTTTTTAATGACAAACTACAAACATAAGATAGAGAGAGATAAACCTCCTAAACACAATCATGTCAAGCTACAAGTATTATTACCAAGAAGGGAAAACCGATTAAAACTGTGGCATGGGAACTTGAAATTCCCATATTACGTTAGATGGATTTACTACTGATTTGAAAAGCCGTAAAACGATTAATTGTGCATAGCATAAACACTTACATGTATGCAATTATAAAAATATTTGTTTTATTTTGTATTTTGATATTATAGTATCATCTTAATATATAAATTTATGTCTCACTGAACCGATTTTGATGAAATTTTGTGTGCGTGTTTCGATGGATCTGAGAATGGTTTAGATGCAATTGTATCCGGTAGGTGGCACTGCGGTTGAATTTTATGATTTTTTTTTATGACAATGGCCGTCGGGCCAGCTAATATTATATAAGCGGAACGATTCGCCGCAAAGGTGGAACAACTTGCCTCTAAGCTAAATGGTCCCCTCCAAACTTTGTTAAAATTTTGCTTGTATTAAAAAAAACTATGAAGAGATTAATTAGAGTGACTATAATATTACGGAACACGATAACCATCTGTACAACATTTGCACATATTGAATTATTACCTTCATTTTCATAGTGACACTTCGTGTTATTCGAAAATCGGAACTTGCAGCCCCGCTCTCCCCAAAATTACGACCTGGTTACTAAGTTTCTCTTTAAAGTAAATTATTATATTATTAAGGTAATAAATTGCCTAAACAACAATATTTATACGGTTCTTGCTATAACATCGCCGCAATTCTTGAGTTATTAACACCTAGACTTAGCCCGTGGCGTCGCTCGGGTTAATGTTAATTTTTGCGGAAACAGTATTCGGTCTCTAGATAAAAGATATTCTATGTTCATTTCTATATCCCTGACAACGTGTTAAAATTTCACGACAATTGGTTGAGCAGTTAGAGAGTAATAAACGAAAAAACTCACAATCTCATTTATAATAATTATGAGTTAGAATTAGCATTCGGATAGGACACAGTAATAAATAACCCTATTCCTGATGATAAGTGATCGTAAAACAAAGGCGACCAGCAAGAGATCTCATACTGGTCTGCGGGCCTGCCGGTAGCTGAATATATAATGGATAAGGAGGCTGTGAGGGATTGTCTACCACACACGTAGTAATTGTGATTCAGTTAAGTACAGATATCGTACTCATTTGTTTTTGGAACCAACTATCCGCTGATAGCCTGATATGTCTTCACAAATTCACCACGTTTTAACACTCTACTGCCGCATTTGTTCTATATGCATTGGTTGATTTTGAAATACGACATGTCCAAGTGTTTATTGTTTATTAATATGATAGTGTTAAAGATATTTTCATGCGTAGTAATAAATCTAGAGCACAAGAAAGAACGTTTAAGCATTACTTTAGGTAACAAAATCAACCACACGTCATGTACGTGATCACATATGAGTATTTATATTAAAGCGAGTATCCGACACTTAATATAAAATATGTGTAATTAAATCAGTAATAAAATCTGACACATGACTTAATTTGAAATTAAATCTATTATATATTTTATTGGCTTAATTAAGTTGTTCATTGTTTTAAATTATTTAATTATCCTAATAGATAATAAAATAATTAAAAAGACATAAGACATTCATTAAGCGCTTTAAATCCAAATGGGTTTACTCGGGTAGTGATAATACCAACAAATATAGATTTTATACTTATGTGATAAGATATATTTTAAATTTGATTTTTGTAGGAAATGAACTAGTGTTAAGTTATAAAAAGTTCTGTCATTAATTCGGCACCCTATTCCTACTTAGCATACATCAACAAATTATCGATTTACATGTATAGTATCGCAAACTTTCAGTAAAACGTCTTCATAAAGTACGATATCCCGCTGCGAAAACGCTTTATTTTCCTATAAAAGCGTTTTATTCATTTATAAAAGCTTAAATCCGCGCGGAGCTTTCTCCCGGTGGCGAGTCGACAAAAAGAGCATTAGCGCAGCCCCGCGAGCAACATGGCCCCGGCACGCCCCGCGCCCTCGTTGGTTGTGGCGCCCGCCCGCTCGCCCATTGGCCGGCGCCGCCTCCTGCCCACGCCGACGCCTGCCGAGCAGTCGCTTACGAGACCTCGCCGCGCGCGACGTCTGCATCATATCGCTCTGGCTCATTCATTCTCGTCATTCGATATCGATACTTCCTATTTAATTCGCAACAACTTTCTGTGAACTTTAAGCGAAATTTATTAGTGGACTATTGTGTGAACTATTAGAAGAGGTAGTGTTAATTAAACCGTTTAAAAACTTGATCTAAAAAAAAAAAACAAATTCCAAGTGAATCTAGAGTAAAGCTCACGGCGATGCTCTTGTGGAAAAGACTTAACTCTCGTAGTAACGTGTTGCATAAAGTGATTTATATCTGATCATTTACTGTTCTTGGAGGCATTAGTGTAACGAACAAGGTGATGTGCCGTGTACGGTGACCGTTCTTGCGGTGCGGAGCCGGCGGCGTGTGAGCGGCGAGCTGGGGGCTAGCGAGGTGCTAAGCGTGGGGCGGGGGTGGTGCGCCCCCGCGCTGGATGCGGTAGGGTCGGCGGCGAGCGGCGGAGGCGCGGGCCCCGCCGGCGGCGCCGTGGCGATGACGGTGCAAAGGGATGAGCGGGACGCGCGCGCGCCTCGCACGCGTTTCATGATCACAGACATACTTGATGCTCCACCGAGGGACCTAAGCGCCCACAGGGACTCCGATTCCGACAGATCGGCGACTGACTCACCTGGTTAGTATGGATACCTTATTAATAGTTACACTGACACATATCAATATTATCCTACAAGTCCATTGACTTACTTAAAAATAATGTGATGTAACAGCTTCCAAGATGATATTTGAAATATATACTTGTATAAAATTAATCAACTCAGTGGATTAGAAATAAAATATATACTTTTATATATTGAATCTTTATACGTGAATCGTTAAGATAGATACTTATCAAATACTACAATTTGACACGATAAATTATTATAATCACGTAAATTTCAAAGTAGAAGACATAAATACATATATAGGAATGTCAAGCAAATTATCTTAGAAAAGACATCAACGAAACTGCATTTTAGAACACACAATTTATATGACAATATTTTAGCATATGATTGTGGATTGAATTGTTTAGCTTAATCTGATGTGAGCACTCAACGATATAGGTATAATAATTTACTTTACTTCGGTCCCTGGGAATTGTGATAACAAACACGGAATATACAATCGTTCAGCGCGTTAGCGAGAGTTTAGCATAGGTACGATACATTAAAATCATTGAGTAACTTTAATAATATTTTTTTTTATCAATTCGCGGTTTTATTATTGTTTATTTATCAGACAACAAGGGTCCACAAAAATAATTTATATACTAATACATAACTACATAGTAAGTTTAAAAATAAAAATAAAAATTAAGTAATTATATTAATATGTGTTTTTATACAAAGTTATATGGAAATAGGATGAAAAGATGAAAATCACACTATTATATAACAACCGATATCCAGTGCTTCATGAAAGGACTGCAATACATGTTTAACATTGCATGTTTTATGCATATTTTAATTAAAATAATTGTTGTATGTATTAATTTATAAATATATTTATCTATTCTCATGAAGAGGTATAGTTTCCTTGTTCTTGAAAGATTATCTCCGGAATTAAGTACGCTATACGAAGCTTCATATTTGAGTGACAAATGCTTTTTCTTATTATACGTTCTCATTGTTTTATGTCATAGCAGGCAGGTGGGTCACCTGATGTTAAGTGATCACCACCGTCCATAGACACTAACAACACCAGTGGAGTTGAAAGCGCGTTGCTAGCCTGTGTTTGGGGGAAGGGGAGGGAGGACAACGGTCCTCGTGAAGTAACGACTTCACGTCGCTTTTCTGTGGGTCGGGTGGTACTACTCCGGGCGAGCCGTCCCATTCATGCTGAAACCAGTGATAGCTTCAGCGTGGCTCTACCGCCTTCTTTTAATACTACGTGTAAAATTCGCGGGCGTTGAGTATTATATCAAAATAAAATTTCAATTTTGTATCTCTTTTCTAAACAATATTATCACATTCATGAACGATTTTACCATCTATAATTTATATCTATCAAAGACTATCATTATAAAATAGAGACTAAATTGTATTTATTTGCATAATAAGTCCATATTAGCTATTACATATTTTTACCTAAAATATAGTCATGATCTATATGTTCATTATAAATAGAGCTATTGTTTTTCGCGGGTTCGTTCATTAATGTAGATTTGACATATGCCTTAAGAACAGTACTTTTTCGCGAATGAAAACTTGTTCTATGTACTACTCCGTACCTCCGATGAGGTGAATGAAAAATTTCACGGCGATCGGTTCAGTATTTGCCTAAGGTTTGACATACATACAAACACATATTATAATATTGATTAGGATATTTTTCTCTACGCATATATATATATATACGAAAATCTCGAAACTCAGTGTCTTCTGCACTAGCAAAATATTTTCGCGTATGCCTAAAGAAATTCTTGAATTCATTTTTCATTTCAACCTAGTTTTTAAAATTGAAAGTAAATTCAATTTTATAATATTTTTAATACAACGGATAAAATGTATATTGAAATAGTAAGTGTTAATATAGCGCACAGTTACCTGAGCGACTATTGAGCGTTCCACTGATAATAATGCTAGCTCCTACCGAATATTTGGTATAGTATGCTATTGTGTATGTTTAGAAAACTGAAACGAGGTTGATAAATATAAAATGAATTAATATGTTTTTCAAGTACTTACTAATGTGATATATATTAATATTCAAATAGAAGTTAACAGAAATTATTTTTCTTTATTGTTTAATTTTACATACTCTGACACCTTTCTGCATAATTTAAATATTTTTCAAGCATATTTACATGAGTATTTTAAACTGTTTATTTTTGCATATAGAGCGATCTCTTCTGATGGCATTTACCTAGCAACGAGTTGTACCAAAATATTTTGAATTTATTTTACCTGTTTAATATTATACTTTGTTAAGTAGATATGAACGTAAAATATTAAGAACTATATTTACATGTAGATATGTTATAAATAAATAAGCCATTTGAAAGAATTTGAAAATTATCTTAGTACATTGGGTCGCGTTTATTGCTTTGTACTAAACATATATTTAAAATGCATAAGAGGTTGGTGTGACAGTGTAAATAGGTACCGCACCGTATCCACCTGATGCGGTGAAAATAAGAAGGGATAAAAAAAGCATCAAAGAGAAAAAAGAGCGTGGATCGGTAGGTGGCCTTCCCTGTAAATAAATAAAAGACTCCGAATAACAAGCCAGGACTAACCTGCAACTCAGCACCTCATCCGGAGCAGCGGCGTCTTAGGATTCTCACTGGAGAGAAGAGTATTAGCGGCCGTTGGTGCTTAATGATAGCGTGAGAAACAAAGAAAGAAAGAAAAAGCGTCTACATACTTATTTGATCAACAAACTCATCTCACTATCTGGAGCGCAGTTATTACATCATTACATAGTATAATACAAAGTCCCCTACCGCGTCTGTCTGTCTGTCTGTTCGCGATAAACTCAAAAACTACCGAACCGATTTTCGTGCGGTTTTCACCGGTGGATAGAAGAACGTTGAGGAACGTTTTAGTATACAATTTGTCAAGGATTTTTTCATAATCAGGGCGGGACAACGTCTGACGGGCCCACTAGTTTATTTATAAGTGCCGACCAATTCGTATGTAACCAAACCCAGCATAAACTGACCAGGGTGACCATACACTGGCCAGGATAAACTATAGTATGTTTTACAGATTAATAATACAATTTAGTAAGATCATCCGTTCTTCCTTAATTATAATAAAAGGCAACATCTCAGTCCATTACTGTGCTTATAATTCGAACATCACATAATTAGTTTACTTTATTGCAAGTTTATTCTACGGGTAGATTTTGTTACATGATATATTTATATTACAGTAGATAATTAATTTGTGGAATAAATTATGAGTTTCTAAGTAAATTAAGTATAAACAAAATAATTACCAGAATTCTTATATTGCTATATTTAGTTAAAACTATTAAATATTGACGAATATAATGTAGTAGACGATCTTTTAGAATATACGAAAAGAGAGTAGTACAGTATAATAAATCACAATGATAACTTTTACATGACAAAACAAATTAAAAATTTTAAACGTGGTATGCAAAACGTTAATTTTCATTAAATTGAATAAAATTGACGTTGTAATTCAATAAATTAGTTCTTTACGGCATCCAAATTGGCCGCATTGTGCAAGTATTAACAATATCTATAAAAAGGCCCTGCAATAAATGTTTAAATGTAAGAAGAACCATATAACGTTGAAAAATCATTATTAAAAAACACTTTAACAGTAGTATATGGTAGTTTACGCGAATCTTTCGTACAGCTAGTTACAATAAAAATAAAAACAACTACTATTTCAACTGTCGGTAGTTATCAAGCTGATGTTTTTTTTTCGAACTGACTACGCTATTATCCTAGCAAGGTCTTAACAGCTTCACCGGACTACTAAGGCGAGCGCTTAAGGCACTCAGCCGATTTTATTTTGAGAACTAGCTCAAGGGTGCGCGGCACACCTCGGCTTGAGCTGTTGCCTGATTCATGCAATTCGCGACCTATCTGAACTAACCTAAGCTTAGCTACATATTCATACATGTACCAAGCATACATACCTCAACAACTCATATATGTATTTAGTGTTAGATAATTTTTCTAAACTGTTTCAGTTCAATAAGGGAAAAACAAAAATAAAAACCCTTCCACTTTCATGTGCAAGTGTATGCGTGCACGTGTGTGGAAGTGATATGTGTAATGTTGTCGCAGTGATGTAAGATTTTGTGTCACTGTATCGCGCGAGCAGCGTACTCAAGGGCTCCACGCCGAGGGAACGGACCTAGGCTTGAACCGCTGCCGAGGGAGGTCAAGCTGATCTTAAAGTACCTACCATAAGCTATAAATAGAACGCATACGATAACTTAAGATAAGTTTTTCCCAAAACGCGACGTACCGTATCTTTAATTTTCAACTAATTATATTATGTTGAAATTTTATCATGTAATATTATTATAATTATGATGATTTCAAGACAACTATAAATCAAATAACTCTACTTTTTTTCAAACGAACACTATTTTTGTTATTATTCAAATGTGTACCTTACGTTATTACCGGACGGTTTACGTTAGCTTGTATTATTTAAGAATACTTAAACATATTTAATAAGTAAAATAATCAAATAAAATCACATTTAAACTACTTTAAAATATATATAATACTCTCAGTACTCATTCTTATAAATAAACTTATTATTTTTATAATAAAAGAGAACAGACTATAAAGTATATTATTTGTCTATTGAAATTGGTAAATGACAGATAAATTTCCGTGAAAAATAACCTTTCAAATGTTTAGAATTCCCAAGAAATTATATACTTACTATAACCATATACTATCTAGTATAGAAAAATAGTTGTTTTATAAGCATACTCGCTGACTTCGTTGGGCGGTAATAGGCATTATCAAGCTACAACTTTTCTCTAGAACTCAATCATATATCTCTCATCGTTAAGACAACGTTCGTAAGAAACGTTTTCGTTCGACTATTTTTTCTCCGACTCCCCAGATATTACCCCCTACAACCTAACAAACTTTACCTCTTTATAATATTAGTATAGATAATATAATTAGTTAATAGCTTCTGCCCGCGACTTCGTACGCGTGGAATAGTTATTTTGGGCTAAGACGTAGCGGAAGCACTCAAAAGGAAAAAATCCTGATTTTAAAACATTCTTCATTGTTGCTCCACTCCTATTAGCGTGACGATATATAGCCTATGAAACTCAAAAATAACGTGGCTTCCTATTGGTAAAAGTATTTTCAAAATCGGTTTAGTAGCTCCTAAGATTACCTCCTACTACGTCACAAACTCACAAACTTTATTACCTCTTTATAATATTAGTAGTATAGATTATATAAGTATTAGCTTTTGTCTATGGATTCGCTTACATTAATATAGATTTCAAATATCCCTCGGCAACATATTTTTTTAAGGTCCTTTCTGTAACTCTGACAATATGTATATACGATTTTATATGCAGTTGAGGCGTAAGAGCTTAACAAAATGAGACAGAGCCATTTTTGCATTTATAATATTAGTTGGATAATGAATGTTGGTGATAAGACATGATAATGGCGACCCCAACGAGGTGTAACGGTGAGGTGAGGTGAGGTCATTGATAAGTTTAGGTGTGCCGCGTTCCTGAATCAGCCTGTGTAAATTTTTTACTATACACATATAATAAACACGTCATAGTGAGTTACATTCAGTCAGTCACAGTTCGTCATCAGCGAGTTCAACTGCATGCCCGAAAGCTAGTACGACAGTAACAACTGCCGATATCTAGTAAATCTCTTTGTGGTCGTCCTTTTTGATTTCGATGTACCTACCACGACGTATAATGGCGTCACATTTATACCAGAACAAAAAAAAACACAAAATATCTCGTATATGATTTTAGTTTTTTATTTATTTTATTTATTTATTTATAGTAGCACGGCAAAATGACTGCACTGTGCCTGATGGTAAGCGCAGTACAATCCAAAAACAACAGCGACCACCGAGTGTCACACGATTCATCGCCGGTCGCCGCTGTCATGCCGGCCTGCGAAAAGCTGGATATGCACAGGCTGATCCCGAAACGCGACCCGCAGAAGCGAATCACTATGACGGGCTTTTTCGCCATATACATGGTGGTTGCGACCCAGTCAGGCTGTAAAACACTACCACCCCGCTTTCGCCATTGCCTCGTTCGTTATTCAGCAGGGTGCACCACGTGCAGGTGAGGTTGGCTTGGGTGTCTCAAGTCTTAGATGTTATTCGACACCCCTTACACCCCAAAGTATAGTAAGTAGTTATGTAAGTTTATATATGTCCGGTTACATAACCACGTTTTTGTATCATTTTCTTATATAAATAAATATATTAATAATAATATAATAATATTATAAATATAAATCTGTCATCGCTAACGTACCTATTAAATGAAGTCACTTTTATTCTACAGATTTAGAAATATTTCCATAAATAAAATTTATTCAGAAAATTGCTAATAAATATGCTATTTTAATTATTTAAAATGAAGTCCTCATTCTTTTAGATAATAAAGTTTAGTTCTTTATTAATGTGATTATACTAGGTAACAGGTTTAAAAATATAACCAAGATTATGTTTTATTTATGACTACATTATGGCCGTTGCTTCGTTTACGTTAATGTAGCATTGAATTATAACGCGGGAATAGTACTTTTTTTTCTGGACGAAACCTACCGAACGTAAAGAACCTATATATATCTGTATATGTACCTGTGACACCGTGTATGCAAAATTTCATACACTGATTCATGATCTTCATTTCACTTCATTCATGATCGCTTGAGTAGATAAAACGTAACAAATAGACAAACTCATTTTCGAATTTATAATATTCTTGGTTAGGATGAATTTCCTTCGACACACTATTATCACTTATCTTATTACCGCCATTATAAAGTTGCTACCACAAAGTATCTCGAGATGAATTCAATTTACTAACAAAGTAATACTTTTATTAATTCTTTCCAAGGAGTTTTTGTTACGTTTTAAAATGGTCCATACTATCCACTTCACTTATCTATATTAACTAAAGTATATTAAGCAAAAACCATACTATACAATATATAGTTAAATAATGTAAGGTTATTAACAAAAAAGAACAATACTTGACAGTCTTAATAGGATTTTTTAAAGTGACTTTGTAACTTTGTGCTATAATTTTAATAACCACAGTTTTTTTTTGTTCTGTATCATTTTAGTGTTCTTTATTTTAAACTAGCTGATAACTTCGTCTGCGTTTATTCTCTTAGCAATACATTTTATGTACAGATGGAAGATATATAAGCACCACACCGCTTGCCCCACATCTCCATAGCAAGAAAACAAATATCAATGATCGCGTAGTGATTATAAAAGTCGAAGTTTCTTGAAACTTTAATAACTTTATATTAAATAAAGCTATCATAATAATTCTTTTTTTAGCTAACTACCAAAGTGTGAAAGGTAAGAAAAAAAGGTAGAAATAAAAAAAAATGAAAATCTAAGCCGTACCTAATTTTTGAGTAATGCACGCACAATTCCTCTATCATTTAATTCATACATATAAGAAGACTAGCGGGCCCGGTGGACGTTATCCCGCCCTGGTAATAAAACTTTGACAAATTATATACCTAAACCTTCCTCATGAATCACGTTATCTATTGGTAAAAACCGCATGAAACTCCGTTCAGTAGTTTTTGAGTTTAGCGCGAACAGACATGTGGCAGACGACTTTGTTTTATAATAGGTAGTGATATTATAAGAATGCGATAATCAATTATTACGTAACAAAAAAGTTTGGTGGTCCTTTTCGGTTTGACAGCAAGAAGTAGTGTATTGATTTTTGTAAAATTGGCATTTTTTTTTAAAATCATTGACATCAAGTTTTTATAAACTTAGTCAACTATATTAAGAATTTACCTCCAATAAAAATTGTCATGCAGGCTTATGAAACACTCGACAAATGTGTATAAATTATCCGATCCCGAAACGCGATAAATTTAACAGGAGTCACTGTTATCACCATACTTAACAAAAAATAAACATCATGTACATGTCGGCTGTAACCCAGTGTATAACAAACAGTTCCCTAGCATTTCGCATTTTTGAGGTGATAATTCTTAGGCCACATTGCCATAAGCCAAATTGTATTAAATTAAAAAACGCCCAAATTTATGTACATGCACTATTATAATATATATATATATA
>MU158715.1:2020651-2124337 GCA_015888305.1 Antheraea pernyi
TAATATATATATATATATATATATATATATATATATATATAAAATATTTTAAAATTGGTTTGATCACAGTTGAATGAATGTATATTTGACTGTAAAGGTTGCAAAATAAACAAATTTTACTTTATATTGTTATGTTTTATACCTTATCCGTGTTATTACAAAAAAGTTAAATACGTATTAAATACTTGGTTTAAAAAGGTTTCGTAATAAAAGCATCGCGCTCGCCCGAGGCAAGTTCGCGTTATCCTTTTTCACAAGTCTAACCTAACGTAACCAAAGCGAGACAAAAGAGCAAGATGGCGAACATTCAGCGACCGCGGTGCATTTAATACGAGACCTTTTTAAAGCCAGGGTTCAATACGTATTTAACTTTTTAGTAATAACACGGTATAAGTTTTAGCATTTAATCACAACGTTAACTGATATTAATAGACAATGTGGTAGACTCGCTAAATTGAAAGGCAAACTGGCTACAAGTACTCCAACCCGAATATATAATAGCTTGGCGACTGATTTTCAACTCAAGGGTAGTAGCTAACTAGACAGGCTTAGAAAAAGCCCAGCAAGCATGCTTTGATTGCCTTCACTGAAAGCATAGGCTCATTCGCGTTCTATTTTTATAAAATTTTTTGTTTACTAATTCGATATATCTCGGCTTATAAACTCATTCCAAAAGGATGTTAAGTTATAAGCTCATAACTGCGGACTGCAGACCTATTTCCTCCTTCATAGAAAGAAATATTTGCTCAACCTAATGATATTTACTGATTACTACAGCCAACGGCTATTCACAACGAATGAAACGAACTTAGTCATAATAGTTTACTACTTCTGAAGACTGAGTTGGACCTGTCTCGTCTCTGAACTAGCGGAGATTCATAATCATCATCAGCCTTTAAGAGACCCACTGCAGGGCCATAGAAAGGTATGGATACCCATACATATACAATCACCACGCGGGCCCACGACGTATTGGCGATTTCAAGTTCTGAGAAATTCACAGTTCTATATTTTTCCTACATACAGTAGTACTACAAGAACATTCCTCAGGTTCAGGTTTCCTCACGATGTTTCCTTCACCGTCAGCTGATAGTGTTACCAATTGAAATTAGTAAATGTACGCGAATTCCGAAAATGCGGACATCGAAATAATATTCCACTGATCAAGCCACTAGGCCACCACGACTCCCTAGTGGTGATTAATATATTATATACTATATTATATAATATAATATATTATATAGCTATAGTAATAATCTGAATTTCAGAAAATGTTTTTTTCATTATTATTTTATGAACTGTTAATATACTATAACGTATTACAAACCAAATACAAAGGATTTCGAATTTAAATAAAAGTGGAATCAAATGAGGTGCTATGAATAGTTGAATAGTCAAGTGTCAATTTCATATACAGACTACATTAAAATGTTTTTCACTGGCTAACGTTAATACACCTTGATTTTATAACTCAATTCTTAGATTTCAGCGATTATTGCGATAAGCTGTTTTTTGCTGTAGCAATGGTCGGTCGTTATATTTCGTAGTTATTTCGAATAACGGTAAATATGAGAAATTCCGTTTCTTAAATCGTTATAATTATAGCAACGTTTATTTATCGTGCGCGAAATAACATTACAATTTCACACTTGGCGTACTAAATAAAAATAGCAATAATTGTCATATTTAGTGCCAACCACATTGTTCAAACAAAGATAACGTAACGTGAGCACTATTTCATTGCGTGAGATAGGACGGTGGCTCACCCGGAGCCGAATCTTGCAAAGGTTCTTACCAATCCTTAAGTTAACAATCTATGTAAGCTTGTAACAAAATGAAATGTTATCAAATATGGTAATTAGAATGTATCATACTCAACTTATTCAATGGTACCTTTTCTCTTAACTGGGATATTTGACGCTGTTATTTTTGAATATGATTTAAGTTACATATTTTTGCAACTCATTATATATAACTTTATCACTGTAAACATTACGACAGTAAATTAAATAAATAGTTTAGCTATATTATCATACAAATGTACCGAAATAAGCAAATCATCTATTACTTTACATCATACAATGGGTATTTCACTTCAGTATTATAAAATATAAATACGGTAATTTAATCAAGAAGGCCAATGTCAATGTTAAAAAAAACATTATTCAAATTCTATAAATTGCTTAATTAGAAGGTAACTACGTACACGTCGGTGTATAAAAGGTACCGCATATGATTTCCATTTGTTTTTAATCTTAAAACTACGACCGTGTAATCACGGCTTCATTATAATTCCTCATTAATGTTAAATTCGGCCAAGCTTAGCATTAATTAATGCATTATAAGACAAATGCTCGTTATCAAGATAAAATTTACAGCTTACATAATTATCATTCTTAAGGGTTTTATTAAATAATAGAGTTAATAGTATCTTAAAAGTCACAGTGTTTTGTTAAAATAAAATAAATAAAACAACATTTAATCGAAGATACTAAATATGTTTGAGTTTAGATCGCATTATCCCATCGACGATTTAATAGACAAGCCGATAAACTCGAGGTGTTAAATAAATTAAATAATAAAACGTATAATGGGTCCCGATAAATATAACCCTTTCGTAACGCTCCGTTTCGAGATAAGTAAACCCTTATAAAACGAACCAAATTAATCCCGGCTGAAAGGACGAAGTCTCCTCGTTGTACGGGGAAAAAAAGAAAAAGTGACGTCATAATCAGCTTTTGTCAAATGTCAACCTACATACGCTTTTTAAATTTTTAAATAGCTCAACAAATCCCAACGATCCGTAGACACGTCGGTGTACAGTCATCGGCAAATTGTTATTTTAATAATATCTGTTCGATTTTTTTGCATATATTATTAGATAAAAAATTGATGACGGGGCAAATGGATTTCAAGAAAATGTTACGGTGTTATTACAAAAAAGTTAAATACGTATTGAATACGTGGTTTAAAAAGGATTCGTATTAAATGCACCGCGGTCGCTGAATGTTCGCCATCTTGATCTTTTGTCTCGCTTTGGTCAGGTTAGGTTAGACATGCTCGATGGAGCGGTTATCCTCTCTGTTGCTGGCTGAACCCGGGGGGAAGGGGCGGGGGCCCCGACTTCCCATTGCACTGGTTCGGCGGGCTGGGAGGCACTCTCGCATCCAGGCTGCCTCAGCCGGGTGTGGCGTGAAAGCGCCTGCCGCCGGGGTGTCGCGGAGCTTGCTCACGCTCCCCGTGACATTCCCATAGTGCGGCGTACAGTTTGCCGTGGAGTTTTAGTCGGTTAAAGTCGCCGTAAGGCATCGGCAGCTGCGTCCCAGTACGCAGTTGGCGGTCGACTCAGTTCAGGCCCTCCCCCGGGAGCCTGACAGTCCATGATGGATTTTCTCTCCACGTTAAAAAAAAAAAAAAAGGTTAGACATGCTAAAAAGAATAACACAAACTTGCCTCGGGCGTTACGTAACCATTTTAAAGAAAGTATTCAAAACGTATTTAACTTTTTTTGTAATAACACCGTTACTGTCCTACAAGTATCTATATGCGTTATCGAGTGGTCATGCCATGCTGTATATGGTACCGTTTACAGAGTATTTCTAGGTACTATTAGATGTATTTCTTATAAAAAAATATATGTAAATTAAAAATAAACTACAGGATTTTGTTATCTATGGTTAAATGAAAAGGAGAATTAAACTATTAAAAAAATATAGAGGCAAACTTAAAGTATATTAAGTAAATAAGTATGTTATTTATTGGGTATATGTCTACCTGTATTTGCCATTTACCAACGTCCATTAAATATTTCATGCAACTTTGAACACGAAAACCTCTTTCATTGTAACATGAGAACTTCATAAGGAACATGATAATAACAATTTTACAGCAATTAACAACTAAATAACCACAATATGTTATGAACATTGTATGAATAATATTCTAGAGTAAAAAGAGTGAAGTCCGGTATTATGTCCCAAAAAATAACTGTTGCTGAATATATATGGACTGTTGAATAGATTGTGGAATACATAATTTGTGACGGCTAATTATCTTTTTATTGTATTGTAGTTATAAGTTTGTTTACAATTAAAATTAATGTTAAGTGTGGGATCATCTTTACCTTAGACACGGTGTATCACGGTGCCAGACCTTGAGAACTGCGAGATGTGGATTAAACTAAGAATATGTAACTTAACTAAGAGGACTGAAGATTAGAGGAAAAGGAAAAGGATGACAATCTAGTAGCCGGTAAATATTTTATTTTACTGCTCTCGATACGAAACCCTTATTATTTACTATTTCTGGTATGTAGCTAACTCGGCCTTGGTGACATCGCAGAGCCTTCACTACGCTCAGCATTATCGACAAGAAAGAACCGTTATATTTACAACACAATCGTTATATTTAAAGATTTGACATTTTGTCGCTCTATTTGTTGGTATAGCAACTAACATAGTGACATTCAAGGGATGTCTTATTAATTCCAGTCTATGCCCTGTTATTTTCTTGAAAGAGTTTCATTTCTTAAGTAGCGCTACTAAAAGTAGTTTGTTTTTTGTTATTTTTTTTTAACTGAAAGACAAAATAAACGTTATACAAAAATCTAAAAAAGACGATAAACAATTATGTGATAAAGGAATCATTAATAGTATGTTTTGAGACAGCAAAAAAGAATAAAAAATCACGAAA
Source organism: Antheraea pernyi (assembly GCA_015888305.1). Classification (NCBI taxonomy): domain Eukaryota; kingdom Metazoa; phylum Arthropoda; class Insecta; order Lepidoptera; family Saturniidae; genus Antheraea; species Antheraea pernyi. The sequence goes on from MU158715.1 coordinate 2,025,344, forward strand.
TTGGATATTCATCCTGTGTACCCAAAAGTGAAAATTTTTCAAGCACTCCTGCTAGCATTTAGATAGTTTGAAAGACAATTCTCTCGATACCTTTCAAAACAAGATAAATCGAATTTTAGCCGTTCCTAATATTTTGTGTTACTTTTCAAAATCTTAAAATTCTGTACAAGTAAAATATGAAAAAAAAAACTTAAAAAAATGCGTGCGTACAAAGTACACATGTCAGAAGTGAAACTTCTTTGGCGAACTAATTTATAAGTCTTGTTTATATTTATACAAATCTAAAACTTTAGATTTCCAAGACTTGAAAAATAGATGAAAAATCTGCGTTTACTGCAAATGACGTCACTTCCATTGCATACCTGCGTGACGTTACATGTGTAAAAATTTTACCCTCATGCGCCTAAAGAAGTTTCACTTCAAAAAACTTATGGACAGCAAAATTTGAACGTCGTTTTCAGTATATAAAAACTAGAAATAAAAAGAAAAACATGTTATATGAACGATTAAAATTATATTTAGCTCATTTTGAAATATAACAACACAATTGTTATAGCAGAAACGACTCAAAGATTTAGCTATTATGGCATTACGTGATTTTAAGAGTGGTAGAGCCACGCTGAAGCTATTATTGGTTTCAGCATGAATGGGTCGGCTCGTCCGGGGTAGTACCACCGACTCATAGAAAATCGACGTGAAGTAACAGTGCTTGTATTGTTGCGTTTCGTTCGGTCAGTGAGAGCGCCGAAGGACCACCTCCCTTCTCCTCTCCTCTCCCCCTCACTCCCTTTCCCCCAAACATAGGCTGGCAACGCACTTTCCACTCCTCCGGTGTTGTTAGTGTCTATGGAGGGTGTTGATCACTTGAGGTTACCCACAAGTTCGTTTGCCAGTTATGACATTAAAAAAAAAAATTCATTGTGTAAAATTAATAAATACATTAAATACCTATTTCCAGCCAAAATGTATTTCAATATAAATATACATCTAGCTTTTTCGTAATTTTGTACAATATATTATTATTATTATCCAAATGTCACATGTATCTACATTCTTTTATTAGATTTCGTTATAAAAGTTATCCGGATTTTCGATTTATTCGGACTATTTCTGGTACTAATTGATCCGGATAACCGGGTTTCTAGTTTATATTTAGTTAACACTTTATTTGTGTTAATATTCACATTACTTCCTCATTATAAATTATAATTAAAGTAAATTGATTACAGAACTATATAAGCAATTTATTGTTGTTTATGATGTGAGTAGAATTGCTTATAATTGTAGCGTTTCTTTTGTTTAATTGATTTAATCGTAATTAACATCAACCATCAACTTTATGTCAGATAAATTGCAGCAACTTTGTTATAGCAATGCTACTATGTAACAATACCGGTATAAGATAATAATATTATTTTTAGATACCTACTGATTTTTTTTCTTCAGACACAACAATTCTTTATACATTGACTGCGAATCTTTTATGTCCTATATTATCTTTCAATACTACTAATAAATAGAAATTGTCACACTAATAAGTTCTCAAAGAATGAGGTATTACAACGTGAGTGCACTAAATGTCTATCCAATGGTATTAAAGTCGTTATATATTTGAACGAATCTCTTTGTTGCCTTTTTTAATATTAGAAAATTTAACAATTGGAAATATAAATATTACATGTGTGTTCGTTATGCTTAATTATTTGAGAAATCAGAAGGCTTAATAATTTTTGGTATTTTCTAATAGGAACAGATGTTTGTTATCTTTGTCTGTGTGTAATAATCATATACCATATTTTAAAGCAATCGGAAGAATTTCCACAATTCAAACTCCATCATATTTTGTAGTCAAGTAAAAGGCAAGGTCTGTTTTAGTGTGTCCGATCATAACCATTTCATATATCCAATTCAACCAATCTATCCCAAACTGTTTTTACATTTCAAATGAATAAATTCTATTAATTCTGATAGGTCAGTTATCTTGAAACCGTGTTATATGTAAAAAATAGAGGAAACTATTTTAATTTGAAACGAATAAAGTAATAAATGTGTGTACATTAAAAGAAAAATAATACAAAATGGTTTAAATAAAACCGATATAGTCATTCATTTTATTATAAGTTTAATGTATATATTTTGTGGTTTGTTATTTTGCGATCGACTGTACATTGAGTACAACTACAGGCGAGACTCGTTACTCGAAACGTCAAATGTTGCCTCAAACGCATATCGCTTGGCTAAGCAGCTTAGCATACTTTCAAAAGATAATATTATTCTCGAACAATATCATGTTTTAAAATATTTATCACTAAGGTTTAAATTGCCTCTTGGATAATCCAATGCATGACTTTTAGCATCATGATAAGGGCGAGATGAAGGTGACGATTCTTTCATCGCTTGATAACATCGAATCTTTTTATTGACAATAAATAGATTATCACTGATATAAATAGGGTCAGTTCGAGTTCTCTCATAATATAGCTTCTACTCGCGGCTTTGTGTCATTTTTGACAGGCGTTGTGAGCTGTGAAATTGGGTTCGATTTAAAAATATAAAGGTCCGTCTCAGAGCTTGGCTTCTTTAAGTTAGGGAGGGATTATTTACAGTTTGTTTGTTGTTGTGTATTGTACTAATATTGGGACCGTCAGTAAGAAATCTCTGAGTATTAAATGAATAAGATATTTATTGTACGCTAATTATTAACTTTAAATTTCATTAAATACTTCTTTTCTATAAATTATCCGGCACGAAATATATATAAGAATTATTGAGATATATATGTTTGGTACTTATATATATTTCAATAACTCATATAAGTATGAATATGTAGCTTAGCTTAGCTCAGTTAGATCGCGAATTGCATGAACTAGGCAGCAGCCCAAGCCGAGGCGTGCAGTGCACTGTTGAGCTAGTTGTCAAAATGAAATCAGCTGTGTGCCTTAAGCGCTCGCCTTCGTAGTCCATCGAAGCTGTTAAGACCTTGCTAGGTCAGTAGCGTACTCAATTCGAGAAAAAAAAGAATTCTTTTCTATTATCTTGTCTTACTAATATAGTGAGGTTATAAAAGCCCATGAAGATAATAAAATCTTTTCTTAGTATTTTGTAATATTTCGATATTATTCATTGTATATTTATTTATACATATCTCCCTTTATTCCAATCTCTACATGCTCCGATTAATAAGACATACTTGTGATAAATCAGTACTGCGGATACTTTCTTTGAAGATATAAAAAATAAACACACTAGTCGTGTGTATAGACCGTGTAATAGTCTCTCCAAATCCACTTGAACGATACATCGCAGAAAAATATCGGAAAATGCATAATTTTTCATTCGATTTCACATTGGTATATCATATTTGTGCGTCCCACGAAAAAATGTTATATACGAGTATATGCGAAAGTATTTTCATACGAAGGTTTTTTACTAAACAATTTCCTTGACTTAATTGAACTCCATTATTATTACCTTAAGAATAATGTTAGATTTCACGTGGTAGAAATCTTTCGAATATTGAAAACAAATTATTTGGATCTTAGATTATGTTCCACATTTCTTTACGGGACAGTGTTTGATACAACTGAATTATCCGTTTAATTAACACTTCATAAATTGAGACGTTACCCTGTGAGTTCACTAAATATCTATCCAAAAGTATTACAATGCTTCTCTATCCGGAAGAGATAGTTTTTGAAGTAAAACTTCTTTAGGCGCGAGTAGGAGGTAACTGGACGACAATACAACGGAAGTCCGTTACGGCAATATGGCGTCACGTTTCTGTTCTATCCGGTTTTTAAATATTTTTGATTTTGTCAATAAATACTTTATAAACAAAACAATCAAACATTTTTGTAAAAAATAATAATAATAAATATTAAATTGAACATTGAATATTAACAAAAATCATATAATAGAATAATGTATATATGGACGCGCGACCGTGCTGCCATCTGGTTTCAATGTAAGTAAGTAACAAATTAAATCAAAGCTTCATATGTTATGTTTAATTATCACCCACTCATGTTTTGTTATTATGTGGAAAATTGTTATATATAATACTATACATAAATAAAAGTTGTTTAATATAATACGACTCGACGGTGGAAAGGCCAATTTGCTAATGTCCCAGGATTGTCAAATGAACGTTGGCCGATTAGCTTTTCCACATACTGCCATATTTTTTCAAATCTATACATTGGTTTTTATTGAATAGATACGGCTAACTTGCAATTAACCTATAGTGACTTTTACAAATATTAAGTAGGTGGCAATAAGATTATTAAAAGCGTTAAAATGGCAATAAAACCAGATTGCATAATACGAGTGTAAAACTATTGCGGAAACATTAGACATCTTTGAAACGTGCAAACATTATGCAACTGCAACGTACATAGCTTATGTCACAAGTAGCAGCATAGTTTTTGCAAATATTTCACATGTCGCAAGTAGACAATTAAATTAATAATTACCGAGTAATTACCGCCGCAGTAAAATCACTACTGCTCGTTGACGTCAAGTGGTTGAGTGTAATTGTTAACGCGGGGAATTTAACACCGAACACTGTTATTGTCTGAATATACAATCAGATTTTTCAACAGTTACTGGACGAGTATCACGGAATTACGTTAATATATTAACTAGTTTATTACTAAGCTCAGTTTATTTTATGATTTTAAATTAAACGGCATGTGGCGAAATTTATTAAATGAGTTTGTATTTTGATAACTATTTTCCTTCGTTGAAAGAAGAGCACATAAAATAAATAAATTAATATGAAGGAGGAGTGGTGAAGGTGCAGCCTCAGCAACTGAAATAGAATATGGTTATTTTGGTAGGAGCTATATATTTGTGCCGTTTGGAGTCTGAAGTTCTAGGACAGTGGGATTCGAGTGAATACAAAATTTTCAAGGAACACTTCCTTTTGCTATCGAGTTGAATGGAATACATCCTAATCCTAACTAATATAAGAAATAGGAAAATAAGTTTGTTTGTTTGTCACACATGTCTACGATATTCATCCGATCATCATTCACTTTTACATAAGCGTTGTCAAGAGTACAGAAAAGGACAAAGTGTACCTTTCTTTTAGAAAAAAGTACTGTTCCCGATAGGTCACAATTACATAAACGCAAACAAAGCCACGGGCGAACGGTAGTTACTTATAATTGAAAAAATATTCAAGTAACTCAAGTTTGTTAAATAGGTTGCCTTGGAAATTTAATTATTTTTTAACATTTATATAATGTTAAAAATTCATGTTATGAATTTTCAAAAAATACATATATTCATATTTAACACCGTTTTTATATTCAGTTACATTTATAAAATCGTACAAAGTTATGTAAAGTAATATAAAAACATATTTTTTTGCGACGTTGTAAGATGTTACTATAAAAGATAAGCGATTTTTACAATATAATCGAGCGACCAGAACCAAATAAAAAGTTAAGTGTAAATAAATAAAATCGAAACATCGATTTCTGATTTTCGTGTTACACGAAGTTTTTTATCCTTTTTTGTTGGTCTGTACGAAATTACTTTTTACCTAATTCAATGCTTATTCAATCTAATCCAATTGATTGTTACGCGTTTTAGATAGAATACCACTATTTATTTCATTGTGACACTTTAAACGACATTGGAGATATCTTAATCATTGTATTATACCTATCAATATTCAATGTAAAGCGTATGTTGATATATCTGAGATAGATAAACCCAAATAGTATTTGACCAATCACCATCCACTTTGACTTAAGTATTTTTTCATAAAACAGGTTGGTCACGGTATTGATTTTGGTATAATTTAGCACTATATAGCGCTGGAGCATATTCACCTTTATACCATTCTATCATAAAGATCGGTATGTGTATGTAACCTCTAAGCTAGTTTTTCATAGACAACACTAGAATCTATCTATATAGTCTGTGTGAATCAATGATATTATAAATAAAAAAGTTGATATCATTGGTTTGAATGATATCCACCCGAAAATGGGCAAAATGTGGGACGTGACAAAATAGGGTATTACGTAAAGACACACGATAGAAATGAAACTTTTGTATTACAGGGAAAGATTTCAATTTAATGTTATATTGGACGCTACTTTGCATTTCCGCCTGGAATTGATTGAATACTACTACGTCTAACTGCAACATAAAAAGAATCAATTAATCAATATATAATTTATACACATATATATTAATTATACAATATATAATTAATTAATATAAATATAATAATTATCAATAAATTAATTAAAATATGTGATTAATTTATTGATAATTATTATATTTATATTAATTAATTATATATTGTATAATTAATATATATGTGTATAAGTGATATATTGATTATCTTCTCTGTCCGACAGAGTGTTTACACTCACCATATTTCGTCACACAAAAACATGTCGATCATAATTTCGAATCCCTCCCCTAAGAAGTTTTACCTCAAAAAGTTTGCTGTCACAAGACGGCCGGCAGATGTGAAACAATTAAGTAAATATAAGAATTTATGTTTAAAAACGTGTTAAGTATACTATAGTCGGATAGAAATAATACATACACAGAGAAGCGACGAAGTGTATAGTATATGCGCGTACACACACAACGGAATCAAGAGCGGTGGCGAAAAGACGCATAACGGCATAAGAGAGTGTCATGCCGTTTGCCGTGACGGTATACGGGCCGATTTGTCAAGGTGCGCCAATAAATGTTTCACATCAAAAATACTTACTTTGAGTATAATTATTCTCTACTCCTATAGGTTAATCCCATTTACCCTTCTCGAATGATGAATCGTAGATGAATTTTCTCAAGTCGAATTACGTCAATTTACGGTGTACGCGCACGTATCGGTTTGTATCACTGAGGCATATTATGGTATAGTCGTGACATAACACTATACGCGCCCGAGACCAGTGCATTGTTGGCTGCAATACGCCACTCACACGGATGCATCATTGTGCACCAACTCATCAAGATCACACATTTATTGTTTATAAGCGGTAGCGATTATAAGATCTTTTTATTATACAAACTGAAATGTGAAAATAATTAATAATTATAATTCTTGGAGTTGATAAATATCGATTCAGAGGACATTTGATCGACTTTTTTTTTCGAACTGACTACGCTATTGACTTAGCAAGGTCTTAACAGCTTCACCAGACTACTAAGGCTAGCGCTTAAGGCACTTAATTCATTTAATTAATTAAATGATGATTTAATCGCTATGATTGGTACAGTGTAATGTGATAATAAAGGTAAAGCAAATTATTTTATCTGGTAGTAATTTAGTTATGAATTGATGATGATTATTAAGTGTCTAATTGATCAGTCCCAGTTACTTAGCACAATAAAATGCGCATAACGAACATAAGGAGCTCATTTTATTAATTAATTTCAAATTTGTATATGGTAAAGCTTTTTTATTAAAAATAAAACCTTTGAGTTCATTTGAAAACACACTTGGGTTGTAAATTATATAGAACAATAAAAAAAGGAAAGTGGCTGGGGGTAAAGATATTAAATTATGTTAAAAAAAAATTATGTCATAGAAGGCATACAAACATTTGGGTCATCTGATGTTAAGTGATCACCACCGTCCATAGACACTTACAACACCAGGGGATTCGCAAGTGCGTTGCTAGCCTGTGTTGGGGAGAGGAAGTGGGTCTCCAGCGCTCTCAAGTCCGAACGAAACGCAACAATGCAAGCACTGTTACTTCAAGTCGGTTTAAAATATATATATTTTTGAATAATTATCTGTGAGTAACTTATACATTGTGATTGCGATAAAAACCCATAGTTTTTACAATGTTTGCCGAGAGTCTCGAAAATATCGTTTGTTATGTGGCGTCTTTTAAAATATTTGATACTAATATTTACAATTAAAAGGTCTCTGTGTTATATACTACTAGCAGGTACGGCAGACGTTGTCCTACCCTGATTATAAAAAATATCCTTGACAAATTACATATCTAAACGTTCTTCATGAATCACTTTATCCACTGGTGAAAATCGCATAAAAATCCGTTCACTAGTTTCTGAGTTTATTTCGAACAGACAGACAGACAGATGCAGTTGGGGACTTTGTTTTATACTGTGATGATATATTTATAAATTTCGTTTCTATTTTTCTAATATGTTACTATCTATTACGATTTCTATTTCATTTTAAAAGATTATTCATACAAAAAACATTATTCTGTAATAAACACAAGGACCAGAGATTCGGATCGAAATAATGAGTGACAAATCTGGTTACCACTGGTCTGACGATATAGTTTTGCCACACAGTACATATTATAATATTTTGTTAAAACGTACATTCCCCAATTATAATCTTATCACTAGTTTTCTTAAGTGTAATTATGAACGAAACGATTTTACAGTTATACCGCTACCGCTTATTCATTGTAGTCACCGTTTTATACTTGCCGATGCAAGCCGCCGCTCTGGAAAGCAAGCGTTACAGTAATTAGGCAAATTGTATAAACGCCGTATAGACCATTATTTAGTAGTCAACGTCTACCGGTTCAGATTTTAATTGCTATTAGATTAGTTATTTATTTTACTTTAGTTGCATTATCCGCTCTGCGTTCTATTTTATATAATTCTAATAAAAATAAACGATTTTGCAATCCGCTGTGAATGTAACATGATTAATGACTTTTACTTTTAAATATCTGAGAAGCGGGATGTTATCTAATAGGTGATTCTTATTGGTATTTACGTATGTTTAGTGATTTCGTAACAGTAAATTTTATACTACTGCATTCGTGGTTTCATAGCGAGTGTACAATCAACAATTTCAAGTCCTAACCGTTTTAACTTTTCCCATCGTGGTCACCTAAAACAGGGTACTATATTCACTATGGAACTCAACGATAATACTTCTGTTTTTTCTTTTTGTTTTGGTTCTCGTCTACAAATCTGTTGGTTCCCTAATTACGTGTTTCCCATGAGCAAAGCGATAATAGAAATCACTTAATATTGGCTTCAAAATGTCGTTTACATATTACGTACCAGTTATAACTAAGTCTTTATGAAGCAATTGAATTAGTAAGTTATCGGCCACTATTTAGTTATTTCTTCTACGCTTTCCTCTTGCCAAATACACTATTAGAAAGCAAGTTTGTTAGGCATGCTTTCGTAATTATTATTATATCTTCATCTTCTTTTCTTATATAAATAAAATGGTAGAGGTCTACCGTTGTGCGCGCATCACTTAACAATTACCGGATAAATTTCGAACATTTTATTTTAAGTTTTCTTCTTCTTGGTATTCATTGTAGAAACATATCGCGATGGGTTTAATCTTTACATAGTATAAAAGGAAGTGGCTTCCGCTGTCAGTTCCCTTACATCTTTTAAACTATACAACGGATTTTAATACAGTTTGCAGCAATAGTTAGAGTTATTCAAGAGAAAGGTTTATATACTTATTATATACAAATATATTAAAGTACAGAAAAGCCGAATTATTCAAAGACCTGTAATGTGATGTCCTAATAAACATTTTTGTGCGTTTAAATCGCAAACGCTGGCTAAACCTGACGAGATAGATCGAATTAATGTATTACAGTATTGTATATCTTAAAAAGATTGATATAAAAGTCCCGGATGGTATATATTTATCTCTAAATGATAACTCACAGTAACCATTTCTATCTTTTTACATGAATAATTATGTGTTATTTACCAAGCTATTTTGTACAATACAGTACGAATTATTATGCCTTATCCAATTAAATACATTACACACGTTGTGCATGTCATGTAGATCAAAACTGCCGTTAACAGTATTTCACTTAACATTGCACCCATGCGAAGTTGGGGTGGGTCACTAGTTTGATACAAAGTTATTAAAGTCTTAAGAAACTTCTATTTTCATTAATATGACGTCTACACCGATGTGTTCTGTTACCGTGGAGAAGTAGGACAAACAATGTGATGCTTATATATTTTATTGTCTACAAAAAAAAAGTTGTGAAGATAATATATGACGCAGACGAAGTCGCGATTATCAGCTGAAGAAAGATAGAAAGGATACATTTGTTCAGCACATACAACACATAAGTATTAAATAACTTTAGATAGTCCTAAATAATATAAATGCAATATTGGTTTAAATTCTTATGAGTGTTAATGTAAAAGAATATTTATAGTTAATAGACAATTCTAATCGTACGTAACTCAACGAAGAACGCAGTCCGTAAAGGCAATAAAAAATTCACACTTCAGCAAACTTACCGGCTTTACATGTATGATTTATGCGTCTGTTAGATATAGCAATGAATAGACAATAATTCCCATTAATCGAACAATTATATAAATTGCGTTGTTACCGGTGGGAGTTATAAGTATATAGTAATTAAAACAGTCTATTGTTAAATGAATTTCCCGCAGGAGATTACCGGGTGTAATTTAAAGCTTTAATCTGTCATAAGTTGCAGTACTGCTTACAATACCTATTTTTTATTAATGATTAGATAAATTACTAATTATATTATATTATAAAACTAGTGAGTTCATTTGTTTTGTTGTTTATTTCATCTTAAGTTTTTGATTTAATTACCTAATTTAGTGGGTTTTTTTGTACATAAAAATATATTTGTTACATTATGTACACATAGATAGAATGTAAATATATTTTGTTTGTCCGTGGTAATTTCCGAAATGGCTGAACAGATTTGGACAAGACTTTTACTGGCAGATAGAGGATTTTTCAGAGTATTATATAGATTACACATATCATTGTGTTTTTTGACAGAGGCTAATATAATAAGATAAATTAAACTCGATATTGGGGCTGTAGCGGTTTAAATTATAATTAAACTAACAAAATACAGATCGTAATGAACCCATATAAAGTCTAGTTTCCATATAATAGCAAAATCAATTTAATAAAAACAAAGTCGTAGTTAAACAGTTAGTTTAAAACAAAAATGGAATAATTATATGCCAATTAGCTCAGTTACTGATTATCATAAATTAGCAGGCTGTTCGCCGAGCGAACTCGACTGTTTATTCCGGAATTAAAATAATTTCAGTTAAATGGTTATTTATTAAATCGTTCCTCCATTAAAAAAATGTTAGCTTTTGTTTCTTTACACGCAAATCATTCATTTTAATTGAAACGTAATATACATCTGTACATAGTATGAAATGAAGTCGCTTCCGCTGTCTATTCCCTTAGATCTTCTAAACTATCCAATGGATTTTAATACTATTTTCAAAAAATCTTACATCACTGCGACATCATTACACATATCACCTCCACACACGTGCACGCATACACTCTTACACATGCAGGTGGAAGGGTTTTATTTTTTCCCCTTATCAAACTGAAAAATTTTAGAATATTATCCGACACGAAATATATATAAGGGTTGTTGAGGTATGTATGCTTGGTACACATATATGTTACAACAACTCATACATGTATGAATAGTTAGCTTAGCTCAGATAGGTCGCAAATTGCATGTATCAGGCAACAGCCAAAGCCGAGGTGTGCCGCGCACTCTTGAGCTAGTTGTCAAAATAAAATCGGCTGAGTGCCTTAAGCGCTCGCCTTAGTAGTCCGGTAAAGCTGTTAAGACCTCGCTTGGTCAATAGCGTAGTCAGTTCGAAGAAAAAAAAAACTGTTTTCAATAGAGTGATTCAAGAGGAAGGTTTATATGTATAACACATGTATACATATTATACTACAAAGAAGCTGAAAAATTCAAAGATGTGTAACGTGATGACGTAACAAATTTTTGTGCGCTTTAATTGCAAGCGTTGGCTAAACCTTTTGATCTATCTTAAAAAGGTCGATAAAAATGTCCACGATCGTATATATTTACCTATAAAGGATAATCCACAGTAACCATTACAAAATATAATATTACAAAAATAATTATGTAACCAAGCTATTTTATACAATACAGTATTATTCTTTATCCAATTTAATACATTATATACGTTGTATATTTCATGTAGATCAAAATTGCTATTAAGTATTTCATTAAAATGGATATCTATATTGCACTCGTGCGAAGATCAGGCGGGTCGCTAGTATATATTAAAAAGTATAACTTTCTTCCCAATATAAAGCGAAGGTTTTTTACGACGCCTACATTTAGTTATCGTGTTTTCTCGACTAACCTTCACTTGTTAATCTACTAATCGTGATTTTATTACACAATTAAAACGGGTTTAAATTAATTAAGTTACTTTAATATTCAATTAAGGTTTTTTAATGTATTGATACAAGTTTTTATTACTTATAGTTTTGTATCGTGCTGTATAGGGCAATGATTAGATGTAAATACCTACGCGAATGTATCTATTATACATTTCCATTAATTAAGCTGCTTTAATAACTTAAGGCTATTGTTTTATTTATTTATCCGTAGTGGATGTACATATTGTGAAGCTCAAAAGGTTGTTCAAAGTCGGGTTAGGTTTTTTAGACGTGGCAACGTCTAATAAATCAATGAACGCTGGCTGCACGCACGAAAAAGCATGACTCATTGTCACGTTCCGCCTGAGCCGAGCGTACAAGCGAGAGCGCGGAACAAGCGATAGAGAGGCGCGATTGGCTTGATCAATTAATTCAATTCATACAAGTTTGCAATTTTTATCAATGTTTTCTTATGACGTTATCACGTTAAATTATCGTCTGTAAACCAACTTTACAGACAACTTATTTTTTATATACTTTATAGGGTTTATAGGTACAAACAGCGTTTGCCCACAATCTCTTTTTTTATTGTAGCATGGCAAAATGACTGTACCTTGGCTGATGGTAAGCACAGTACAATCCAAAAACAATAGTGACCACCGAGTGACTAGTAGTGGATAGTGCCATCGACGGTAGCCGCTGTCATGCCGGCCTGCGAAAAGCTGGATGTGCACAGGCTGATCCGGAAACGCGACCCGCAGAAGCGAATCACTATGACGGACTTTTTCGCCATATACGTGGTGGTTGCGACCCAGTCAGACTGTAAAACCCTACCATCCCGCTTTCGCCATTGCCTCGTTCGTTACTCAGCAAGGAACCACGTGCAGATGAGATTGGCTTGGGGGTCTCAAGTCTCGAATAAGTTCGGTGAAGGAAAACATCGTAATGAAGTTATATGTATCTGTAGGTGGTAGAGCCATTACTGGTTTCAGCATGAATGGGTCGGCTTGCTCGTTGTAGTACCACCCTCTCGCAGAAAACCGACATGAAGTACAGTGCTTACAGTACAGTGCTTGCATTGTTGCGTTTAGTTCGGTGAGTGAGAGCGCCGGACGACCAGGAGGTCCCCTCCCCCTTTCCCCCCTCTCCCAAACACAGGCATGGCAACGCACTTACGACTCTCCTGGTGTTGCAAGTGTCTGTCCTGGTGTTGCAAGTGTCTATGGACGGTTAACATCAGGTGACCCACCTGTTCGTTTGCCTCCTATGATATATTAAAAAAAAATATATTGGGAAAGTTCATATATAGACTACCTAACAGAATGCTGCAATTTTTAGGAGAGCAGCAGCAATCATTGTGCAAATGTTAGGTCAAAGAATACATTACGCGAGAATTATCTAAGAGTTGGGTTGTGAGTGAGGGCGGGTTTATCAGCCATCGCATTGCCGCAGGAAGGGTTGATTTGTGAATGACTATTTCAATGTGGTATCATGGTGCGTGGCTAAAGTCTTTGGTTGGTTTTCTATTTATTAACCGACTTCAAAAAAAGGAGGAGGTTATCAATTCAACTGTATTTTTTTATTATTTTTTTATTATGTTTGTTACCTCGTAACTTTGGACTGGGTGAACCGATTTTGATTATTCTTTTTTTATTTGAAAGCTGGTGCTTTCCATGTGGTCCCATTTCAATTTGGTCCAGTTCCGACAACGGCATCCAGTGCAAAACTGTATAAGTTTTAAATTTGCATTAAGTATGTACACGACAAATAGACAAATAACTCAATATTACACGAACCGATTTCGATGATTCATTTTTTATTGGAAAGGATGTACTTCAAGGGTAGTTTGATGAGAGTTTGGTTAGTTTCTGATTATGGGATCCGTGACAAAGTAAGTAAACTTTCAAGAAACGAGCCTACTCCTTTCTTAAGCGCCGGCAACGCATCTGTGTTTCCTCTCGTGTCGCAATTGTCCATGGGCGGCCGTGATCACTTACCATCAGGTGACCCGTATGTTCGTTTGCCACCAATATTATTAAAAAAACTCTTCAATTCTTAGGAGCCTATTGTGCTTATGTTCGTTGCTGTGTTGCAACATGACGCAAGCATTGTAATTACATTACTTAAGGTGTATTATATGTGAAGCGATGGTAGCCGAGTTGGTGGTAGAAACTATCGCGGATTATTGATAAGGTTGCGTTCGTACCAAACGTTACTTATTGTACAATCAATTGAAACCATATCGCGTACCATACCGATAGATACCATACCGCAAAAATGCGCATATTTTAATATACTTAAGGCGGAACGGAGTTCGCGGGCACTGCTAGTAAAATATATTTATGTACACTAAAAATGGAAAAATAAAGTAAATTTTCAAAAAAAAGTATTAACCGACTTCAATATCAATCAAAAACCCATAGGGCACTAAAAAGCGGAAAATAAATAGTTTATCAAATTAACCAAATGAAATAAAACATGAATATGTGTGCTACCTAGAGATGTATTGGAAGTCGGTGCCAACTAGTGAATATATAAAACGCAAACATTTAGTGTAAACAAATGTTCGATGGCAAGCTTTTAAAATGAAATCACATACGTAGGTGTTTAAGGAAATACTTGTAAAAACCCTTACAGTTCTAATAAAACGAACGGTTTGAATACTCGTTACATTAAAGTAAGGGTACAAATGGCGATAATTTATCTAAATCCGTGGTTTATTTCGGTTAAGTGGGAGGTGGATGCTAGAGGTCGTGATTTAATACAATTGAGTTCAAACAAGTTTGTTAGAGGTCGAGTTAGATGTTATTGATACTTACAGCATTTTTGAAGAGGTCATGGATAATATTGTTGACTAGTTGAGTACTTTTTTTTACGTTGGGAAATCCTTTATGGATACGCCACCCTCTCGGGGGAGAGAGTGGGTTATGTTCGACTCGCACGGACTAAAACCCCACGGTGTACCGTCCGCCGCATTTTTGGGGCGGCCAGGCTTTGTCCTACTATAGAGAGACTACTGGGTACACAACCAGTCGTCTCCCCTCGTCGGCCTCACCTGTGCAATGATGGGTCCCCCAACCCATCCTCTCAGGTTCGGCTCGGTTATGGGAGGGGGCGAGCGTTCCGCCTGGCGGAGAGGGCCACTTCGCGGATCTTCCTCACGGGCCCTCTCCGCCGCGTCCTTCTGCGAGATGAGTTCCCATGCATACTTACCACACCGCTTGCATACGAAGATATACATCGCTGAACGTGCAGTGTTCATAAAAATCATAGTTTATTAAAATATTCATAACTTTGCATCATGTGAAGAATCGTAATCATTTTAGATAAGGATCAAGTCTCTAATAAGCAAAACTAAAAATCGAAATCTATCGAACAGTTCATGCGTGTTGCACACACAGCTGCAGACCTTTATCATTTTGTCTATACAAGATAGATAAGTCATTGAAAAAGTTTGTGTAAAAAACTGTCGGTATTAATTTATACAAAGTATGAATAGAGAAGTCATTAGAATATATACAGTCATATTCAAACATGATATACTCATTAAAGGTAAAACATTTAAAATAATATTAAATTCGAGGAATGTTTTAATTTTAATAAACAACAATAATATTTTCACGATAAATTAAATCGCGAGTACTGGCTAGTAAATTCATAAAGAAGCGTATTGCGTAAAGCGAAGGTATTTGTTATCGAAACCCATTCTCATCTGGAGACATTATCAATAGCATTAGGCGTATATAAATATAATCTAAATGAAAGCACTGATCTTGAATGTAGTGTCACTTCTATATAAATTTGAATGTTCTATGAACGTATTGTCGAGGCCGTTTAATAGGTTATTATATTCAATTATAAATACATTAATATGTCGGCACCTATATACACTTTATTTTATATCTATATTGAACGGAGGTCAAACTGGTGTTTATTCTGTCTTCAGATAAAATATCATAACAGTTACTTATTAGTCAACTATTTAGATATGTTTGATATATTACTTTTAAATATAGTGATATTGGATACTAAATGATACGCGCGACTTTGTTCCTGTTAAAATGGTTATTACATTACAATTACGTATTTTATCTGGACGAAATTGGATTGTCTTTTGTTTTTTTTTATGTTGTCATAACTATTTACCGCTATAATTATTTTACAGATTTTTTCCGACATATAGTCTAGACAATAACCTAAAAACTTCCTGCCGGTTAAAGTATTGGATCAACCGTTTCAAAGTTGAGTCCAGACAAATAACAGACAATACAATTTTAAACAAAATCCTCGCCAAACTTTTTGTCCGCTCTGTGTTCATAGCGTTGCGGCATAGCGGCCAAAAAGAAATAAAAGGATTGTAAATGTATAGATTTGTTAACATCGGATTAGGAGTTATGTATATACATTGTCTTAAAAGTAATCATAAACAAACGACCAGTTTCATTAGTGATAGAAAACAAACTAAATAAACATATAGTTTACTATCTCCTCCCCGCGACGTCGTTCGCATGCAATAGTAATTTTGGGTTGACGCTAACACGCAGCGGAAGTTCTCAAAAGGAAAAAAAAAACAATTTTGAAGCATTATTGATTGGTACTCCGATCCTATTGGTCTTAGCGTGATGACATATAGCCTTCCTCGATAAATGAGCTATCTAACATTGAAAGAATGTTTCAAAACGGACCACTAGTTCCTGAGATTAGGGCGTTCAAGCAAACAAACTCTTCAACTTTAAAATATCATCATTATCATTACATAGTATAAAATAAAGTCCTTTGCCACGTCTGTCTGTCTGTCTGTTCGCGATAAACTCAAAACTATTGCACGGATCTTCATACGGTTTCTTCTCTTCATCCATGAGGAACATTTTGGTATATAATTTATCAAGGATTGTTTTATAATCAGGGCGGGACAGCGTCTGCCGAGCGCTAGTTAAGTATAAATACGAAGGAGCTAGCAAAGGGTTAGCACACCATAGGAATGTATTAAAGATTCAATACGCAAGACAATTTTTTTATTAGAATAAACATTACAATACCGATTAATGTTTTGTAAACAATTGAAACATTTTGCAGAGGTATTTGTAACAAACAGATTAACATAGCAGCTTGCATGTACCACCTACATTATAGAGTACTAATGATAATAATTTTCACGGTCGAGTGACTGCAGTCGGCAGTTGGACCTTATTACAATAAATTAACGGCGGTCTACCCTAATGGGTTTCCCTTTAATAATTGCGGTCAATATTACGAACTACTGTCGGGCCGTTGGACAGATCAGCGGTGACTATATCTTGAAACTCTTTTTATAAATTTAGTATAATTGAGTATAGAATTCTGAAGGGTTTAACTATTTTAATATGACTTTACTTCTCATGTATAGAACAAAGATAAAAATGGAATAATATTTTCTTCTTTATTTCTATCCTTTGTTTAAAATAGAACATTTAAAATGTACCAATTTAAATAATTTATTTTTAAATTTTCCTTCCTATTCTTCAATACGTTCACTATGTTCATTTTGCGTGTTGTTTGTTTTAATAAAAAATACGGAAATATACTACGGTATCTAATAATCTACTTAAACGCTTAGTTGTTTTTGTTCAGCAATCAGCATACCTTGGTAGTTAAATAATTTCAAATAGGTTAATCATTTAATGACGAGCAATTATTTCCATTTGCAATTCATTGATCGATACAAAGTTTTAGATAGCTTTTTAATGGCATCGCCACACGGAATGCTACGTTTTTTGCCACTTGTGACGTTAATGTTCTAAGAATAGACTGATGTTAAAGAATGACAATTGATGTTTCATTCATCAGATTATAAACTATAAATCGCTAAAATGTATATAAGATTACACTAAATCTATACTAATATTATAAAGAGGTACAGTTTGTGAGTTTTTGACGTTGTAGGGGGTAATCTCAAACAACTGGTCCGATTTGAAAAATTATTTCTGTGTTATATCGCTCATTTATCGTATAGAGATAGGTTATATCACGCTAAGACCAGTAGGTGTGGAGCACGAATGAAGAATGTTTCAAAATTGAAGTTTTTTTTTACCTCTTGAGAGCTTCCGCTGCGTGTTAGCGTAAACCCAAAGTAACTACTCCACGCGGACGAAGTCGCGGGCAGAGGGTAGTGTTTAATAGTAGAAAAGTTCACTTACAGGCTTAAAAAAAACCTGGTGTTAAATAGTCAACACAGCCTTTATATAGCTATGTATAACCAAACTCGAATGGACGATAGTTTAGAGAGCAACTATAAGGCTAAGGACTCATGAAGCGGTTTTTACCCGCGACCACCGCGGTTGTGGAAAGTAAAATTGGCTGAGTGCTTTAAGCGCTCGCCTTAGTAGTCCGGTGAAGCTGTTAAGACCTTGCTGGGTCAATAGCGTAGTCAGTTCGACAAAAAAAACGCTAACAAACGCGCACACCGCGGGCGTAAAACGCGTCGTGAGATGTGCTTTAATTTTTTACATATATACCTGCTTTCTAGAGAAGCTGTAGGCCCGAAACCGCGGCGGACGCGGGTAAAAACCGCTTCGTGAGTCCTTAGCCTAATAGTCTATGACTCCTTAGGAAACGCTCATGTTCGTGTATTGCCAATCACACACTTCAGAGCTGAAAAGAGCAGCACGAACATTACTACAGAAATAGGTGTGGCGTCAATTTTCAATACTCAAGACTCTATAAGTTTTGAGCTGCTTATATTTAGAACAATGAATAATCAATAAAATTAATGTAATCATAGTGTAAAAATTTCTTGTTAAAGGGAAGAACCATTTACCAACCGTTGAATATTTACAAAAACGTACTATTACATTATTATTTTACACTAGCATTTACTAGCGAGTCGACACGCGTTTTTTAAATTGTATTAAAAAATATAAAATTGTGTGAACATGTACAATTACAGAAATGTTCTTTCAAAAACAATTGTAAACATGACACGCACGCCAACTACGGTAACATGTAACGTGTACATTAGATATCGAAATACTAACAGAGTGTCAAATGAGGTTTACCATCAGCAACATATTTGGACTTTTAACCCACCATATAACTACCCTCAGTGCACACTTACACTGTATAAGCAACTAATGAAACAATGACTTAAAATATTATTATAAACATCCCCATACTGACTTAACAATTAACACGTTGATAGACAGATTATTTGTAATGAATTATACCTTACTTTCTTATTTTCAATATCCTACGTTTAGAACACTCTACTTAAAGATGACTCAATCGAATGTTAGTATTTTAATACTCACTATTTGAGGTATTATGAAGTATACACGGATAAAAGGCGCGCACAATAGAGTGCGTTGATCGGGTAATAAATAGGAACGCGGGTGGCAAACCGCAACCGCATTCGCTCCCACACTTGACTGCACTAATTCCCTTCACATTACACTTAGCCAGCAGATAGATGCCCGAGGCGTATATCTGGGTAGCTATACAGGAAAATTTAAAATAGCCAGTAGAAATACGATTTAGGAAAGTTACAACTGATATAGGCGATAGAAAGAGGCACCAATCCCTGTAACTCTAATTTGATATAAATCAGAAAGAATTTTTACAAGTCATTGGCAACACCTGTCGCCTGTCTCGGTCGCGCCTTTTGTAAGGTTATATATTCAAGGAGAAGTAATATATCTATATGTATACTAAGTTTTTTTTTTTAATTTATGTACCTACTTTGATACATTAAGCTATTATTAAGGAGGAAACTGGCACCAACACCAAGTCTGTAGGTGGTAGAACCACGCTGAAGCTATTACTGGTTTCAGCATGAATGGGTCGGCTCGGCTGGGGTAGTACCACCCTCTCAGAGAAAACCGACGTGAAGTAACAGTGCTTGCATTGTTGCGTTTCGTTCCGTCAGCGAGAGCGCCGGAGAGCCACCTACCCTCCCCATCGCCTTCCTCTCCCCCCCGCCCCCCCAACACTAGCTGGCAACGCACTTGCGACACTGCTCATGTTGCAAGTGTCTATGGACGGCGGTGATCACTTAACATCAGGTGACCGATCTGTTCGTTTGCCTCCTATGATATAAAAAAAAGTCTAAAAATATCTATTACAAAAACTTACGTCATTGTTCTAGCCACATTATCTGCTGTTGTACGGCGGTCCTTTATTTAGGACGTAAACTTAAATGTTTTAAAATCTAGCAATGCTTGTTTCTAAATAAAAATAAATATCCCCGCCATTTAATTTACATATTCAATGATCAATCTAAATAATCGGTACAATAAAACACTATGGAAAATCTAAGGATAGTAATGTATCTATTAATTAAATCTATTAAAGTATCTATTAAAAAAAACACATACTTGTTATTGATTTTTTAACAGTTACACAAATCTGAGAACGTAAGTCACTTACGCTAAGTAGCAAGCAGTGGATATGTGGTAAGTGATGTCGAAGGAAATGTGACAAGGCATCGTGACCGCAAGAAGCCCCACGTGTACACAAGGCTTCACAGATTCGAGGACGAGGGCTGAATATAAAGAAACAATAACTTTCCTTTTATGACACTTATTCTTTAGGCCTTTATTAGTTTATATCAAAAAATACCTTTTATTGCACGGTCGGTATACATATATATCTTACTAACTTATATATGTATGAATATGTAGCTTAGCTTAGGTTAGATCAGTTAGGTCGCGAATTGCACAAACTAGGCTACAGGCCAAGCTACCCTAGAGCTAGTTGTCAAAATTAAATCGGCTGCGTGCCTTAAGCGCTCGCCTTAGTAGTCCGGTGAAGCTGTTAAGGCCTATCTAGGTCAATAGCTTGGACAGTTCGAAAAAAAAAATTGCATTGCATAACATATTGAAGTAAGACATAAGTGAAGGGATAACAAATACATTAAATATTTATACATCTGTTTACACTTAAGATATATTACGAAAAACTATATTCTACTGTTGAAGAGAACTTTCAGTATCAAATTAAATTATTTTCAACTCAGTAAAAATCGAACAAAATAAGAAAGTGACAATTGTAACATAATTTTACATGGGTGGCTTTTTCTAAGCTCACCTTGCCAGCTACATGTTGAAAATTTGTTGTCAAGGTATAATAGGTGCGTCCCGGCAGCAGCATTTGAAAGCCATTGCCCCTCTAGGCTTGACGTATTTTATCATCTTATACTTACATTGTTATTTAACATCAGATGAGATGTGGTCAAATGCTAAAATCTATAAAGTATAAAAAATACATTTATAACCAAGTTTATAAGTAAATCACAGGCCATCTTAATTAAACAGTAATTAAATTGAAGCATTAATTTTTGTTCCGCATTTTTTCATTTAAAAAATATCTTAATTGTTAAATTATAAATGATAATTAAGATAAAATAATATATTTGTTTATAATTAAATAGTTAATAGCTTATATTAAGTATATTTCTTATAATTGCATCCAAACTAAACTGCGTCAAAAGTAACTGTCGACCGAAAATAAAATTACTGGCATGAAGAGAGAATCTTACACGATTGTAATAGATGAGCGTATACGGTGTTATTATTAAAAAGTTAAATGCTTGGTTTAAAAAGGTCTCGAATTAAATGCACCGCGCTCGTCCGAGCCAAGTTCGCGTTATCCTATTGTCGCAAGTCTAACCAAAGCGAGACAAAAGTGCAAGATGGCGAACATTCAGCGACCGCGGTGCACTTAATTCGAAACATTTTTAAAGCCAGTATTCAATACGTATTTAACTTTTTTGTAATAACACCGATAGTGTGTTATCTCGATTTTATCCCTACCTTACTAATCTCTACTTAATTTTAACGTCGATGAATCCGGGTGGATTAATTATTTAAATCATATATCAATTTCAACGAACAGTAAGTCGACTTTGCATTTTAATTTGTCTTCACAAATTTCACAATACCGACTACGCTATGGTTATCGTTAATTAATTTAAACCAGGGTTCATTTCTATATAAGAAACTTTTTCTAATTGTACATGATGACACATACACTCAGTCACTCGTTAGATGTGATTATAGGCTTTAAATGCAAATAACTCTCGGTTTTTGCCGCAATTATCAAAATTCATAAAGAGCGAGTTCACACTATATTTATAGTTATCACTGAAACATATACATATCTATATATATATATATATATATATAGTTTATTTATTGTATGAAAGTATTATTTCTTCTATGTATCCTAAATTACTAATCAAAAACAAGTTCTGAATTATTTTAACATTTCGAATTAATCCACTGTAAAATAACTATAACAATATATATAAATATTAAGTAATAACATAAATAATAATAAAAAAACCGCATTTATATTGTACTGATATTACTTGACTGTATTAATTATGAAAGCACCTGAGTATAAAAAAATTCGACCTATTTTGAATCAGTTTTGTAAAATGTTAGCCTAAAGTCCTGAAACTAACATAGTCATAATATTTATTACCCTTATCTTAACGCAATTTTTATAAGACGTGACGTTGCTGTGACTTTGATTCAGAAAAAGCGAGGTTATGTAGTAAATAGATTAACAGAACACATGCACAATAACATAAACTAAAGTCGAAAAAGAAATTCAAAATTAAAATGTGACGCCATGTCATGCCTCTAATAGTCGTTAATACAATTTTCTGTCAACCATTAAATCTGTAATTTAAAAAAAATTGAGGGCATTAATCGAAATATTAATTATCATATCTCTTAAGTTGGAACAAATCATAGGTACATAAATGCCAACTATCATGCCGATCGGTGGTGTAGTTTATGATACTGGATTTTTATATATTTAGATTTATAACAAATTTTAAATATCGTTTTAAGAGTCTACTCTTTGTTTTTATATATATACATTTTTTAAAATTTATTATAGGAAGCAAACGAACAGGTGGGTCACCTGATGTTAAGTGATCACCGCCGTCCATAAACATTAGCAACACCAGGGGAGTCGCAAGTTCGTTGTCAGCCTGTGTTTGGGGGGAAGGGGAGGTGGGCCTCCGGCGCTCTCACTGACCGAACGAAACGCAACAATGCAAGCACTGTTACTTCACGTCAATTTTCTGTGAGAGGGTGGTACTACGTGGACGAGCCGACCCATTCATGCTGAAATCAGTAATATCTTCAACGTAGCTCTACCACCTTCAACTTGTCGGCTATAGAAACTGTTAAGATTAACCATCGGTTTTTCATACCCAGGTGTGAAAGATGATTCGGACGATGTGTCAAGTAAAAGTTGCGGAGGAGATGCGTCAGGACTCGCAAAGAAACAAAGGAAGGCGCGAACAGCGTTCACAGATCACCAGCTACAAACATTGGAGAAATCATTCGAGAGACAGAAGTACTTGAGCGTGCAAGATAGAATGGAGCTGGCTGCGAAACTCGGATTAACGGATACGCAAGTGAAGACTTGGTACCAAAATCGACGGTTAGTATCTTATTTGTTTCATATTTTTATCCAGTCAAGCATCCTTTTTGTACCCTGCTAATGGTAGCTATACTATTACCCAAGATTCCAACATAATCTCCACCTGATTTGAAGTGAAGATACTGCTAAGCCGATGCTAAGCATAGAAAGAAAACCTACTCTAATGTGTATTAAGCATAATAAGTGATGGATTTTTGACTAGCATACTGTTATAACCCCTAAATATTATTAGCATGGAGCGCACACAGCGTCTTAGCTTACGATGCTGTTTTACCATATGTGTATTATATAATTCGAAATTTGTCATTTTTTAATTCATAAAATTTCTATTACTTAGTTCAGTTCAGTTCTCCCGGGGGAGAGGGTGGGTTATGTCCGAGTCGCACGGACTAAAACCCCACGGTGTATGTCTGCCGCTATAGCTGGGGCGGCACGAGATCTCTATAGACTTCATCGTGCCGCCCCAGCGGTAGGCCCAGTATCGAAAGCGCCGCCGCCGGGCCCCGTCTTGTTAGGAGACAGCCGGGTACACACCGGCCGTCTCCTCCTTCCGCCGGACCTGTGCAATGGGAAGATGGGTCCCCCGACCCATCTTCCCCGGTCCAGCTACGGTGGGAGGAGGCGATCAAACTGCCGCCTCCTCCTGCCTGTCCTCCGTTGGCGGAGGGGGTCACTTTGAGGATCTTGCTCACGAACCCTCTCCACTGCCTCCTTCTGCGAGACGACTTCCTCGCAGAAGGCGGCCATTGCGTTACACTTCTTCACTGCCAACCATGGCCGCAACCACTCTCGGCAGTGACAGATCTTACCCTACCGCCGCAGCCAGAGTGCGACGTTGCTCCTCCCACGCAGCACACTCCGACAGAGTATGCTGCGCGGTGTCCGGGTCAACGCCGCACTGATGACATACGGCAGTCGGCTCCCTGTGTGCTATCCGGTACAGGTACCAACCGAAGCAACCATGTCCAGTCAGGACCTGCACCAGTCGGAACGTCAGGGAGCCCCATCCTCTATTAAGCCAATCCGGCAGGACCGGGCGGACGGCGTCGATCGTGTATCGACCGTACCGCGCGTCCGCCAGGTCCCAACAATTTGTTTCAGAAGTGGGATATCAGAGATAAGTCTTACGCCGTAGAGCCATATAGACGCTGACTTATAATAAACCTTAACCTAGGGCTAAGCCTGCATCAGCCACTACGCACTACTACCAGGGACGGTCTCCTAACAGTACTATAAAAAGCTAGATAACTGTTAGTGACACTGCCTAATATTGAAGCGAGCTCAAGCATCGATAAAAATCTATAAAAATTGTTTTAACTTCTACCCACTTTTAATATGGGGTGTAAGGGGTGTCGCATAACATCTTAATATACGAATAAGACTTGAGACACCCAAGCCAACCTGCACGTGATGCACCCTGCTGAGTAACGAACGAGGCAATGGCGACAGCGGGGTGGTAGGGTTTAGAATCCCGACTGGGTCGCGACCACCATGCTTATGGCGAAAAAGCCCATCATAGTGATTCGCTTCTGCGGGTCGCGTTTCGGGATCAGCCTGTGCATATCCAGCTTTTTCCAGGCCGGCATGATAGCGGCGACCGGCGATGGATAGTGTGTCACTCGGTGGTCGCCATTGTCTTTGGATTGTACTGTGCTTACCATCAGGCACAGTGCAGTCATTTTGCCGTGCTACAATAAAAAAAATAACGTCCACAATGTATTCGTCAAACTTATGTTTTATTGTAATAATCATGTGTAGGACTTATTAAATGTAATTCTCGTTAAGACTCACTGCGTTGAATATATTTAGACTATTATCTTAATACACGTTTAGAACTACCATTGCGATTAAATTCAATAAGAATAGATGTAGGAACGGCTCAAAGGAAACAATTAGATGGCGTCTGCAACGTTTGGCCCGATCATAGGTATTTATTTTAAACATTTTCAGTTTAAAATCTTTGTTATTCTGGTATTTTGTAATACACATAATTTTCTTACATAACATAAAACAAATTCCATTCATAAAATTAAAAAAAACGGATTTTCATGCGGCTTCCTTTAATAGAGTGATTCACGAAGAAGGTTTAGTTATATCATTTGTCATTTGTAAATCGGTTGAAATATAACGATAGATGTTGAAAGTGTCGGAACAAGTCAATCCGTCTGAGAGCTTTTGTCTAAAACGCTGCCTAATCCCGTTGAGATATACAAACAATTGAGATAATAAATGGCACGGACGAAGTCGCGGGAATTACCTAGTATCTTCATAAATAGTACGTTTACTTTTTTTTCGACATACAATATACATTAACTTTTCTAGCGTCAAAAATGCAGGCTATAAGATTCGATTGTCAGTCGAGGCGGCGTCCAATCGCGCTGATATCACCGCGCTTCGAAATCCAAATCAATACTCTAGCTTCCCTTCTTTATGGTATTGTTTCTAATTTATAAATACACGCTTATAACTTGGAACACACGAATGATTGGTAATACCGTTAGATCGACGCTGACTCGCTTAAAGCCATGCTGAGTCAGTGGGATGCTCGTGCGACGAGATCTTCTTGCTACCAACATTTATTATACGATGAAGATTTAGTTCTAACTACTAATAATTGAATTTAAACTATAGCATTTATTGCGTCTGAGCAATTAAAAAGGTAGGTGGTTTACTTCCTGAGGTGGATGCAGGACCTGGTGGACGCGCGCTATGGGCGTCATACAGTGGATGCCGTCCGCCCGGTCCTGCGGGAGTGGATGGGACGGGAGTGGGGCTCCCTGACGTTCCGGATGGTGCAGGTACTCACCGGGCACGGTTGCTTCGGATGGTACCTGCACCATATCGCACGCAGGGAGCCGACCGCCGCATGTCACGAGTGCGGCGCTGATGAGGACACCGCGCAGCACACTCTGTCCGAGTGTGCTGCGTGGGAGGGGCAGCGCCGCATTCTGGCTGCGGCGGTGGGGAATGTAGGAGGGAATTTGTCGCTGCCGAGCGTGGTTTTGGCCATGCTCGGCAGCGAACATGCTTGGCGAGCGATGGCCTCCTTCTGCGAGGAGGTCATCTCGCAGAAGGAGGCGGCGGAGAGGGCCCGCGAGGTAGACCCTCTAAGTGGCCCTCTCCGCCAACGCAGGAGGCGGCGCTTTGCCCAACTCCTCCCGCCACCGTAGCCGGACCTGAGGGGATGGGCCGGGGGGCCCATCTCCTCATTGCACAGGTTCGGCGAACAAGGGGGGGCAGCCGGTGTGTACCCGGTTGCCTCTCTATAGGTAGGAGCCCGGCGGTCACCTTCCGCCGGGAGGACCGTTGGGGCGGCTCTTCAAGGGGAGAAGCATAGATCGATCCCTTGCCGCCCCAACAATACGGTCGGACGGTACACCGTGGGGTAAAAAAAAAAAAAAAAAAAGGTGGTTTACTTCCTGCTTGAATAATTGGTTAAATAATAAATTTGTTTTTTTTCTTTATATTTAATTAGCTAAGTAATAAATAAAGTTGGATTAATGCGAGCCGAAATTGGGAAATCGGTATGTATAATATAATATAATATTCTCGAGTAAGGTAAATAATCTGACAATATATATATATGATATATGATAAATTGTACTCCCCACTTATATCCGTGAAAAACGAATTCTAAACATCGAAATATAACGAGAAACTAAACAATAACAACTAAGTTACTTATTACAATGTAGATTACTTAATGACCAGAAAAATATGTATAAAAAGTTCCAAAATAGAAGAAAAACAAATAGGAAACCTCATTAAAATCCAACGTTTATAACGCTAATGGGGCCTCTATATAAAATAGCATTTTTATGAAAATGGAAACAAAGTTACGGAAATATGTAACAAAATATAATTAATAGTATCTAAACACTTGCAAAATATATAATATTAAATCGTTTTTAACATACTAACTACTGGTAAGTAGCAAATATTTAATTCATAAAACGTATACCCTCGTGATAATTATATTTTTAATGAATTTGTAGTGCTGTTCAAATTCAAATCTCATAGCTACGAAACGTATAATTTAGTGTATAAAAAGTGCCTAATAAGTTTTATCGGGCACAGTACCCGGGGCGGGTATTTTAAAAACAAACGTTTATAATTAGGCGCCTGCCGCCGCCACGCCGCGCGCCTTCCGCCGAGCACCTCACCTATAAAAACTACGGTAGCTAAACACAAACCATACTAATTTTCTATCGATTGAATATCCATCTTTTTAATCAAGGCCGATGAACGATGCCATCACATTAGATTGAGTAAAGTCCACACTTTTATTTCCTGATTATTTAATACGAGAATAACACTTGACATGCCCGATATAAATCAGTTTTAATTATGTGTAAAATGTTTTTTTTTTCTTTTTTTATAAATAATTATTTTAGTAAATGTAATAATCTCGCAATTATTTACAGTCTTAAAGGATTATTCATTAGCAATAAATTACAGTTAATTAACTTTAATTATGATTAATTAATTGTACAACTTATGTGAAACTGCTCACTAGAGGTTAGAACCTATTGAATGAAATTGTTTAATGTAAATATTATCTAAAATGGAAATAAACTAAGCATAGAGGAAGACTTGCCCTCAATCGACAAATTTTTCAACTAACCAGGAAGGAATTAAAAAATCCCTTCACCATATAATTCACCAAAAGGCTCAGGCTCATTGTAAAAATTCAAGCCACGGCGATTAACGCGGTGTCTGATTTTTCTTCCCCTACTATTGCTTCAACATTTATAAGCTGATGTTACTTTAAGTTTGATATTCTCTCCAGTTAAATTATGTTATCGCTCATGACTTTTGCGATAGTAATCTGTACTCGATTAGAACTATACGAAAATGGTCCTAATGACTCTCTTTAGAATTGTTGACTTTCGGGGTCAATATATCCAGTATATTCAGCTCTTGAAAGCCTTGCAATTGATAATTGACCTTCCAATGATCGCCTTTTTTGGGATTGAGGTATATTTCTATATACAGTGCAGTTAATTTTACTTGCTACGATTTAAAATAAGTCCAGATGGATGAAAGGATTCTCATGACATTTGTCATATAAGGCAATTATATCGCAGAATAGAACATAATATAGATTTTTACCGACGTGAAGTAGCAGTGCTTGCATTGTTGCGTTTCGTTAGGTAAGTGAGAGCGCCGCAGGCCCACCTCCCTTCTCCTCTCCCCCTCCCTTACTTTTCCCCAAACATAGGCTGGCAACGCGCTCTCGACTCCCCTGGTGTTGCTAGTGTCTATGGACGGTGGTGATCACTTACATCAAGTGAGCCACCTGTTCGTTTGCCTGCTATGACATTTAAAAAAAAATTGTTGCTCAGTAACTTACGGGCAATTTACTATCTAGTATTCTTAGTGGATCTCCCTGGGGTCCGAACTATCGTAATCCTAAGTAATACTCTAGATACGAATGTGAATTTACTCGTTTGGTTTTTACGATTGTAAATTGTTGTCAGGAGTACGAAAAAGACATATGTATATCTTTTTGTATATAATCATAATATTATGTAGATCAACTCGAACAAAACCGCGGGTGAATATTAGTTATATTATGAATACAAAAGTACATTTATTTGAATGTTCGTCTATGAATGATTCTAAATAGTTACGACTTATTCTAATGAGATTAAGAATGGAACTCGTGGAATAGGAAATAGGATATTTTTTACTAAGATATATATAGTATAGAGGTATTAATTCCAACCTGAATTGTACTATTTCTTGTGCGTAGTTTGATAATAATTAATCTAACAGCTCTATGGTTAGTAATTGAAGATTAGATGCTATGGTTACGCGATAATTGTATGTGACATTGCATCTCTAACGTGCGTGACGAGTCGATAGCGCAGGCGCCGCTTCTAGCTGGAGACTGGAGTCCGTTCCCGCCCCGTCGCCTCTACTTTTTCTACAACTTTTTGTTGATTTTGTATAATTTCGAATAAACTAGTGTTTGGGTTACGATTTTTCGGTTCGTGAGAGGGTGTGAAATCGGAAATAATTGAAAGATGTAATGGCTTTTGTGTGCGGTCACTTTCTTGTGTTTTTGTACCGTATGAACACACGGAACTGTATAATTGGACGGTTAAGTAAACGAAATAACATCTGGATGATTGAATGACTAAAAGTGTTTGTTAAATTACTTGATTGTTTTCTTTTGTATACGAGTTTTGTGGAACGCCTTAGTTAATTTATAAATAGTCCTATCTAATACGAACGAATATTAAATGAATATTATTTACTTATTAATTTTCTTCTCGTACGTAATTAATTTTTTTTTATTATTCAATTTAAGCCCTGAGAATGCGCTTATGAACATCAAAGCTACCACGTAGCTAGCTTTCTATGAAGTTTGTCTTCTTATAGTCTCTTCCGTCAGTCCGGTGAAGCTGTTAAGACCTTGCTAGGTCTCAATAGCATAATCAGTTCGAGAGAAAAAAAAAGTCTCAATACTGTTACCAATAAGAAACTCCTTGGTTTAGAAATTAAGATGTCGTTTTAAAATTATTTTTAATTGATACCGTTATCATTGGTCTGATTAGGACCTTATAAGTTGATCACTCTATGGTTAAACAAAAATCCTCTTGCAGTAAACGATGCCAATCAAGTTACCTTTAAAATGTTATTATTGTATCGACTCTAATGCCGAAAATATCCATATTTTACAACTGTTTTGAACTAATAAGCAGAAGCAGTAGAAAAATGTTGTATTAAAATCGTAAATAGTTAAGCAAGATAGCATGAAAGCCTGTTACTTTTTTGTATAAAAAATACTTTAATTACAACTGCCTACCTTATTATAGCCTGAAAATAAAACGAAATATAATAAAATTAATTGGTGTTTTTAAGGAAAATGACTCAAGGCTAGTTAAAATATTTCAAATTTAATTAATAAGTAATTAGTATAAATACACAACGTGCCTATTTTTTTATTCTGGCAATTAATCTATTTATCTATATAAATATAAATTGACATTGTTATGTTCGTCTCTGATATTGATAAACTTCATTAATGGACCGATGACAATTAATGCTGAAACACCTCACTACTTTCGCATGGACCAGGTCTTTAGGTATCTAGAGACGAACTTCTTAGCATTCCATGGATTCACCGTGCGGGTGCCGAGTCCATCGTGTGGCCGAGGGAGAAACTCAGAGCAGTTCCCAGGACTTGCGACCCAGGTGTAGGTTTAAGGAGGTCCCCTTTGAGATGCGCATCAACGCTCACCTTCACTGCTCGAGTTTCCCCCCCTGCCTATCCAAATTTGGTAGGAACCTGTTAATGCAGCCTTTGATACTCGTTCTAAAATAGAGCTTACTGCAGTTCTCAACAGGCCAAGGTCCTTCAGAAGGGTATAGAGAGATTTTGCTGGTATACCTCTCGCTCCTACTTCTACCGCGTATAAATTAACCATATCCATATCATATATCTTGCTATTATAACTCGTAGAACGGTTATAATCTATACACATAATAATGTATATCTAACGTGTCTGTACCTTTTAGATCTTTGTGTAAAAAGGTTTGCAGGGTAAGACCTGAATATAAAACCCTTCCACTTTCTTGTTGAAGCATGTATGTCTTGTGTCTTGGTAATATTTATTTCTCGTATTTATCTGGCGCCGTCATTCTAATTGCAATAACTTTTGATAGAGTAGGCAGATTTTAACGAAACAAAGACTAAGTTATTCTCGAAGATATTGGTGTTTTATAACGCAGTAGGTGGTAGAGCCACGCTGAAGCTATTATTGGTTTCAGCATGAATGGGTCGGCTTGCCCGGGGTAGTACCACCCTCTTGCAGAACACCGTCGTGAAGTAATAGTGCCTGCATTGTTTCGTTTCGTTCGGTCAGTGAGAACGCCGGAGGCCCATCTCCTCTTACCCCCTTTCCCCACTCCTCCCTCCCCCAAACACAGGCTGGCAACGCACTTGCGATACCTTTGGTGTTGCTAGTGTCTATGGATGGTGGCGATTACTTACCATCAGATGACCCGCCTGTTCGTTTACCTCCTATAATATATTTAAAAAAAAAAGTATTTCTTAAAAATGATTGAAATATATTTTATAACTTATTCCTAGACACCTGTAATACTTTGTGTCACAAAAATCTAAAAAGTACAGACACTTTACATTTACATTCTTATTATATGTATATATACAATATTTAAGCATTGTTCAACGTTACATCTATGAGTAATTTCCTGTAAAAATGTCTTTTGTCTAAATTATAGTAACTGCACAAAATACATTTTTATTTTTTTAATGTTATAGGTGGCAAACGAACAGGTCACCTGATGTTAAGTCATCACCACCGTCCATGGACACAATACCAGAGGAGTCGCATGTGCGTTACCACCCTTTGGGGTGAAGGGTTAGGGAAGGAGAGGGAGAGGAGAGAGAAGAGGGGCAGGGAGGTGGGCCTCCGGCGCTCTCATTGACCGAATTAAACGCAACAATGCATGCACTGTTACTTCACGTCGGTTTTGTATGAGAGGGTGGTACTACCTCGGACGAGCCGGCCCCTTCATGCTGAAACCAGTAATAGTTTCAACGTGGCTCTACCACCACCAATGCAAACGTAAAGACTGTTTTGTTTGTTTTGTCGTGCATTTTTGTTTTCGTATTCACGTATTCAACTCTTTAATTATACTTGTCTTCGGTGAACAACTTCCTTAATTAAAAGATTAAGAGCAATTAATAAAATCTAATATTCATGTATTTGTAATAAAATTATCATATCCTTATAGATAATTAGGTACATCTTGAGATTAACAATTAACTTATTTACACATTATGTATCCAATTAAAAATTAACCTTTTTATAGTCTTAGATACATTAAGTCGCATTATATAGTTTAAATTATTATGAGAATATTTTAATTGGGTTAAAAAAATCAACTATACCAATTATCTTTTAGCTAGCGACGGCTCGCGAATTTATCCACGTTAGATTACAATGTAAAACCTAATAGCAATAAAATATAGGTTATCTTCACTTAGTGGCGAGTTATACTAAATTGCATTTCATAATAGTATCAACTTTTATGAGGACTGCTGAAACTGGTGAAATTCATCAATCTCGTATATAAGTACCAGCATCCATATAGCAGAAACATTTGCCTTTTTTATATCATAGTTTGCAAACTAACAGGTGGGTCACCTGATGTTAAGTTATGACCACCGTCCATAAACACTTGCAACGCCAGGGGAATCGCAATCGCGTTGTCAGCCTGTATTTGGGGGAAGGCGGAGTGGGCAAGGGGAGGTGAGGTGGATATCCGGCGCTCTCACTGACAGAACGAAACGCAACAATGCAAGCACTGTTACTTCACGACGGTGTTTCTGTGAGAGGGTGGTACTCTACCCCGGACGAGCCGACCCATTCATGCTGAAACCAGTAATAGCTTCAGCGTGGCTCTACCGCCTACCAAACCTACCTGTCTATCTGTTAGTTTGTGCATCACCGGTCCTACGATTATAACAAAAGGTCACAAAGAAAATCATAAAACATATCCTCGAGTAGCATTTAGTCTTTGTTTCTTTAAAATCGGTTCAATCTATCAAAAGATTTACAATTTGAATCGCGACGCGAGTGAAATACGAATATTAGTAGGTAAGTAAATACATCTCAGCGCCATCTAAAAACCCAGGGTATTTTATTTATACTAATATTATAAAGAGGTAAAGTTTGTGAGGTTGTAACACCAATAAGAGCGGAGCACCAACGAAGAATGTTTCAAAGTCGGGGTTTTTTCACACAGCACACACAGCACAAAAACTGCTGGGCAGATATCAATATAGTTTTTTTTAATTTTATAATTTAGACACTTTATTCTTTAAAAAAATAATCACATATCTTAATTTAATGTTTTTATTAAAATTTTAGTTAATACTGCGCGTTCAGTGTTGTATGCCATGTAGAAGTGGGGCAAGCGATGTGGCGTTGTGCTCAGGATAACGCAGCCGAAGTCACGGGTATCAGCTAGTAAATAAATAAACTCGTAAATTTTCCACAACTGGAATTGAAATATATAAATATTTGGAAAATAATAA
The DNA here is from genome assembly GCA_015888305.1 of Antheraea pernyi. Lineage (NCBI taxonomy): Eukaryota > Metazoa > Arthropoda > Insecta > Lepidoptera > Saturniidae > Antheraea > Antheraea pernyi. Next base: position 2,059,030 of record MU158715.1, read on the forward strand.
GTGATAGTATGCATTATAATCATTTTTATAATTTATTTGTATGTTCGTCGGTTTTGCGTTTTTGACTAGTTTAATGAGTTTTCACATTAATAAAGTACTGAATATAAGAAAGAATTTAGAGTATATTATTATATCATTAGAGTTTTCTATAAAGGCTAGGAAGTTACGACAAATTACAATAAAAGAAGAAAAAATAAAAATAAAACGTAGTTAAAATTTAACGTATGTTCCGATTACCTATGTATAAAGTATTAAAAGTATTAACCCTTGAATGAAACCACAGCGACAGGTTAGTTCATAATAAATATGTAAACAACAGTCATTTGTTTTTTTATACACAAAGAATACGTTAATATTACGAATGTTTTGTGTAGCTTTGAATTTTGAAAACTATGACGTCAGATGTAGCTAAGATTTTACGAAAGACCTTAAAGGTAAAACCCATACTTTGTTTAAAAATATTTAGATACTAGCTGTACCCGCAGTTCCGCACTCGTTTTTTTTAAATCGTATTTAAGAATTATAGAATTGTGAGACTATGTATAATTACAGAAACGCCCTTTAAAGACAATTGTAAGTACGACGCTTACGCCACCAAAAGTAACATGTTACGTGACGTCATTTTTATTATATGTATATACATAGATAATTTCAACGTTACTTATACCTTTGGACAGGTAATTAAATTTATAATTTTAATACACAAGTTACTAACGCTTAGCACTTATAGCACTGCCGGTTTTTTTTATTAAGTTATATAGCATTATTAATTTAAAATACGCATAGATGTACAGATTTAAAATTATATGAATTTTCTCAGCTTACCCAGTTAGGGATACCGTGACAACGTGTGAACGTCGGCGAGTGGGCCAGTGATCTTTCGATTGTGCAAGTCATTGGCGCCGGCTCCGGCCTGACCAATCATTACGTATTCCCGCCGACAGAGTTTTATATTTATTTAGTCCTTCACTAAATTGTTTTAGAATGATATTTAATAAGCATAGTAAATGTTTCATTGCCAAAAATATACATTGGGACGATACTTATTAAGTGGCAGTTTTAAAGAGAAAAATGCAATCATATTATTAATCGACCATTCAGTTTGTACTTACTTAAAACTAATTCATATATACTTTTTTTTAACTGACTATTGTCTATTAGTCTAGCAACGTGTTAACAGCTTCACCGGACTACTAAGGTGAGCTCTTAAGGCACTCAGCCGATTTTATTATGACAATTAGCTCAAGGGTGCACGGTACACCTCGGCTTGGGTCTATCACGGTTTAATACCTTCGTGCCCTCCTAATAAATCCTTGAGAATCATGCCCGCAAAAACTTAGATAAACTGGATATAGTAAAAGGCCGACATAATTTAAATACTAGAGGCAATAACAAATTGGTCGTTCCATATTCCACTAAAACCAGTGACAGTTTTTAGGCAATAGTGTTAGGTTTTATAGCAAAGGCCCAAAGCACCTTACCGATTTGCTAAATTGTAAGTTCCAGCACCATGTTAATCGGGTGTCTAAAGGCTATTATAGGGTGGATCAGTATGTGAACGATAGAGACGTCTGGAAATGACGCCCCTCTCTGTGCTTCAGCCAGAAACGATTGTGACTATATCTATATTTACCTACCTATGTTCGTAAAAATAGATATGATGAAAAGATAAACCAGATTAAATTTCTTGCTGGTTTCTCTCAATGACTGGGTTGATTTCCGAACCGGTGGAATTTTTGACGCTCATATGCATCTTCTCATGACCGGAACTAAATAAATATTTTTATTTTGACTGTCAAGAGGCTATATTCTCCCTGAGTGAAGTAGGCTTTGTTATTTAAGTATATGATGTCATGGGCGATAGGTAACCGTCTATGAACACTATCGAATATACATATAAAACCGAGGTATGTCAGTTTGTTATATCTGAAGAGAATTGTGGGATTCTTGATATACAGGTGTGTGTCGCCAATTACTCCTTTCAGGCCGAAACACAATAATGGAAAATTGCTTCTTCTACAGACAATAAATTTTACACGTTAGAGACCTGCGTATGGTTCATTGTCATGTGTTCGTTTTTTTAGTCTGCTGTGTTCCAGTTTAAGTCTTGTGATTTGAAATACGCCTAGATATTCCAGCTTATTTCTCAGGAGTGCATATTACTGACTAACCTCAGTAAGAACTGTGGGGAACTTTTTTGAGGTCGATCATAAAATTACAAACAAACAAACTGCATTATTTGCAGCAGATGCCACAAAAGATGTATTATTTTTTATATCAAGCGATTATAAAGCCCTTGTAAGTATTAAATGAAGATTTGATCTATTCCTTGGAAACAGTACTACTTTCTGGATAAAGATATACCATATCTGTACATTTTACAACGTGTATATAAAATTTCATGATTATCCGTTGAGCAGCGACAGAGCAACAAACAAACAAACAAATTCGCGTTCGCAATGATAATATTAGTAAGAGTTCAGAGTACGTACATCGATTGAACCATGGTTATTCGTTTAAGGTTGTTAAAATTTAAAACCGGTTTGTACGTCTGTTTATAGCTCGTAAAATCATAAAGCCAAGGTCCGAGCAAAATGTCGTTTAAAGGTGTTTAATCGACTACAATGTGGTAATCTGCAACAATTACTTACCTAATGAGGCATTCTCAGACGCACGTTCCAACACGACGAGTTTGCACTGTGCACACTTTTGGGAATTTTCTGCTAAGCGTTAACAATTTAAACACTTATGTGTCTGTACATTTAAAGCTATGCTTCCCAAAGTAGTCTATATGGATCCCCAAGGGTCTATGACGACTATCAAAGAGGTCGATGTCAACGAAAAAAAAATGGGGGTCCATGAGACGCAAATAAGGGTCAACGATAATGAACATATTTTAGCAGAACGCGGGTTTAATGTTGGTCCTCCATTAATGAAATAATACTGTCAAATTAAATATGAAGACGACATAAAAGATAAAAATACCTTACAATACATATTTAAAATTGAGAAATTTGTAAATAAATCAATATCAGGTAAGCAAAGTAAGTAAAGGTCAGTTTTTCGTTTATATATAGACCCCTATATATAAACGAAAAACATAACAAGTGATCCGCTAAAGAAAAAAGTTTGGTGACCTATGATTTAAAGTTATACTACATAATTATTCTATAAAATACTTAAAAGTGCCGACGCATTGATTTGTAGCTTCGTATAAAGTTCACGATAAAAGCTTTTGTATAATAAAAAATATTCTTGCACGGAATATGGTTTCGGGTCGAGTGTGTAGTGATTTGTAATAAGACAGTATTCGATAGTTTATTTATTTTTTTATAAAAAAAATTAAAACCTTTTAAATGTTTTCTTTTAATTAAGTCATCAAACAGGAAAAATAATGAAATAAGTGACACCCCTAAATAACAGCGATACCGCTATTAACATTCTTTAAACTCGAGACTAATTTAGCTGTGTATTCGATGAGTGAACAAATGCGATGGCACGTCGATTTGCTGTGATGATATATTGACAAGTCTTAATCGTTAGGGCTGCTACTAAACTAAGCTTAAAATTTCAATAGCCTTTTTTAGTTAATTTCCAATGCTTGTTTCCTATCTATATGACTTCTCGCGATATAAAATTAAGAACAAGTACATCTATACAGTTAATAAATTAAAAAAAAAACCCTATAAGCTATGCAGGTAAGTCAATTTTCACCCCGTGTGGAGTGCTATTAACACACAGTCACCACCGCATATGCGAAGTGGCGTGATTTAATGACTTCGTTATCGAGTTTTTACGACTTTGGAAGATTATTTAACTTAATTTATAATTTTTACTCGAAAGTATTGTATGTTAATCGGTTCGTTCGCGTAAATCATAGTCTTAAAAGTATCTCATGAAGGAACTCCACTCATTGCGATATTACAAAAGCTTTATTCAAGAATAATTAATTCCCAACAAATATTGGGATTGGATAAATCACTGAGTTCTCTATATCACTAATCTTATAGAAAATGACGTAACATGAATTGAAAAATTATATCTTACAACCTCTGTTGTCCGCGGCCTCATTCGTTTTGATTTGTATTTGACCATTCCCCGGGAATAGTGCTTTCATCACAACACAATTTCATGCTGATCGGTTTAGTTATTCAGGCGTGAAAGCATTATTAGAAACAAACAAATAAACTCACATTAATACTAATAATATTTGTTGGAAAATGTCGAACGTGAATCACAATTCCAAAGCGTCTAAAATAATTAATATTTTACTTGATTTCAACTATGAAACTGTAGTTTACCTCCGCATCTGCGGAATGTAATTCTGCCTTCAGGTTTAATTATACAGTTATAACGAAGAAATTAAATAATTCTAGAATAGTTCTGCTTTCCGTTGTCACTTAGAGTTTAAGATTTATTGTAAAGGCTTTATCCTTTAATAATAATATAACTTTAAGACACGTAATGTAAAAACATTGTACGGTTTTTGTGTCCATTACCAAATTTATAAATCGCTGATCATTAAATCATCCAAGCGCTTGTGCTAATGTGTTTCATATTATACTTAACAGAATATAAATAAATACTATAAAATACTTGAACATTAATATAAAGTTTTTGTTGAAGACGTATGAGGATAATAAGTATGACTTTTAACGAAAAAAAAAAACCGAGCAAAACGAAGCGTTTGTTTTTATCCAAATAAGTGTCCGCGACTAAACGGCCCGAGTTATCTGTGAATTCGTATCATTTTCATAAATGTCGAATAATGGATCTGATCACACGACGTGATTTAGACAATTCATTTTTAAATTACGTTATTATTGTTATGTCTTTATTAATTAGAAGATCGATTTCTCTTTACCTTTTCGAAGTTAAAACTTCTTTACGCACGCTTGACTTGGAGACTACGCTGGCGATAACGTTACGAAAAGTGTGATCAGACGAGGCGAACGGAAGTTGAGAGGGAGATATAAGTTAGTGAAGATAACCGATAGTTAGTAAAACCCATAATAAATTTAAATATTTGTAGAAAATTAATATATGTATATAGTATACATATATAAACATAGGTAGGTATATACATACGTATAAATGAAGCTAAAGAAATTTTACTTCAGTCGTATGGTCTAAATAAAGCACACTTGTTTTTTTATATATCTAATTATTTATATGTTAAAAACTGAACACTCCCAATTGGATTTGAGTATTATTCAAAATTGTTGTTAGAATCATGATTCACAAAAATAATTGTACCTAAAATACTTCAAACTAAGGATATAAAACAAAAAAGATAACATGTTATGCGCTATGCACCCGGGGGAGAGGGTGGGTTATGTCCGAGTCGCACGGACTAAAACCCCACGGTGTACCGACAGACCGTTTTGTGGGGGCGGCAACCTAAGCTAAGCTAACTATTCATACGTATATGAGTTATTGAAACATATATGTGTACCAAGCATACATACCTCAACAACTCTTATATATATTTCGTATCGGATGGCCCTGAGAAGACGCTTATGGACGTCAAAGCTACCACCGGTTCGGAAAACAACCCAACCATCGAGAAGAACCGGCAAGAAACTCGATCTGGTTTATCTATTTATGAGATATACTTTTACAAAACATAGAGAGATACATTCGTTTTTACTGGATGCACAAAGAGGGCATGATTTCCAGACATCACCATCGTTTACATATTGGTCCATCCTATAATAACCTTTAGACATTAAAACCCGCTAAACGTGGTTCTTGAACTCATTATCCGGCAAATCGGTAATGAGCTGTCGGACTTTGTTATCAACGAAGATGCCTGAAATTTAAACATAGAAAAGTACTATTAAAAATAATAAAAGTACTGAAATCAGGTATAAATGTAAAACCAAAATCATCATCATCATGTCTGTGAAAGGGCTCACTGCAGAGCCATAGGGCTCTTCCGGAATGAAGGTATAGGCTAACCAGGCCAGCCCACGACATATTGGCGATCTCAAACTCCGAGAAGTCCATAATTTTATGTTTTCCCACATACTATAAGGTGGTAGAGCCACGCTGAAGCTATTACTGGTTTCAGCATTAATGGATCGGCTCACTCGCATGTAACCGAGATGTGCCGCGCACCCTTGAGCTGGTTGTCAAGGTAAAATCGGCTGAGTGCCTTAATCGCTTGCCTTAGTAGTCCGGTGAAGCTATTAAGACATTGCAAGGGTCAATAGCGTAGTCAGTTCGAAAAAAAAAAGGATCGGCTCACTCGGGGTAGAGTACCACCCTCTCACAGAAAACCGATGTGAAGTAACAGTGCTTGCATTGTTGCGTTTCGTTCGGTCAGTGGGAACGCTGGAGGTCCGATTCCCTTCCCGCTGCCCCCCTCCCCCCCCCCTCCTCTCCTCATAAACACAGGCTGCCAACGCACTTGTGACTCTTCTGGTATTGCAAGTGTCTATGGACGGTGGTGATCACTTAACATCAGGTGACCCACCTGTTCGATTGCCCCCTACGACCCAAAAAAAATCTACTACAAGAACATTTTACAGGTTCAGGTTTCCTCACGATATTTTCCTTCACAATTAGCTGATAGTGTGTGGTATAAAGTAATATTTAAAATATTTTCGTTCCTAACAATATAAAATGCCACCCGTGTGCACACACATCGCTAATGACATAATGTTCAGTTGGCGTAGCTACCGAGAATTAGACTAATCGGTTATACAGAACCCTGCCAAATTATAGTTCCAGAGACACGGGAATCGTAGCAAGGACGTTCGGGTCATTCGGCTTATCATGTAGCAACTAATCATTATATTACAAATGCCATTTCGGTTTCGGTCGGATTTTAATAAGCGGATCGTTGAATTACTGACTCGTAGTTTGTAATTTGCATATAACTTTGAAACGTGACGTAAGTAAATCAAAATTTTAAAGTAACAAAAATATTTGATGATACTTTATTCTCTTATACTGATTTGTCTAATTTTTTTTTCATAAATATTTATAAAAAAAATTCGCTATTTCCAAAAATTGATGCAATATATGGAACAATCTAGACATAACAAATATCACGAACTCGCACTAACAGATAATTGACACATTGTTGCAGGTGCCTTGGAATAAGTAATAATATACATTTTAATAATTTATAGAAATATCTGACTTTCTGTCTGTTTGTATGAACACGAATCACTACTAAAGTACTGCGTTCACGATAAAACCTCATCAAGAAAATCATAAAGCATTTCCTCGAGTAACATTTAATCTTGGTTTCATTAAAATCGGTTCACTCTATCCAAAGTTATTGACATTTTAATGACTACGCGATTTAAGTACGAGAGACAAGTAGATAAGTAATGGACTTAATATATTCAGATGATTATTAGTCACTGTATTTTTACATTAAGTTCCACGCGAGGTTTTATCGTGAACGCAGTGCTTTAGCAGTGATCCGTGTTCATACAAACAGACAGAAAGTCAGATATTTCTATAAATTATTGAAATGTATTTTATTACTTATTCCAAGACACATGCAACATATATTTTCACAAAAACATAAAAAGACACGTTAGATTTACATTCTTATTATATGTTCTTTATCTGAGAAATCGAAAAAAATATTAAAAAAGTTAAAAACGAAAATTCTAGATCTCGACTACAACGTCAGCTACTGCATTCAACTACAGTTAGGAATCATCCAAGTAACACGCAATACACACGCACACACACACACCAAAATGTTATATGTAAGGTTATAATATATCTGGCATTTCACATCTGACATCAAAATCATTAAGTCATAATATCCAGCTAAATAATCAGTCATTAGTTTCATAATTATTCTTATACTAGTAGCCACCATGACTTCGTTTGCGTTTGTATCTTTATTAAAGGTTAGCTTTTACTCTCGGCTTCGCTGTACCCTATGACCTTCTCTTAATCCCTTACAATATGTATGTAACATTTAATGCTGTTCGTTCCAGAAAGCGTAACAAATAAACAAACAAACTCACATTCGCATTTCTAATACTAGTAAGGATTATATTTGGGCGAAACCCTATTTTATTTCTCAAATTTAAAATCGCCATTTTACTTTTTATAATGTCAGTTATCTGCTATTGAAAGTCCCGTAAAAATCTGTCCAACTGGTTGGGTGTCTAATCGAGACAAATAGACTGACAGACAGACAAACTTTTTAATGATTATTGTTGTTATAAATGCCTTATATACATCGATGTCCATTTAAAACAAAACTGCTATTTTGACATTACATGCAGACACTTCAATTTTATATATTTATAAATATTATTATTAACTGAGTCACGGTTTTTTTTAATGTACTTGCGATAACAATCAAATGTCGAAAAGCTGGTATAAAATAGAATTCAGAGACATTCATTTACTAAGAAAAACTATATAACTTTATACATATAGAAAGCGTTCTATTCTAAGCCTCAAGCCGTTCCCTATAATAATACCCAATACTGAGCCCATCTACATGGACTTCACCTGTAGGCACATAACGTAATGACCAACCACGAGTGAGATTTAACAAGCTTACATTGATGCTAACAACCTCGCTAGATTACTTGAGAAAACAGCAAATCGGAGCTTGAGGATGGTGAATTTACGCAGGCTCAACAACCTAGTGGTTAACAGAAACCACTTGATCGCTCGACCGGTTCTCGGACAGATCGGGTCCCTCCTTTAGTAATGTAGATAATTAAATTTAATCTTAAGATCGTATGTACAAGGTTCAAGCTTGAATACTTAATTCTCCCGTAGTTTATATGTAATTGCGTAAAAATTAAACTCGCTTTGACTTATCATTCGTATTTCTTTGGTTAGAGCATGTCTTCAAGCTCGTTTCGATAATTTCCATTTTTCAATTGAAAATTTGTCGCTTATCTGTTTCTAGGTGGTTTTAGTCTTATCTTTAACGTGTTAACCATAAACTAAATCCTCAAGTAAGTAGTGAGATTGTAGGTAAACGATATTCCAAAAATATGTGAAGAAGATTTCAAGTCTTTGATTCTTATGTTATTCAATGAATGTACACAATGTCCAGTCTTATTTTTAATCTATATAATATCTATTAATATTTAATCTTGCGGAGACATATATGGAATCGTGACTATTGCCTTAACTATAAAGCCTGTGTATTTAATATATTTCAAAACATATTACATCTTTTTGACAGAAGAAATTAATTGTGTTGTTAATAACACCTTCACTGCCTTAAACTATATTTAAGACCTACACTTCATTTAAAACTACCAAACAAAATCGGCTGAGACTGAATAATAATATTTATCTAATTAAACAGAAATTTACATTTTTTTGTAAATATCAAAAAACGCGTTAATTGCAACATAACATTTGACAACAATAAAACATTAGATATATGTAAGCACACAGATTATATAAGCGTATGTACTATTAAGGTAAAAGTTTTCAGGATAACATTTGTAATTCTTGAAAATACCATCTACATCCGAACTCAAAAACTTTAACCTCTTTGTGACTTTAGTATAGTATATACAAATAATTTTACTAAACACCCAACTGCAATTATTAATGAACTGTTTAAATAGTATATTAACTTATATATGCATACATGTGCTGTAAATGACTAATCTTACGAGATAGGTTTTTTCAAACGAGGCGTGAAGAGACATTACTGCAGGCCGGCATATCGCCAACGACTTCAGATTTATGATTAGCAATTGCCGTCATTACTTAACTGTACTATGCTTTCCATCCGGTACAATGCAGTCATTCTACCTATTAAAAAAATGTGTAATGTGTTACATTATGTGGAAGAAGATGGAAACGCGTCAAAGACGGCTTTACAAATCTCGATTGTTCATTGCATTTTCCTTTGTCACAAGCACCTACTTATTATTGAATTCGGAGCCACGTTCTTGGAAACATGTCGTAATTCCTTCAGTTTATTTCTAATTCTTTATATATAATTTGTCTTAGATATATCATAAAATCTGTATTTAATATTAATGTAACAATAAGAACAGAAAAGTTTCAACAATCCTGTTAAAGAAAAACATCCACAAATATGTTTCTGAAACTTTTTAAGCAGCGTATAAACAACGTTCGATAGCGTTCAAATTGGACCACGAGTCGTGTACGTAAAGGCATAAGCGCCCAGTGTGGCGTAAACACTTCCGATCGATGAAAGTGCTCTTTGTCTGCCGGATATACAAACCGAATTCGCATCACGTAGCCGAAAAACTCAAACTGAGATAAACAACCTCCCCTCGGAGAGGTCGTAAGCGGGCCCGATTTACCGGACAATATTCGTCTTTAACGCTAAACAGTTAAGGCGCGCTTTAGAACTCGTCCCTTTCATCGCAATTGAATCAGTTCACACAGCATCAAATCACTAAACCACTGGGCGGAGCGTACTCAGACTCCGTCGGGGGACTGCGGAAGAGAGATGGAGGAAACCCGCTCTTGATACACAACGTTTAAGATAGAAAGAGAGAATCGTATTGTTAAGATCTTGTCTCGAGATGGCAGCCCAAATTTAAGTGCTCACGGAGCTTTTTGTTTGTAGCCGCGCGCGGCGATAATAAAGAGTATAGTGTCACTGAGCAGATTGCCTTTTATTCACCACTTGACAATTAAATAAGTGCTCTTGAGTGACGTATCTTAAGAATAACCCGTCATAATAACATGATTAATGAGAGTACAGGCACTTTCTATCGATCACTTGTCAGCTACTGATAAATTAAAGAGTGGTATTTAAATTAGGCCCAAAACTTAATTCGGCTTAAAGACTTATTACAAAACGAGTCTCTTATTGCTTAAGCGTACGTTGTATTCGAAGGCACTAATTGCTGTCATTAAAGTCTAAATGTAGATCAATATATTTTTAAGTTATACATTCACGATTATCATATATTAGCCCTCGCCCTAGGTTATTGTTGAGAAACTATGCGATGTGCAGAGCCTTTGTAAGCCAAAGACTTATGTCCCACCTAACAATTGTAGGTGGTTGGTTATTGGTTGTCCCAATGACAAGCTTAATTAATTACTTAAAGTATTCAAAAGTTTGCAGGTAAAATCCATCAATGACCTCGTTGAATTTTCTTCATTAATTTTATATCCAATTATTTTTATATATAATACCGTGGGCCATAATAGTTTTTACTTTACGTGTATATGATCCGAGACAAAATTACTTCATTTGTATATAATTTGTCTTGGTGTTTTAATTGGTCAGTTCTTGTAGTATTTATCTAGTATTTATCTATTTCTTATATAAATAAATTATTTTGACTTTTAATTGATTAATAACCGTGTTTTCTAAAGATTTAAAACTCGATTATCTTTTTTCAATTATAACTTTGTACCTAGAACTTTACCTTTATACTCATTTAATTGAAGAATTTTCATTACCTAAGTACGAAATTTAAGTAATAGATTTAGAATAGTTACATAACTTACATTTTGCGTTTTATTAGTAAATAACCATGCCCGCGACTTCGTCCGTCTGGAACCTTATGTAAAAAACAGTGATTAATTAAGTCATCTGAATATATTAAGTCCATTTAAGTATCTGCTTTTCTCTCGTACTTACGCTGCGTCGTCATTAAAATTACAATAACTTTTAATAGAGTGGACCGATTTTAATGAAACAAAGACTAAGTTATTCTCGAAGATATGCTTTATATGATTATAACCTAGTACTTTAGCAGTGACGCGTGTTCATACAAACAGACAGGCAGACATTTCTAAAAATGATTGAAATGTATTTTATTACTTATTCTTACACACCTACAACAATTTTTTTCATGAAAATCGAAAATATACAGACACGATAGATCTACATTTTTATTATATGCATAGATCGTGTTATATTAAACCGACATTTCATAATATGAATGATGTAATATGTGAACTCCTACTAATTTACATTTGATAAAATTAAATGATCCGTATATCGAAATTAATTAACGAGGCAGCCAGTGGAGCGTCTGTTAACAGCCGCAACCCCACGACGACTACGGTTAACAATAGACCCAGTTGAAATACAATAATAATACCAATGATAATGCGCATCGCAATAATACTCCCTACGAATTAATAAAAACCTCACTCGATGACAATAACGTACCACTTTGGAACTAATCGAGTACCGGAGGATGAAATTAAATTTTAAAATTTATCGAGGGGACGCATTTATATTTGTGTTTTTATTTTTTATACCCTATCCTGAATGTATATAAACTTAACTTTATATGAAATGATGAATGGTAATTTCTTTTATTTTTAATGATTTATACGAGAGCAATTAAAGTACTTGCGTTAAGTATATGAATACAAATCAATTACGCAATCTATTTGGTTAATTCTTTTGTTGCTGTGTTTGTAATAGCCAAAGTTTGTATGAAAGATACTGTTAGAAAAATCAGTGGTTCTGAAGGGATGTGTGAATAACATTTGACAAATGATTTTTATCCATATGATAGATAAAATAAAGTCGTTTTTCGTGTGTGCCTGTGTAATCTTAAGTCTAGACTACGCAATGGTTTTCGCTATCGTTTAGACAATTTCTTGCAGAAGGTTTATATTCTATTTAATTAAGTTCTGATGAAATCGTAAGAAGAAGTTTTCGAGCTTTTATATTGATAACGGCTAAACCTTATGAGATAAACAAATATAATGTACAACGATATTGTACAACTAAGTCTACAGAACTCTCAACGATGCTGTAGGTACATCTACCTTCTAAGGGTAACTCATAGTAATAATTTTTATCTTTTACATATTATTTAAGAATATATAAAATTAATATTAATAAAGATAAATATTTACGAATCTATCTTGACCAATATAATATTAATTTTCATTTAATTAGATACTTTACGTTACATTTAATGCAGATCCAGACTGTCCTTAACAATACACCAGTTCAATGAATATCTTAGATAACCCAGATCTAGAATTACACGCAAAAAAGTTGTATGTGTGAATATTTTTACGTCTAATACTGATGAACTGTCAATAGCAAAGCGGCAAGAAATCGATCTAAATTCTTTATATATCTATTTATAGTATTTATGATGCTTAATCAGTAAATTACACCTATCCGACACCGGAGCGTGTTATTAGTGTAGCTTATGAACAGTACTTCAATTGAATTGAACTTCAAAAAATTGTATTTATGTTGCAAAAATTGTTAAATTTGTCATGAAAAATAAAACACTATTACATTTTATCGGCTTTAAAAATTAATCCCGTGTCTACCAGCTGAAATTAATTAAAATATATACCCGTATTATCCCATTTAAAAAATGAAGTCCCCAGCAATACTATAATGTGATCTGTACGTGTACACCCTTTCCTATATGAATCAAACAATAAATCATACTGAAGTACTCGACCACGCTCTAGCGAACACACGAGTGTCCAAGACGTTTTGTCAAATTTATTATTTTATTTATATATTTTTTTATTACTTTCATCATTGCGGCGTCTTCATTGTGCGCTCGAGTGGCCTGTGACAAATTTGATGACGATTGGGGTCACAAACTCTGCAGGGTTAGTGATCTATGGGTTTTTAGGGTCTGTAAACGATAGTTTAGAGAATTTTAGAGTCGATTTAAGTCAGTAATGTGGCATAAATCGTTTTTGTGTAATTTCTTGTGGGATCCACGCAACGGTTGTCGTACATTTATTTGAAATATCAATGAACTGTAAAGACATTGTTAACTTTTTATTATGATATGTTACTAACTTCTGATTTTTTCCGTTACTATTATATTATCTATAACCGATTCGAAGCTCAATATATCACAAGGACGGCGCGAAATCATTCTGTTTTTCTTCTATATTATGATAATTTATTTATTTACAAGGCACACATTACAGATAATAAGTAACTATGTTTACAATTACAATTAATAGTTTATTTTTTTGACAGCTATATTATCCAAAACTATATGCATCTACATCTATGCTTAACAAATATAATCATACAATCTTATAAAGTACGCTTACTTAAAAATATATATGATATTAAGGAGAAAACCTGTGTTTATGGACTATGTGACGAAATTTACTCAGACTAAGATGAAATATGTCCAAGTCGGTATCGGCACAGCAGGAGACGCAATTAGTGATAGTATTATATGAGCGACACATGTTAGCAATCGGATTATTAAAGGAAACGTTATTTATATAGAAAGGAATATGACACAATATAAGTACAACGACCGCGAAAGTTGGTGTTAAAATTAAGCAAGTATAGTAATAGTGGACAGTATAATGCAAAGTTTGTGTAAATAATACATTCATGGGAGACAATAATTCAGTGCTATAGGCGATTTTCTTTTATTACTCAATTTTATCTTATAACCAATTACGTATGTCTGTGTTTCATCTTTGTTTACCCCTCACCGCACCACACGACTCGCCCGCACTATTCCTTCGTTTTTCAATGATGCACAATACAATCCTTGCAAAAATAATTTATCAAATCTAACTGGGAGTTCTAAATTTAAGCGCGTTCAAACGAATAAGAATACATACAATTTCTTGAGCTTATAATATTTTTAATTAACGCAAACTTAACGAAAAACGATTGCTATACATAAATGAACTAGAGTAATTAATATTTGCTCAAATAGTTTTGTCTTTTGTTCCATAGGACGAAATGGAAACGTCAGACAGCTGTGGGGCTGGAACTTTTAGCTGAAGCCGGTAACTACGCAGCGTTCCAGCGATTATACGGTGGATACTGGGCCGGCGTTCCCGCGTATCCAGCTCAACCGGCGCCAGCTGCAGCAGATCTCTATTACAGGCAAGCAGCGGCTACCGCGGCGGCTGCAGCCTCTGCAAGCGCTAATACGCTGCAAAAACCCCTGCCCTACAGGTGAGTGTTGTGTTTATACTAATAAAATTAACCGCCACCTTTATTTGATGAAAGTAAATATTTTGTAACTGTCATTTTTAAATATATGATCTTCCTTTAATCTTCATAGAAACTTTAGTAAACTTTTTGTTTGGACTTACACAACCAAACAACTCTCTGTGTATGTTATAATTGCATGCCATGCAATCTTATTGCATAATATGAAATCAACATACACTAATCATTTTGTTAGCCACCATAAGCGACTCATCCTCACAACTCGATATCAAGTATCAAACATGATAGTATTGTAACCAGTATAAATAATAAAACAATACATCGTTACAATTTCAACATTCTGTAGTTTTGGGCAGGATCCTAATAAGTACCATATATAATAACTTTTGTTTAGTAAAATTCGTAATTCTATATAATATTAGGATAATTAAATTAGGTTTTTTTTTTAATTTTGATATTTACCTTGATGATACAGAATTAGTTTCGTATCGAGTTATATTTATATTGCTAACAATTAACAAAATAAAACAGGTTGTATCCCGGAGCGCCACTAGCAGGTGTGCCACCACTGGGCTTGGGCATACCAGGTCCATCAGGACACCTAGGGGCTCTCGGAGGCCCCGGTTTGGGAGCCCTGGGTTACTACGCGCATGCGCGACGTACACCGTCACCCGACGTTGATCCCGGGAGTCCTGCTCCCCCTCCGCGCTCCCCAAGGGAACCGTCCCTGGAAAGACGCTCCGATGACGAAGATGACGACGAAACAATACACGTCTAACTCATATTATTAGAACTGTGATCAGAACACAAAAGGACAGTGACGGATATCTAATAATTTGTGACAAGAAGACATTGCTTAAAAAACAAGTGAA
Organism: Antheraea pernyi; assembly: GCA_015888305.1. NCBI lineage: Eukaryota > Metazoa > Arthropoda > Insecta > Lepidoptera > Saturniidae > Antheraea > Antheraea pernyi. Next base: position 2,074,783 of record MU158715.1, read on the forward strand.
TATTCCACAACAGTCTGTATAATGAGGACTTGTGTGTTTTACAAAGAGTATAATTATATATACTCAATAATTAATCGTGCTTGTAGTAGAAGTACACGGAATAATCGGTACTCTTGTCTAAAGACAATAAAAATTGATAATTCAGTTTGAAATTTTGAATTTAACTGTTCATTTTATGAAACAATTGCGTTGCACGTTAATCTCTGGTCGATCTCTGGTTTTCATTATTGACATTTTAAAGACTTAGTGACGGAAGTGCTTGTCCAACGTATGTGATATTATAAGCCCAGAATAACATAAGAACGTGTAAAATAAACTCGATGTCTTGTTAAAATATATCTAGCGGTTATAATTTTAGTGTTTAAATTATAAATAAAGAAAGCTTGTAAGTTAAAATGTAATAGATTAAAATTAATACGGAATTTCATTGGTGCCGTTAGCATCACAATTAATTTTATGTTTATAAAAAAAACTCCTCATGTTTATAGTATCTATATATAGAACATCCTATTATTTTTAAATATCATAAATTTATCATTTTATTAAAGTACAATCTTTATACATATATCTAAATCAGTTTATTGGAAACTATAAAACCTTTTTTGTTGGAACTTTTTTCTACTGAGATTTAAAATCATAGATTATAATACCCCTTACATAAATTAAGATGTAAAAATAGAAACTCAAACAACGTTAATATGAGATTATATTTTAAAATACCAACCAATATTTTATACATACATAATTAAATATTGTATTTGTGTAAAATAAGATATATCTTATCTTAAAACATAATAAAATACAAATTATAACTCAATTTTGCCAACAGTTTTTGGTGACCTCCAAATAGTTTCAATAACTTTAATAATGAATCACTATGATGTTATCTGTGAAATACCCAGTCAAAGATTATAATTACTACAATGTAATACTGTCTAAACATTGTTTTATTATGTACCTACGAGAATTGTATACTAGTAAATAAGGTAGTTTGAACTACAAGCCGACGTTCATCAATTTAATGTTTACAAATATTGTATTTATACACCACAATCTACCTTGTATTTATTTCTTGTGTGGTACAAAATTGAACGATATTTACCGATAGCTGAAACATTTCGACTCTTACAAAGAATTGTATATTAAACTATATATAGATTTCAAATAACTACGATGTATGTATTGTTAGTGTATTTACGCTACATAAAGTATTAAACGTAATGTAATAAAGTATTCATTAATGCTATTATAGCTCTACGGGCGGCGATGTACTTAAGCGAGACGAGAAATGGCATTATATGTCTGATAGATTTTGTGGTGTTTTGTAATTAAAATGTTGTCAATTAAATAGTGCTTGTCTTATTTTGTAACATTATATATACCTACGAATAATTTTACTTATCACTTTTATAGTAAACAAGAGGGGTGAAAGCGACCTGTATTCGTATGGGTCACGACTCCGATACATATAGCGTTAAACCCGTTATGGTTTAAATTATCTAATACGAAATACGTATAAGAGTTATTGAGATATGTATGCTGGGTACACATTGGTTTCAATAATTCATATAAGTATGAGTATGTAACTTAGCTTAGGTTAGCTCAGTTAGGTCGCGATTTGCATGAACTAGGTTACAGCCCAATCCGAGTTGATCCGTGCACCCTTGAGCTAGTGGTAAAAATAAAATCGGCTGAGTGCCTTAAGCGCTCGCCTTAGTAGTCCGGTGAAATTGTTAAGGCCTTGCCAGGCATAAAGCGTAGTCAACTCGAGAAAACAAAGCTTACGTTCGCTTAGTTTGGTGCGTTTTGAAATGCTCCAATGAGAGCAGCGTCGGCCGATGATAAATTGCAAATTTCTCGTAGGTGACAGTAGTTTTTATATTGTACTCTTCTACTATATTGAGGAGAGTTGTTAATTTGTTACGCTACAAAATAAATACCTAATACGCATCCTCCCAATTACTAACGGCTGACGTTCGGTATCTTGTATTGTTTACTGTTCTAAATAAGCCTGGATTGGTGTTTATTTCTACAAACATATGGAAATTGCAACATACACTAATAAGAAAAGAATAAATATAGTTGATTGATATCTAATAACGTATCGGCACGTACATAAAAAACTTCCGCACTTCTATTTTAAATATCAATTTGAAAAAATTAAAAAGGATTTTTAATTCCTTTGAATTTTGATTCCTTAAATAAAAAAGGAAAACCTAAATAAGAAAAGAGATCAAAGACTAGAAAGTCAAATTACGGCTTGTGAAAAATAAAAGAGTAAATATTAAGTAAAATTCAAATGTATATAATAAAATCTATGTTCATAAGTTATCAACTACTTCCTCGAGAAAATGAAAATCATTATTTTTGTTTCATAACTACCAATTGCATGTTTTATCTGGATTGTTATTTGTTTTTTAAATTGGACTTTTGTCAACCTTAACCTTTGCAATCTTTTTGTAAGTTTTAAATTATTCCCGTTAAATGTTATCACATATCGTTTAACTTCTTTGAAAATACGTAACTATAGTTTGCGTTGATAATTTCCCTCATTCTTCATTCTTCAATATTATTTAGACGTGTATATATAGACTACATGTATTTAAAGACACTGATATTCTAGAATAAGGTTAAGTATTCTTTTGTATTTAAGAACTATTTGGCAAATATGTCCATTGAAGAATATGGGAACCGAGTTAACCGTATTCATATAACAGTGGTCCGTAAACTCGTTATCCAAAAGAGTAAAATATATTTTTTTTAATATTCAAAGAACTTTTTTTTTAATTTAAGCTTTGTTTTAGTAGATAGATACATTTTTATCGAAATAATTAGGATTAAAACTACAGCTTGTTTTTGTTCAATATCTATCTCTTTTCTGTGACTAACTAGCTGTGGTATTCTTTCTCTAAAAACGTGCCTCTTTTCTCTTTTCTGTAGGCTTACGTTTCAAAAATATTTACTCCTGTCTTACATGGTTAGTTGATAGATATTGTTCAGTGTTTGCACTAAACACTTAAACACTTTCTGGAAGAGCCGCAACTAAAGACTGAAAGAGCCACATGCGGCACGCGAGTCGCAGTTTACCGATCATTGTTTTTTTTCTTTATATCATAAGATGCAAACGAACAGGTGGGTTACTTGATTTTAAGTGATCACCACCGTCAATACACACTTGCAACACCAGGGGAGTCGCAAGTGCGTTGCCAGCCTGTGTTTCCGGCGCTCTCACCTACCGAACGACGGAACGCAACAATGCTAGCTCCGTTACTTCACGTCAGTGTTTCTGTGAGAGGGTGGTAGTACCCCGGGCAAGCCGACCTATTCATGTTGAAACCAGTAATAGCTCCAGTGTGGCTCTACCACCTTGCAAAATAATATAGTGTAATAGTACATAATTACATAGTATAAAACAAAGTCCTCTACCGCGTCTGTCTGTCCTGTTTGTTCGCGATAAACTTAAAAAGTACTGAACGGATTTTCATGCGGTTTTAGTGGATAGAGTGATTCATGAGGAAAGTTTTAGTATATAATTTGTCAATGATTTTTTTTATAATCAAGGCGGGACAGCATCTGCCGAGCCAGCTAGTACATAATAATATAGTGTAATACATACATATGCAGTGCTGGGGGTTTATGAATAATCCCGTCAATAAAAAACAACGCGCTCAAAGAACTTATACAATAAAAGATTATTTTTTTATTAGAACATAGAGGCCAAAAAAATAACGTCCATTAATTTTCCAAATGTATATTTTACGGATATTAATATAATTAACCTTTATATAACATAATTTAAAAGTTACCGTATCATACAAGGAAACTACAAGAATAAAATAAAAACGCATTAAGTCCATTAGAATGTTTAAACATTTGTAACGAACACCGAGAACAGTAGCAAATCCGATGAACTAACTCCGCTTTGTCACGCCATGCCACCGCGGCGGCGAGCTAGGTGTCGGCTGAACTGTGCTTAATAGGCCTATGTTAAATTGTGTGTGCTATCTTCATTTGCAACTACGCATCCGTTAGTAACTATTATCGGCATGCAATAAAAACGCTAATCAAATAGAATCTTTTCTATTTATGCCTAACATTTCTACTTTATATTACATTTAACTGAAGAAATTTCTAATGGTCGACAAATTAGCTGCTTACGTTGAATGGAAAATATGCCTATTTGGAAACTATTTGCGGGGTGGTAGGGTTCTACAGCCCGACTACGTCACAACCACCATGTATATGGCGAAAAAGCCCGTCATAGTGATTCGCTTCTGCGGGTCGCGTTTCGGGATCAGCCTGTGCATATCCAGGTTTTCGCGGGCCGGCATGACAATGGCGACCGGCGATGGATAGTGTGTCACTCGGTGGTCGCCATTGTTTTTGGATTGTACTGTTCTTACCATCAGGCACAGTGCAGTCACTTTGCCGTGCTTCAATAGAGAAAAAAAACTACGCTTCAGAGTTTTGGGTTGAGCTTTAATCTTGTGTTATCTTGTAATATTTATGGTGTTTTACGTAATATAGTTTGGTTATTGTGTAAAAGAGAATTGGATGGAAAATAATATCACGGAGCATGAATTCTGAGATGCCACAAAAACTCTATGTAAGGTTTTAACAAAGGAGGCATCATCTTGTTACAGGCAGACAGAGACATTATACAGGCAGAGTTACTTTTGCATTAATAATAATGATTCTACTAAAATAAATTTAAAATAATAGTTGTCATAAATAGGAAGTCGTGGTGGTCCAGTGGTTTTATCGGTGGAATGTCATTTCGATGTCCGCAGGTTTAAACCCCGGCAATTACCAACGAAATTTTCGGAATTCGCGTACATTTTCTGATTTAAATTGGTAACACTATCGGCTGACGGTGAACGAAAACATCGTGAGGAAACCTGAACCTGAGAATTGTTCTTGTAGTACTACAATGTGTGGGATAATATAGAACTGTGGATTTCTCAGAGTTTGAAATCATGAATACGTCGTCTATGGCCCTGAAGTGGGTCTCTTCCAGGCTGATGACGACAAATATAAAAAGGTGTTTTTTTGTTAAGTCTGGCTTTAAGACGAAAGTTAAACGGTACAAAAATCAAATCCTCAAAGACAAGGCTTTATGGTTTATTCTAATGTTCACTCATTATAATTCAGTGTAATATTTGTATGTATTCGATGCACTGTCGTCATCAAACGCTTAATACCAACTCTAATATTTTGTGACTGTGATATTACATGTTACGGTTGTCGTGCTCAATTTTTATTAAACTTGTCCTTGATTACATTTACATTGACAGGGCCGTACTTAGAACTCATTTCTGGTTGTGATGGTATTATTGGGATAATGAAGTTTAGTCGATTTTAACACAGTAATTATCCTGAAAACAATGACTGTAGATTTTTTTCAGTCAATTTTAATATTTACAAATTTTCGTATTCAACTTTGTTCAACGAATTTTGACAAATAATTCTTAACACGTTAAACGCCATCACCGGTGACCTCGAATACTTTATAAGTCTGGGATAATTTGTCAGATTTTTATTAAAAAGAATTCCGGGGCATATCATTACCAAATACATCCATTACATGAAAAAAAGATTTTATATAAATTTTCATATTTCTTCTATGGCGATTAATCGTGTTAAGTAAAAGTTGCATTTTGTAGGTGATACATCGATGTTTGAAGGGGATATTAACCCTCAAAACTCTCCTGACTACGGCTTTGTATTGGCCGCCGCGCCGTCACGAAACTTTTCTTTGATTTCCTTCGAAATATTTTTAGCAGCACCTATTTAAAAAGCGATCAGTCAGCGGCCGCTGATTGCTCACGGAGCACGCCATCAACCGTGTTCACAAAACGGAGCAATTAACAACACCCTCCCCTCCCCCCATCGCCCGACAAGTTTCCTCCACCATGTTGATCTAATCGCAAAACGACCGTTTTCTAGAATCACCTCTACAAACTATTGCGTGCGTGTATCAAGTGGGGCCGGAGCGGTGGCTAAAACAAAGGGCATTTACTGAATAAATATAAATAAACTGGGGAACCCGGTATTAAAAAATATATTACAAAGTACCATAGAGCAAAAAATTTGGAATTATGTATATGGTATTTTATAGGCAAAATCCAATAAACACATAAAAAGGCATTTGGTTTGTTGGTTTGTAAAAAAATAATTTAGATTTCGACAACAGCGACACCTACCGGGAGCAAACACAGATAAAACCATTGAAGTCAAACCCGTTTAAGATAAAATAGATTATTCGATAGAATTTGTTATTTATAAAGTTCTGCTCAAACATTCTAGTTACATAATAAGTAAATAGTTATTAAATAAATGTAAAGAATATGTACGTACGTCTTTTTAATATTTTTTATTTTGTTTTATTCATTTTTGGAAGACTTACAGCTACACTTGTACATTAGATTAAAAACACTAGGTCTAAACACTGCCAATTACAAATCTCCACCGATAACAACTTCTCTTTACATTGTAAAATAATGGTAAGGAGTAGTACGGGGTTTTTTTTCGAACTGACTATGCTATTGACCTAGCAAGGTCTTAACAGCTTCACCGGACTACTAGAAGTAGTACCGGGTGTTGGACAACATTATAAAAGGAAAAGTAACCACAAGTCATTTAGCCGATTGACGTGTATCCGACGAATGATTACTATTTAGGTAGGAGAGTGCGGACGGCGGATATGCGGACATAATTTCACGATCATTCAATTCCAACATAAGCAAAGCTTTTATTGCGATAGCTAAACAGCTGATGTACCATACATACATGAATACTTGACGCTCAGACATAGAAGTGACTTATTTATACTTACTTATTATACATCAGTTATGTGCGAGGACGGAACTCACGTCATTTCGGTTCAAAATTAGACCTGAGTAGCACTACAATCATTATAATACTTATTACAACAGAAGTACTCTTGACTCAGTCGTAGCGTGCACAACCTCGATCGACGTACCGCGTAGTTTAGAACCACTACATTAACTTTGAGTTTTCGGTGAAAGAAAGCATTCTGATGAAAATACAGTCTAGTAGTAGAGTTTCTATAATGCCTACCTTGCTACGTACCATCCTAAAAATATGTCAACACCTGTAGATGTGATCTGGCAGCAGCTCCTGAAAGCTACTTCTCTTTAAACTTACCATGTTGCCATCTTGGGATTTATCTTCAGGTTAGGCTATAGTCATAATTAGAGAATATGATAAGATATATGAATGATATATTATAAATGAAAGGTAGGTAACCCTATGTCTTTTTCTGTACCCCTAAAACGTATTTCCCCCCTAAAATTTCATGATAATTGGTAAAGCGTAACGAACAAATAAACAAACTCACATTCGCATTTATAAATTAGTTAAGAAATTAGGATTACATTGTATATAATCAGTTCAATAGTATCCTAAAGCAATGTATTTTTCTTCAAATTTCTATGTATTTTTATTTTTCTTATATTCAAGCAATATTAAAAGCTTTTGTGTTAAACACATGTTAAACAGTTTCCGTATTATTAACTAAAAGTTAAATACGTACTGAATACTTGCTTTAAAAAAGTTTGATTACATGAGAGTATCTTACCTGTGTTTACAGATGAGCATTATTTAAATTCTAAATATTCTCTAACACTTGTCTAAGTTGACAGTTCTTATTTTATTTTTATGTTGTGATTTATTGTATTTCTATTTGCCGGGGTGAAATTCGATTCGTAATAAATTATGAATTTCGTGGGTATAATTAATTAGGAAGAGTTACATAAATTATACAATTTTAGAGATTCATAAGTAAATCATAACTACTACTATGACACTATTGACATTTGACAGTTTATGAATCTCTCATGACACTGTTATTCGACCTCATGCACTTTCACATAATATATTAAACTTATAAATTGCTTACTTCAATAATTACATCATTTTCTTTTAACTAATATGTCATAATAATCATAACCAATTTAACTTAAAATAAATAAATTTTCTTAACGTAGATCTGAACAAAAATATTATTCATGAATTGAAATTGTTCGTAAAATATCTGTATGTAATGGAATGTTAAGAACGATGTAATTAAATTGAACTAATTTGCTTTTGAGTTGCTTGCAGAAAAAACTTAAACCAGATGTTTAGCTAGACACCGCTAAAACGCACTTTTGCAATAAAATATTTAAAGTGAGGGTTCAGTGACGTTTTAAATTTTAAACAGTATCTATTAAAACTCGTCTTCAAGTTGTTTTTTGTAATAACACCGTTTATATTCATTGGTATTACACCACACAATTATCGAAATAACTACGTAGAAAGTGTTACCAAGTATGGCGATACAAGTACCTTAAAGAATCGATGTAATCTAAACTGTATAATTTGCTACAATAAATATCTTATACTGTTAATAAAAACTGAACAGACATGGTCAGTTTACTCGAGAACTTCCTCGCGGTGCATTGTTATTGCTGTTAAAATGTTATTTAATCGAATGGAATGAGGCTCGTTGTACTCACGATTCGCATTATTCATAAAGTTATAGCTTATTACTAACTAATGTTTCCTGTCTTTCGAATGAGTTGTCGATTTTAGTAGAGCGAAATTTCTTTTCCTGGTATCACTAAATCATAGTGTAAATTTATGGGTTAATTAAACCTTGTTATTATCCATAAAATTAACAACTTCATCCGTGTGAAGTTACCATTTGTATTTTGAAATAATTTGTAATAGACCAATAGGGTCAAGAAAGCTAAAAACACTTAAAGCGGAAAACAAAGAAGGTAAATTTTGGTAAATCATAAACAGAAAAAATTATAACATAAAATGATAATTATAAAAGAAACGAATAGAAAGAAAATTAAAACCAAATAGACATCAACATAGTGAATGAAGAGTTAACTGTTTACCCGCGATAGGGGTACCCCTGTGGATTGAAGACTCGCAGTCAAATAAAAAACAAATAGGAAATAACAAAATTGTCATCCTTGAATTTAAAATTGATTAAATTAGCGCCTAAAGAATCTAAATAGGGTATACAAAAGAAACCCCACTTCCTAAATTTCCTATTTAAAGCATCAATAGTTATGTAGTAACCCAGCAAATTTGCCTATATATAATATGTTGATTTCTCTATATCACTGCATTTTATAAAACAAAGTCATCCGCGACGTCTGTCTGTTGCCTGTCTGTCTGTTCGCGATAAACTCAAAAACTACTTCATGGATTTTCATGCGGTTTTCACCAGTAGAAAAAGTGATTCGTGAGGAAAGTTAAGTTATTTCTGAAGATTTTTTGTAAATTTGTTGAAATATAACGATAAATGTTGAAAGTGTCGCATAAAATCAAGCCGCCTGGACTCTTACATCGAAAACGCTGCCTAACAACCCCTTTGAGATATAACAAAACAATAGAGATAATAAACGGCACAGACGAAGTCGCAGGAATCAACTAGTATGTATATAAATTAAACTCCAATCAACTTCAATATGATACGTAGCGTAAAGGAAGGTATTGCATATTCAACAAAATATTTATTGACATTTTGTCATTAATGACGCTCTAGTAGTTTATATTAGTTTTAATAATCTGTTCTACTTAAGATATTCAGCGTGTAAATTAAGTTACGTTTACTATGGAGTTGATATATAAAAAAAACTCCTGAATAAAAAAAAAACAAAAAAAAAACGCTATGGTAATCAAATTGATCAGATATGATTTTACACATAGTGTGCAAAACATATTGGAGATACTAATAATTATTAGAGTAGCAAAAAATTAATAAAGTCTAATATAATTGGCTCTAAATACGTTCTGAATAAGCGCCGCTGCGAGCCGCATACTCTAAGCTGAACCGTGTTGGCCGGTGCGTTGTAGATTCATATCTGCTTCCGTAGGTCGGTGCCGCCGGCGACTACTATTCCTCGCTATTACTCATTACAGACGATTTAAAGATTTTTTTTGTACAGCGTAGCCACGATACTACAAGTTTATTTTTATTGGACCTTCTGATGCACGTTAATTCATTTAAATATCACACTGAAAACTTGTTACGCAAGAGTTTTTTTCAAGCGTTCATTTCTATACTTAATATTAGAAAGCTGAAGATAATGTGCTAATCTAACCAATTAGATTTCTTTTTGTGTATTAAAGCTAAAATTTTGGGGGTGTAAGGGGTGTCGAATAACATCGAAGACTTGGGACATCCAAGCTAACCTCACCTGCACGTGGTGCACCCTGCTGAATAACGAACGAGGCAATGGCGAAAGCGGAGTGGTAAGGTTTTACGGCCTGACTGGGTCGCAACCACCATGTATATGGTGAAAAAGCCCGTAATAGTGATTTGCTTTTGCGGGTCGCGTTTCGGGATCAGCCTGTGCATATCCAACTTTTCGCAGGCCGGCATGACAGCGGCGACCGTCGATGGATACTGTGTCACTCAGTGGTCGCCATTGTTTTTGGATTGTACTGTGCTTACCATCAGGCACAGTACAGTCATTTTGCCATGCTACTATAAAAAAAATTTTTTTTTGAGAAAGGCTGTTTAATATAATCTCTAAAATACAAAACGTTGGCTGACGATGAAGTAATAGTGCGGGCGTACGATGTCGTGGTATAGAACGGAGTCTCGCAGACTGCAGGCGTAGGTGTGTTGGCGGCCCGAAAAGAACCGAACGTTACCGAGAAGACCGGAACTGTGAACGACTAATGCAGTAAGGGACCACGTTTTTCGTGTTAACCGATTAGTCAACTAACAACTAAGTGAGAGTGTAACCACGGGAAACAGTATAATAATGTGCGATTCTAGCGAAATATACGTTTTTTTACATACGGAACCCTAAAGTTATCCACTTTACGACACATATATTTAAACAGTTATATATATGTCTACATAATCAATAATACGTAATACTGATTTGTACTGGTAGAGATTTTGATACATAAAATTGTGATTGAAAACAAAATGGACAAGCGCTACGTTTTTTGTGAGTAAATGAGTGTGCATTTATTCAAGCCTCACACAGGGGCTTATAAAACATGAAAGTTCATTTAAATATTAATTAGGGCGGCAACATAAACGAACTTAATAGTAGCAATTAAAATAGTTGAACTGTTCATTTACTATGCTATTAATAAATTAATTTGAAATATTAACCACTTTTATTGACGTTGCAATTGCTCTAACAGATTTGTACCGAAAAACTTTACTTTTAAATAATGATTATTTTACTACCTTTTTTATATTATAGGAGGCAAACGAACTGGTGGGTCACCTGATGTTAAGTGAGCACCACCGTCCATAGACACTTGCAACATCAGGAGAGTCGAAAATGCGTTACCAGCTTGTGTTTGAGGGGAGGGGAAAAGGGAAGTGGGCCTCTGCAATCACTGTTACTTCATGTCGGTTTTCTATGAGAGGGTGGTACTAACCCGGGCGAGCCGACCCATTGATGCTGAAACCAGTAATAGCTTCAGCGTAGCTCTACCCCCTACACTTTTAGTGGAAAATATCGTGGCAGTACCATCGTAACCGAAAATTAAAGGTACCGGTAACAGGATAATGGTACGAAATATCTTATAAGAAAACAATATTCTAAATAAAACTACTTAGAAATTAAAATCAGCTATCATAATACCTTTATGTTTCTTAGGAGAAGAGTTTTCGGAGTTTTTTCTGTAAGAATACATATATAGCTCGGGGTACACAAATTAACTGGGAATCGAAACCGAATGTTAACAAATAGTGAAGCCGTTGTTTAGGGCACCCCTCTATGTAACATATTCGCGAATTTTATACTGAATGCGTGTTTATGCATTATGCATACGCTTAGCAATATATTTATGTTATAAGAGTAACGTATTTTTTTATTGTAGTACTGCAAAGTGACTGCACTGTGCCTGATGGTAAGCACAGTACAATCCAAAAACAACGGCGACCACCGAGAGATACGCATGTGTTTATATATTATTTATTTATTTATATGTGTTCTGGTTTATATAATATACTCTATCAAATAAATATGAACAAAATGATGTGTATTATTACAGTAATATAAGAGATGCATTTATTTACCATATTCACATTTTTATTCCAAAACAATCGGTTCCTAAGAAGTAAAATCCCATCGTGCGTCGAACCAAACTCGAACCATTTTTGTTTGCAGGTATGTAGGTACCTAATAACTGTTTAACTGACGTTTAATTACTGAGTTATTTTAATATAAAGCATTAAAAATAACATAGAAATGTATCTAAGCTTTATATTGTCGTTATTCGTATTATTTTTTTAAATTTAAGCAACGGCTATCAATTAGTCACAAAGAGCTAATAATTTTTAGGTACAGATATTATGGAAATTAATCGGCACCCGTCTATCTATATATATAAAAATGAAACCCGTTTTCCGTTGTCACGACATAACATGAAAACGGCTTGACCGATTTGGCGTATTTTTTTTTTGTAGTTTTCTAATACTCTGTACAAGGTTCTTACGGAAACAAATATTAAGAAAATCTCTCAGAAAGATTGAAAAATATACATTTAATTTTGCATATTTTAAAAAACGCGCGAAACGAATGTCAACGTTATTCAATTTAAAACAAAAAATCTGTGATTGACGAAATTTTGTTCAGAACTCTCCGACTCTCTCTTGGTCGGTTTTGTGACTATTGACGATGATTTGACATTCGACTTCTAGGCGAAACGAAGTTCGCCGGGTCCGCTAGTAAAATATAAAAAGGCTGACGAAGTAGAATTATTAATAATAATTAAAAAAAAAGTCTAGGCAGTCATAAGGACTGCCGACAGAAGTGTAAATTCAAAAAATTAAATAACTGTTCGTAGTCCGGTGAAGCTGTTAAGACTTTCCTAGGTCAATAGCGTAGTCAGTTCGAGAAAAAAAGAAATAACTGTGTTTTCTCTTGAATTTTAAATTAACTATAGTGTGATTGAGAATATCTTAATTTTAGAATTAGAAGAAGAAGAATTTTAGAAGAATTATTAACATTAGTGTGGTTACATATACACAGGGCTCTATACAACGCGTCGCCGAGCAAACGCAAAACAGCTGTTCACACTTACGTAGCATGTCATGGCGCGAAATTATAAATTTATCTCCTGCCAAAACTACCGCTCAACGCGCCGAAACATAAAACCGGAAAGTAAAGAACTTAGTTCTTTTTTTATTTAAATTAATGACGATTATTTGCTTAGAATATTAGTACGTACAAATTTATTTTAATACTCCCTTCTACTTTCATTACCAGATGTTAATGTCACACTGTGGTACTCATACATATAAGACAAATCTAACGCTACATAACATCAACCCATTTGGACGTTCAGGCGCGCCAAAGAATAAAAATAAATAAATAAATTACACTTTACAAATATAATTAATTTCTATCATAGGGCAAATACACCAAGCGTTTAAAGACGTCCGTTTGAATAATTATATTTTTTTATGATTCAGACAGGTGACAAGACTATACGAGCTTATTAATTCGTACGAGTTAATTTATTTAGGCCATCGCCTGCGACTTTTTCCATGTTAATTACAATATAAAACCTTATTACGATAAAATATAGTCTACCAGCTTTTACCGATTTATTCGTTCGTGTTGATTTGACTTATCTCTTGGGAACACGTCTTTTGAAGTTATACTTCTTTTGGCGCGTTAGGGAAAAATGATGAGCGTAAATTTTTACGATGCGCGCGCACACCGTCACGAAAACCGACACCCTGAAGTTAGCTATAGTCAACTTTTTCTATTGTTAGTGTCGTTTTTTCGTAGAATCGTTGAATCCATAAAGAACTTGTAGATAAGGCGAAAGATAAAAATTTTGAAAAGATTTTTGTCTCGTTACGCCAAAGACTTCTAGCGCGTGTACATAAGTGCACACACTATTTTTTATAGATTTCTCTCTATATCAACGCTATGTTCTCTTCTGTACTTGTATAATTCATGATTGGCTGAATAGTTAAGTGTAAGCGCAACAATGAGCAAACATACAAATAAGCTCATATACGCATTTATAGTATCAGTTGATATTAGAATGTCAATCTGGGAGATTTTCTTTTTATCATAGGAGGCAAACGAACAGATGGGTCACCTGATGTTAAGTGATCACCACCGTCCATAGACACTTGCAACACCAGAGGAGTAGTAAGTGCGTTGCCAGCCTGTGTTTGGGAGAAGGGGGAGTGGGGAAGAGAGGAGGGGAGGGAAGATGGGTATCCGGCATTCTCACTAAACTAATAATACTACTTTATATAAGTGACACATTTTCAACATCAGATAAGGAATTACCTTTTCCAAACAAACTTTTGAGAGTCGATGTGGTCTAGTGGTTTAACCGGTGGAATATCATTTCTATGTCCGCAGGTTCGAACCCCGGCGTACCAACGAATTTCTCAAAGTTCGCGTACATTTACTAATTTAAATTGCTAACACTATCGGCTGACGGTGAAGGAAACATGGTGAAGGAAACCTGCATCTGAAAAATGTTCTTGTAGTACTACTGTATGCGGGAAAACATAGGACTATGGATTTGTCAGAGTTTGAAATCACCAGTACGTCGTGGGCTAGCGCGGTGATTATGCCCATATCTTCCTTAGGGAAGAGGCCTATGGCCCTGTAGTGGGTCTCTTACAGGCTGATGATGATGTTGAAACAAACTCTACACTTTATAGTTACAGTATACATAAATACGTACTGAACAGGTAGGTATTTCATGGCGACAGGATAAGGGGCATTAATGGCAATTCGAGGAGGATAAAATATTGAAGTTCAAGTGTTGGGGTATAAGGAGTGTTGAATAACATCTAAGACTTGAGACATCCAAGCCTACCTCACCTGCACGTGGTGCACCCTGCTGAATAACGAACGAGGCAATGGCGAAAGCGGGGTGGTAGGGTTTTACAGCCTGACTGGGTCGCAACCACCATGTATATGGCGAAAAAGCCCGTCATAGTGATTCGCTTCTGCGGGTCGCGTTTCGGGATCAGGCTGTGCATATCCAGATTTTCGCAGGCCGGCATGACAGCAGCGACCGGCGATTGATAGTGTGCCACTCGGTGGTCGTCGTTGTTTTTGGATTGTACTATGCTTACCATCAGGCACAGTGCAGTCATTTTGCCGTGCTACAATAAAAAAAAAAACAAAGTAACTATTAATTAAATCGCAATTTGAAATTGTCACTTGATTTCATAATCGGTTAACGCGAATGCATCCAAAAATAGTATTATGAGTTGAGAAACATTTTCTATTTTGTATAAATACTGCTTGGTTAGTGCAATGACTTTAGGGCATTTAATTGGATAGAGCATACGATTTGTATGGAAAAACGGAGCTATTTTTATTAAACACGAAAGCGATATTATCAGGTCGTCGTAATTAACCGTACCGTTTAGTCGGGACCGTAAACGACTCGGACGCACGTTTTTAACACGAGTACACTCACTATGAATAATAAATAAATTAGAAATTATACAGTATTATTAGCGCTCATTTATTATTAAGCATTTTACGCGCATATCGAGACTCATGTTTAGTTTACTTTAATGAAAATGTTTGAAATGAGTTTGTTCTGTTGGAAGAAAGTTGATTTCGATTTTCAACTTTAATTTATTAAATATCTTGATAGAGTAATTATGATTCACTAATACACAATATTTACTATTATGAAAACCTCATAGCACTGGGTTAGTCTACTGTTAAGTCAAGAGGTTGTGGGTTTGATCTGATGGCTGAAAGTGTGAATGTAGAATAATATTTGTTTACGAAGAAGAATTTATTTTTAATCGATTTCTTAGGTTATCTTGAAAACACAATGTAACTAAAACCTTATGTTATGTGAAGATGGAGGCGAAAATGGCAACACACTAGGCATAAAATGGCAACTGAATCTAAGTGCGGTTGTCAAAATGCACCTTAAATGTTTGGCAACATATACATGTCCTCGCAATGCAATGAAATTGATTATGAAACTGTGAATGAGTCCGATAAGCGCGAAAGGACGCAGCACAGCGTTTTGTGGCAGTGCGGTGTGACGCGGTAGCGTGGCGCGGTATAGCATGGCATCGTGTGGCATAGCGTGGAATGGCGTGACGCGGCCTAGTGCGGCGCGTCGTGGCGGCGCGGCGTCCGGAGGCGCGATACGATACAGATTTTATCGCTCGCCGACCACTGGGTAATTAGTCGTTTCGTTTTAGTCGCACCGCATTCTGTCGCGATAACCCGTCTGTATGCTTTATGCTGCACTTTTTTATATTTAATTTCTTTATATCGATTGATCGTTGTGTAATGGTTGTTTGTTTAATACGGGGAACGTTTGAATTGTGTTTGTTCTTTTTTTATCGAAATGTAAAAGCTAACTGTTTTATTTGACAATTTAGAATGTTGCTACAATAGAAGCGTTATATATAATACATATTACATCATGTCATAAGTCACACTCGAAGAAATCGGATAGATCTTATGTTTAACTTAATTTTTGCAATACTTAATGAGAACATAGTCAGGTGCTACCACTCCACAGTATCTGTGACCGAGCACCTGCCGATTTGTTTCGGCAGCTTTTGAGAACCAGTTCAATCTAGGCTTAGCGTGTTACCATTTTGGGTCACATTGTCACTTAATATCAGATGAGATTATTAATAATATATATGTATAGGTATAGTATACCAGATATATACACACATACGTGTCTAGAAATGTAATAAAATAACACTCTATATCGAGTCTGACCTTTTTTAACCGGCGCAAACCGTGACTGACATTATGTGTATCGTATAGAAAAAAGTTATAACTCTATGGAAAGTATAGACTACCCGGAACCGAGGCGGATTATCAAAGGTTAATTATACTTAAGGTATAAAATCTAAACTGTTTCGCAAACTTGAACATAAGTAGAATAAAAGGTGAACAAATTTGTAGCAGACATATTTTAGATATTCGAAACGATATTTATTTGAAGCTAAGATGAAATATTTGAAAAATTAGTACATTCGTATTACTTTATTAGATAAAGAGGTTCTTAATTTCGGTTCTAATCTTCTTCTCTCATCTTCCGCGCTCAACTATAGGACTGGTGAGGCTGCAAGTATATCAAGCAAGAAGAGCAAGTCCCCTCCAATCAACGTTATGTACACAATTAAAAAAAATATATACTAATTAGAATGTTTTTCTTATTAGAAGCTGATTAAATGTGTTGTCATGAAAATAAAATTAGTCTTCCGTTTTTAATATAACTTTCTACTCTCTACTCTTCTTTCAATTGTAAGTAGCAATTTTGTAAATACGAGGAATTGTTTTATAATAACTACCTTGACACACAATGGCTGGCCTATATAAACTCTTTTGTTATTCTATTGCCTAGATATTGCGCCGCATGAGCCCGCGTACTTTTGACAGGCAAATTAGATAATGCGAGGGAAACGCATTGTTCTGACAGCGTCACTGAATTGTCACTGGTCTTTTCGAATTATAATCTACCGTTTCGTGATATTATGGAAATGAAACGGACGTTTCTCGGTCAGGTGCCCGCGGGAGCCGTAAATGGTAAACAGTTTAACGATCGCAATGCATCTTTAAGTTGATTGTTTTTTTTTTAAATTGGTACTTACGTATTAATGCCACCGCACGAGCATTACGCATTACGAAACGGGAAAATTGAGAAAAATAAATCGATTGAGTTAGACTTGTGAAACTAAGACAGCGTGAGCCGGCCGCGCCAGCAGTCGGCGAGTGCACTGCGGTGGCGTTAATACGTATGTAACTTCTAATTTTATCTTATCAATTTTTATAGGACAGCAGTTTTTTCCTTTACAAATATTTCTTCATGTTTCTGTATCCTCCTCCATTATATCATCCTTTTCAAGTGATATCCTCAAATATGTCTAGTGAATGAAGGTAATCGTACAATCAATACATTTTAACAGATGTCTGATTTTTATCCGGGCTAATCTCTGAAGGAACTGAACCGATTTTGACGATGATTTTACAGGTAGATAGAGGACGCTTCAAAGTATTACCTAGGTTACATATCGTTACGCTTTTCCATATGATCTAAGGAAATATTTAACACAAGAAAATTAAGTATGTCAATTAATAAGCCGCCCACAATTAATCCAGACATTGTTCGTATGGCTTAATAAAGCGATTTTTCCAACACCAAAGTCGCGGGCATCAGTTAGTACAGTACCGGGCTTTTGATTTGGCACGTCGCGGAGAAGACCAATATAGTCGGTTGAATTCGGTTCCGTATAGCGTTATCTTTGTCTATCGCGGCGTGCGATAAAAAGAACGCATCACAAAACCGAAGTAGTTCGATCATAGCCGGAAGTTTAGCTCTTCGTCCCGACGCGACGTGCCAAATCAAATGATAAGTACTGTAAATATTAGAAAGCAAAGAATATGTTAATTTCTTAATTCAACTGAAATTATTTCTCTTTTAATTGTACTGTTAGTCGATATGTCTATGGACTAATATTATACAAAATTATATTTGTTTAACAGCGGTACACTTTTTTTTAACAAATACACGCCAGTAAATCCATTACGCGGCTAAGTTGAGTCGGTAATGAGGCCGCGATATCGGCCGTTTTGTAGCGCGTAATCGCGATATTATCGCTGCCCCCTTCGCCCCCCTCCCTCGCATCACTATCGCACCCCCGTAAATGCATCGGACCGTAGCCCCCTCCGACTGAGTACCACTGGTCAAATGCACATTTAACTTTGTTGCATGCGACGAGAGCTTATGTTCTAACCATTTCAAGTAAGGACCGAGAATCTAATTTTTCTTTGTATTTATTAAACTATTTGTCATTCATCATGTAATTGTGTTTTGCAATATCTACAACACATACAATTGTTGATACATTCTTGATACACCTTCAGTATACTAAATCAAGTTAAAAAATCATTTATTTCTTCTTTTTAAGATAACACGATTAAAATCAGTAGGTACAACGGTACATATAATATCATTATTATGCTCATTCTAGTTAGTACAACTTTATTATAATGTGGTACATGCACATTTCAGAGGAAACACAAAGCTTGATATAAAAGCACAACGCTACCATGTCTTTCATAATATTATAAGAACAATGGCTTTCCATAGGAGGTGTTTGATTACCATATAAACCGGTTTATATTTTAAGTTCGAGTTAACGCGTCGATTTTTTTTGAAATTATGAATAATGAATACGCATTTTAAACTTCGTTACTTCGTGTCAGATAAACGGGCGTTTGTAAAGTAAAAAATAATGTAAAAACTGATTATAATTAGATTATATCTACTCGGAATTAAAGAATCACTTAAGTCGTTCATAGTTTGGGTTTTTACCGGCGAGTCCATCGTACTTAATGACTAATTAATATAAGTAATTAGATTATAGCCGAAATGTGAATATTTACATTAACGAGTATTGGTTTTTTTTTACGTTTTAATTAACGATATAAACTTAACAGTATATACTTATATTTGGACAGGTACATTAATTTTTAATACACGCCGCAATTAGTTGATTGTATTTAAATTTGTACAATTAAATTTTTACGGTAGACTTTATATTAGTTGAATAAGTTACTGTTGTTAAAAAGAGGTTATAATACTTAGTCCCAAGTTTAAATAATAGAGTTAAATACTCTTTTTGAAATATCTATTTATTTACTGCTCGTGCCCACTTCGTTGCGCGGTAAGCATTTATAAAAAACTACATTTTGTGAGTGAAATATAAAAGTTAGATATATGCTGTTGCTGACTTTTTTGTAGGCATTATCAAACTCCAAAACTTTACTCTAGAACTCAATCATATATCTCTCATCGTTAAGGCAGCGTTTGTAAGAAACGTTTTCGTTCGACCGTTTTTTCTCCGACTTACTTTGCAAATGCGACTACCACAGAAACGTGTTTTCATTTTTCGCGTTAATATATAGCCTATGACACTCACAAATTATGTGGTTTTTTATTAGTAAAAGAATATTGAAAATATAGATATAGTATTGATCTTGCAACAGTCAGCAGTCCGATGAATAAATATAATAACAACAATAAGAAGGAGCATACTAGACTGAAAACCTTTAACGCTTTATCACATTAATACAACAAATGATACAAAATGAACAAAATGATACAAAATGAACGTATAGACAAGAAATCAATATGGCAAATATAATCAAGAATAATGAAATATAATATACTGAATGTTTAAAAAAAGGCATGGATGTAAAATGTGTTAAATGTCTTTTTAACTTTAGAAGCTCGATGATGAAATATGTCTATTGGGATATGTTTGGATGCGATTGCCCATTGTACAAACTATTCATTACATTTGGATTGAAATAAGAACTGTTATTCTTATAAGTTCTAAGAATAAATGTTTGTAGAAAATTGATTTTCAAAATTGTGTTAGAATTTAGAGACCTTGGCATGGAGAAAGATGAGATATCATTATTTATTTGTGAATTATTAATACTATTATTTATTATATATACATGTATTGTACTTAAAATAGACGTGACTTAAAATCTTTAAGCCAGCGTCTCACCGCTGCTACCGTGTTGAGTGTTGTAAGAATCTAACACGGGACAATCATTTGTGTGAATCTCAAAATATTCTTGGATTATCGGTGTTTGTGACGATAAATTGTATATTTCTAAAGACTGTTGTAACACCTGATTTGATTCTTAATGGGGGAGTTATCTTTTAAACTAAATAATAAATGAAATGAACTTATAGAGGTGTAATAAAATATTAGCACAATATAAGTACATCTTATATATTAATACGTGAAGCCAAAACTTTGTACCCCTTTTTAAGAGAATTGGACGAACGGATGAACGTGAAATTTGGCATAGTTAAAGTTTATATAGAGGAGAAGTGCAGAAAAAGAATTTATTTTGTATAAAATGCATTAGAATTACATTAAATTAATTAAAACATGCATTACTCACACTACTACTTCAATTTTACACACATGTAAATAAAAAAGACATTTTGACATCCGTCATTTTGCTGTTACGTTCCAATTACCTTTTCAATATTTTTAACATGACTGACGTTGCATGCCTTACATACCCTTTGAAATCAACTGGTAAAATTGTAGGTCAATTTTATAATAATATGATATGTAAATTGGTAATATACATTAATACTTCTTTGATAAATAATTTATCTTTAGTACAAAAATTTCCTTTAGTTCCATAAATATGGAACCACTGAAATAATTATTATTCTCTTTGGTCTTATTGAATGTCAAACTTTTTAGGTGACAGGACTGCTTTCACTTCATGTAATTTTGCTTCATGTTGTCATAAGAGTAAAGCAATTCAAGTTCAGTTTTCATTTAGACATAGAGTTTTTAATGTATATATAATTTAAAAAAAAAGTGCCAAATAATTGAGTAGCCATGATGAAAAACTTTGACAAAAGAACAGTTATAATAAAGTTCAAACTTTAAAAAATCAATGAACTATGGTCGAATGTCGACCACAGGGCACCCACTAGTATTTTATTATTTATTATTAGAAAAATATCACTATATTCGTCCTCTATCTATTAGCGAGTTGTCTTATTTGGAAAATACTAACATATTAACAGCTAAATTTATTAATTGCATAAACTTATTAGATAATTTATATACATTTATTACACCTTTCCTGTTGTTTATTGGTATGTTATAATTTTCATTAAACGTAATTTGTATTAAAATGATCTAACTCACGGAAGTTTGCGAAATATATATTTGATATGATGTTTTCCTTTTATTTTCTTGAACTCATATTTACGGACCAAATGGTATAATTCCGGTCGAGTTTCGATACAAAACCTGTTTATCTATGAAACCCAAGTACAGAGAAGTGAGTAATGATGGCCAATTTTACTTTTTGCGTTCTCACCAAAAATTCGTTAGTAATATCAATAAAATTGTAATCAATTCCCAAATTATGATCGGGCTGTAATTTCGGGTATATTTTTATTCCCCATTAGAATGTGGTAATAATTAAAATTATTTCACAAAATTAATTCCATTTTAATAGATCGGCGAAGGTGAGATTTATTTTATTGGATCAAGTCGGAATATCACATTCGTCACCGGAATGAATGTGTGCGTGGTTGTGTGTCAGTAATTGCCACGTCCGGCGGAAGTGGCCGGTTCCGAGGTTGGTGTCAGGTGACGGCGGCCACCTGTGTGCACCGCTCTGTCTGACACGCAAACATAGATAACACGCGTTTTCCAGCAAACTTTTATCGACACCGTGTCACTGTGTATAGTACTGTCAGCGAAAAAGATAGGTTTCATAATATTTTATTTACTAACAATTTCTAAATATGCATGAATATATGATAAACGTCTATTATTATCTAACTGAAATAGGGTCGTTGACACAGACGACCTGTGCAATAACAAAATATATCAAATTAATATTATATAACTAATTATTATAATTTCTATTTAACCGAGTACTCAAAATCAGAGTATTCAGAACCTTCCAAGCAAAAGGTTGTTTTTTTTAAATTACTGCAGCAGTGAATAAGTCAAATATAGATAAATTAATGAACAATTTTATATTATAACTAGCTGTACCCGCAGCTCCGCACGCGTTTTTTAAAAATCGTATTAAAGAATTATATAATTGTGAGATCATGTACAATTACAGAAACACTCTTTAAAGACAATTGTAAGTACGACGCGCACGCCACTAAAAGTAACATGTAACGTGTACAGTAGATATATAAATACAAAAAGCGTGCCAAATGAGTTTTGTCATCAGCAACACATTTGGAACCTTAACCCACCATATAACTACCTCAGTGCTCACTTACACTGTATAAGGAACTAACGAAACAATAACTTAAAATATTATTATTAAGATTTACATTTACATTATATTTAATATTCACTGCCATTATTATAATTAAGGTTTTGTGACTATACAAAAAATAAACGCTTGTCTGTTCCGCAAGAAATTATATTATGGAACTCTTTACGTAATACGTTTATAATCTAAGATCTTTTTAGGAAGACCTCTATATCATTAATGTTATTAATAATTATAATGTCGAATTGTAAACAATAAGCTGATAATTATTTATCTTATTAAAAATAAAGAATGTGTTGAAATATAGCTAAATTTCATGCAGACAAAGTCGCGGGTAACAGCTAGTCTAAAATAGAATAACCTTAATTACTTTTTATTAGGTTCGCTATCTATCAGTGAAAATCCCGTGAAAATCGATGTAACCGTTTAGGTGACAGTATAGCGGGCGAAGCCACGGTTAACAGCTAGTATAAACTAATATTGCCTAAGTTACTTTCTGTAAAGTCAGCTATCTGCCAATGAAAGTTTCGTGAAAACTAGTCTAACCGTTTTGGATATAGCATTGCGGGCGAAGTCACGGTTAACAGCTAGTATAAACTAAAATTGCTTCAATTACTTTTTATAAGGTCAGCTATCTGTCAGTGAAAGTTTCGTGAAGATCGGTTGAACTGTTTTGAAGATAGTACTGCGGGCGAAGCCACGGTTAACAGCTAATCTAAATTAAAATAGACTAAATTACTTGAAATGATGTCCGCTATCTGCTGGTGAAAGTTAGGTGAAAGTCGGTCCAATCGTTTTGGAGGTAGCATTGCAGACGAAGCCACGGTTAATACTTAGTCTAATTTAGAGTTGCCTAAGAAACCCACTGTAATTAGCTATGTGTCAGTGAAATTCTTGTTAAAATCGGTCTAACCGTTTCGGAGATTACCCGGAACAAACAAACAAACAGAAAGATGGTGGCCATCTTGTTAGAACTTTCCACGGAGTTTTTGTGGCATCTCAGAATTCATGGTCTGTGGCATTATTTTCCATTCACTTCACTTATGCACAATAAACAAACTATATTACATAAAACAACACCAATTTTACACAGGTTAGAGTCGAGTAACACAAGATTATAAATAAAAAATAAAATCCACTACATGACAGACCAAGATCCCGCCAAAAACTCAAGTTGGAACTCAAGTATCTTAATATAGATACATATGTTGAATATTCTAATTTGTCTATGTCGATACAGTGTCTATGGTCAAAAAGATTTTATTCATACAGTTTAACACAGATCATTGAAAACGAAAGGCGCAACATTCTCGCTTAGACCACCGGACTGTTAACATTTTCTCCATGAAATTATTCTTTGATTTATCAAGCTCATAATATTTAATATCGGTGACGTCATTTGATAAGCCACTCTTCATATAACCGCTCATACTTACATATATACATACATAAATAACATGACTTCACAGTTACTTTGTCAAATTTTTCTTAATAACGATGATTCAATTTAACTTTTGGTAAAGAAAAGTATCGCAATGAAATCGCTGTGTAGTGAAAGTGCATTTTCAACTCTATCAGAATACCTCCTCAAATTAGTCGGCTAACAACAATCCGTATGACATCTATGACAGCACTACTTTAACGCTAATTTCTTTTCTAGTTCTAGCATATTAGTTTCGATCATAACTTCGCCTAACATCGGGTAACATCGTCAATCGCTCGACTATAACGAAATTAAAGAATCCGATACGAAATATATATAAGACTTGTTGGAGGTATGTATACTTGGTACACATATATGTTTCAACAACTCATATATGTATGAATAGTTAGCTTAGCTTAGGTTAGCTCGCCGGAGTCATCGCGGGCCGCCGTGGTGAACGGTCGTGTTTGCGCTCCGCGCTCTCCGTTCGTCCGTCCGATCCGCTGACTCGCTCTCACGCTCGTGCCGTCTCGCTCGCTTTCGTGTCGACCGCGCTCGACTTAGTGGTGTCCGTGTGTGGCTAATGTTTTTTCGTTCTGCGTCGTTTATGGGTATTTCTCTGTGGTGGTTTTGGATTATTTTTATTGATTATTATCTTTTCTGACTTGGCTTGCTTACGGATTCCGAACTAGTTTTCGTACCTGACTTGGCTTGCTTCTTGGACTTTGTGATTTTCTTCGTTTTTTTTTTACTGACTTGGCTTTGTTTTTTGGATTTGTTGTCTTGCCTATCGACCTATTTAGCGTGTTGAACGGACCCGGTCTTTTTTGCCTCGTGGTTTGCTGGTGGCCTTATGGTCTCCAGTAGGCCATGAGTGCGAAAAAGATCACAAGTAAGCGCACAAGCGCGGTGATGGACTCCGATACGGAGACGGAGGAGCGGTCGGCTCCTCCACCACCTCCTTAAGGGTCCTTGCTGCCCCCTTTAGCACCTTGATGCAGGGCCCCGACAGGTTCCCCGACTTCCTGACGGTGTCAAAGATATCAGACACCTTGACCCCCGCCAGCGTCTTCAACGTGAAGACGTCGAAATCCTCCACGTCCATGAGCTCTGCCTCCGAGCTCGCCGCTGACCCCGCCTTGGAGCCAGCCTTGGAGCCGGCCTTGGAGCCGGCCTTGGATCCGGCTGCCGAGGCAACGACTGAGCCGGTGTCGGAACCCGCCTCCGACTCCGCCGCACTCAGGCTGCCGGCCAAGGCCCGGTCAAATGACCCGTCAGCCACCCCCATCACCCCGCGAGTACCCACGTTGCCAGAAACACCGACCTAAAGTAACAGCGCTTGCATTGTTGTGTTTCGTTTGGTTAATGAGAGCACCGTAGGCCTACCTCCCCTTCCCTCTTCCCCATACCCTCTCCCCAAACACAGGCTGGCAACACACTTGCGACTCTTCTGGTGTTGCTAGTGTCTATGGACGGCGGTGATCACTTAACATCAGGTGACGCGCCTGTTTATTTACCTCCCATAATATATTTAAAACAATTGTGTACATTCCAATTCCGCTTAGATTTATTCAAACACATACACAAGCGTATACCTAATACGGTCACACTACTTCATGTCGCTGACGCTGCTGCCGAAAAAATACTGATCGAACTGCCTAAAAAATTTTCGCTTAAAATATTTTTTGATGAGTATAATAATATAATATAATTTAATAAAGAATATAGCTACTTATAGAGATTTCTGTAGGATCAACAAAACAATTTTTAATAATAAAGATGATATCAATCGATTAACAACCGACCATTCTAACGTTTGTTTGTAAGGAACTAAAACGAATTAAGTAAATTACCCACACGCCCCGTTCAGATGACAGATGATCGCATGTGGTATTAATTCAATATAACGCGGTACGAAAAAAAACGTATACAAGATAACAATAATTATAAAGACAAAAATGTCATTCGATAATTTTAAAGATTGTTAATCTATACTAATATTATAAAGCTGAAGAGTTTGTTTGCTTGAACGTGCTAATCTCAGAAACTACTGGGAAATAATTTCATTGTTAGATAGTTAATTTATCGAGTAATATAGGCTATATATAATAATCATCTAAGACCAATAGGAGTGAAGCATCAATTAAGAATGTTACAAAATCTTTTTTTTCCTTTGAGTTTCTGCTGCGTGTTAGCTTTAGCCCAAAGTAACCACGCGGATGAAGTCGCGGGCAAAAACTAGTAGCAATATATTTATTTCAAATAAATTACAAGTTCATTAAAATCAACAGTAATAACGCACTAAATACGAATTAGACTGGGGCAATAGTTTCAATAGTTCCATTTGACGGTTCTCCATTACGAGCATAGTTTATTGCACCCGTCTCTTGATTTGGCACGTCGGGTAGAAGATTGAGGTAGTCGGCTAAGTTCGGTTTCGTATAGCGTTATCTTTGTCTATCGCAGTTATTGCTATGCGAAAGCAGAACGCTTTACAAACCAAAAAAAGTCAACCTTGATTAAACCTTTCTTCTCCTCAATAGGCTAAATGAAATGTCAGGTACTTTAGACTTTTCTTTATTGAATAATAAGAGAAACCAAAGCTTCTTGAAACATTTTTTGCTGAATGTGTTAACGTTTAATTTATATCACGCTGTGGCTAATCATCTTCATTCGTTCGCCCTTGTATTGGTTTAAACCGATCATGTCATATCCGTGGTCGTAGATTGGTCGAAAGCTATTGGTACCCAAAACTATTGGTCCATAACGGTGTTTTTGTAAACAATTCTATAAAAAAATAAAATTGATATTAATTAAATTATAAAATTACCCAATCCTAGTAACTACAAATATATGTAATAGTTCCTATTATTAAAGATTTTTTTAAACTCATAAAAATAACGCCACATATCCTTTTCTATCACGTGGCGAATAGAGAAATGTGTAATAAAAACATAATCGAAATGCATCAATTAACTAAGATTAAGAGATTATTATTTTCTTTATAACGAAATTGATATTATTGTAATTTATTTTTTATTTAAACGATTTTTTCAATAAGTAGTTTATAACAATTCAATCAAAAATTTTTGAAAAACATAATTTTTAAGAAATAAAAAATTGAATATTAATAAAAATCATACAATAGAATTAGTTATGTATATATAGGCGCGTAACCGTGCTGCCATCTGGTTTCAATGTAAGTAATTAAAAATTAAATCAAAGCTGCATTATGTGTAGTGCCATCTATCAGCTAATTCGGTGCTTAAATAACATAGGAAATATTATTAACAACGCTTTGTTATAAAGTAAATAATTATATTTGAAGTGTGATAGTAATTAAATTATTGTCTTGAAATGTATAGTGGTCGACGATAATAAATGTATGTATTACTAGTGTCACATCATTAATAAATGCCTTTTTAAATTCTCATATGATGTATTTATTTATAACTTAATCGCCATCTCTTATAACTCCAAAGAAGTTTAACTTCAGTCGCGTGTTCAGTTACACGCACTTATTTTTGTATTAGGTATGCTATTATTTACAATGATCCAAAGGTGAACGAAGTCGACAGCGGCTGTTATAGTATTTCGTATAATCATAATACTTGTAATCGACTACACATGTTTTATTTCCATTAGGATGTCTTAAATTTATGTGAACTCCTAAAATAACTAGCGGGCCCGGTGGACGATATCCCGCCCTGATAACTAAAAAAAACATTGACAAATTATACACCTAAACTTTCCTTATGAATCACTTTATCTACTGGTGAATACCGCATGAAAATCCGTTCAGTATCGTTTTGTGTTTAGTTAGTTTATCATGAACAGATAAATAGACGTGGCAAAAAAAATTGTTTTATAATATATAGTGATTACTTGGGAATAAAATTTAATCGAAAATAATACATTAATAAACTATATAAATCCCATAATTTCCAGACCACCTAATACTGAACAAAACACAATGCCCTCGGATATCTCTGCTACAGTATGATAATGTTGGACAAACACGCGATGTATCGAAACATAACCGTTTATGTAAACCCAATGTAGAGACCGTAGGGCGTGTTAGTTTAACAATAATTACAGAACATTACATTGCGGTGTAATTGTTATATTGTGATATAATTATACAATAGGTATCGACATACGTTGTTCACTATACTAATATTAAATCGCTGGAGGGTTTGTTTGTATGGTTGAACAAATCTACCTAATCTCCGTAGCTGGACCGGGGAGGATGGGTCGGGGGACGCATCTTCCCATTGCACAGGTCCGGTGGACGGAGGAGACGGGCGGTGTGTGGGCCAACCGCTGGGGCGGCACGATGAAGTCTATAGAGATCTCGTGCCGCCCCAACTATAGCGGACGACGTACACCGTGGGGTTTTAGTCCGTGCGACTTGGACATAACCCACCCTCTCCCCCGGGAAGGTGGCGTATCCATAAGGGATTTAAAGCTCAGATAGGTCGCGAATACGCTGGCTGCGGCGGTAGGAGAGGACCTCTCGTTGCCGGGCGTGGTTACGGCCATGCTCGGCAGCGAGGAGGTGTGGAGAGCAATGGCCTCCTTCTGCGAGGAAGTCGTCTCGCAGAAGGAGGCGGCGGAGAGGGCCCGCGAGGACGATCCTCTAAGTGGCCGTCTCCGCCAACGGAGGACAGGCAGGAGGAGGCGGCAGTTTGACCGCCTCCTCCCACCGTAGCCGGACCTAGGGAGGATGGGTCGGGGGCCCATCTTCCCATTGCACAGGTTCGGCAGACGGAGGAGACAGCCGGTGTGTACCCGGCTGTCTCCTAGCAGGACGGGGCCCGGCGGCGGCGCTTTCGCTGCTGGGCCAACCGCTGGGGCGGCACGCTGAAATCTTTAGAGATCGCGTGTCGCCCCGACTATAGCGGCAGAGGTACACCGGGGGGTTTTTAGTCAGTAGGAGTCTGACATACCCTCACGCTGCCCCCGACGGCGTGAGGGTATCCATGTAGGATTAAGATAGGTCGCGAATTGTATGTATCAGGCAACAGCCAAAGTCGAGGTGTGCCGTGCACCCTTGAGCTAGTTGTCAAAATAAAATCGGGTGAGTGCCTTAAGCGCTCACCTTAGTAGTTCGGTGAAGCTGTTAAGACCTTGCTTGGTCAATAGCGTAGTCAGTTCGTAAAAAAAAACGAAATTAAAAGCAATAACTTTTCTCTTTAACAGATTGTTCTGTGAAATATAACAAAGGCAATTATTGAGTAATAATATAATTGGCTCTTGCAAGTCCTCATTACCATCCAGTACTTGCGCACAGTCTTAGTTAAATAAAGTAACCTAATAAAATATGTTTATTTTTTATCTGACTGTACTTTAGACACTAAAAGTCTAAAACCATATTATAACGAGTCAAATCTAACACGAGTTCGGTATACATACTGTATGCGGTCATTTATTTATATATGTGTGTGTGTGTGTGTGTGTCCGCTTTTGTGTTTAACTAATTAGTAAGTTTGATTCCACGATTACGTCAATAATTAACTTTTATTACCTACACAATAAAACATGTTGGGGTTTACAATAATCTATCTTTTTACCTAGGTTTAGTAGTTATCATAATATTAAATACATTGCGCAAACTGTTAGGAGTTAAATAATTAGCCATCGAAAATAAGCAAATCTAATATCGTGTATATTTTATTTTATTGAATAACTTGTGAACCGCCACTGTTTCGCATGGACGCAATGAATCAATGTGATGTCATAAGGGTTGAAACTATTTCGATATATAATATCCGATCCATTTTTGATACTTTGTAGAATCCACGTCAAGAATAATTGTCTAGTCTCGTCACACAAACAACTTTTCCTGTTGCGTGTAATTTTGTGATATGTTTCTAAAATATTGTAAATATTGTAAAATGAGAGCCGCGTGGAGCCGCGCGCCTGATTCTTTATTTTTTCGATTTTCGGCGTTCTTTGATGACTATTTTAAGTTAGTACACTTTGCTAGAAAGACATTTTATTACTTACTATATTATTATGACTTGTGTAAAACATTTATTTATGTAAGTAAACCACCGCTTACTAAATACATATAATAATAAATAAAATAGCTTAGTGTTATAACGACGATTTTTTATGTTACATGGAAAAATAATATTATTTTTATATCGTCACCAATTCTATCAATATCAGTGAAACAAAAAAGTCTGTGATGTCTAAGTCTCAATATGACTCAACTTCGACAGGTTTAGTTTTGTTCTTGTTCAAAACTTGCGACAATGCAAGAACAAGACCAAGACTGATTTTGGGCGATCCTGCCTGTATTATTTTATTTATATGGATTAATGTATTTTTAACTGTATATCTATGATTCCCTTATAAGCTATAATATATAATTATAAGTAAAACGTAAATTTGGGTAGCTTTAAATACCAGTTCGACGTCAAGCCAATAATAATGAGATCTTTGATTTTAATTGATTGATTTTTATTATTTTTTTGTCATCTATTCTTTAGAATCACCTACATCTTTAGAATCTAAAGCAAAGTGTATTGATTTTTCAGATATACACGTATGCATTTGTGAATCATGCAGTTTCGATTGTATGATTCACAAATGAATATATGTATGAATAGCTTAGAATAGTTTAGCTAGGTCAGATGCGACTTATCAGGTAACAGCCCAAGCCGAGGTGTGCCGTGCGCCCTTGAGCATGTTACCTAAAAACAAAATTGGCTGAGTGCCTTAAGCGCTCGCCTTAGTAGTCCGGTGAAGCTGTAAAGTCCTTGCCAGTTCAATAACGTAGTCAGATCGAGGAAAAAAAAGTATTGATTTGTAGCAGTGATAATACTTTGAAGTTGAGTCTTCTATATCTATACTAATATTATAAAGAGGTAGAGTTTGTGAATTTGTGAGTTTGTGACGTTGTAAGGGGTAATCTCAGGAACTACTGGTCCGATTTGGAAAATTCTTTCAGTGTTATATAGCTCATTTATCAGGGAAGGTTATAGGCTATATATCTTCACGCTAAGACACATAGGAACGGAGCAGCAATGAAGAATGTTGCAAAATCAAGGTATTTTTTTTCCTTTTCAGAGCTTCCGCTGCGTCTTAGCGCAAAATAACCATTCCACGCTTACGTATTACCGCCCAACGAAGTGGGCACGGGTCGGCTAGTATGTAAATAAAGTTTCTGTCTAAATTAGTTCACCCACTTCAAAGATTTGCTCGGACAAACAGACAGACAAAAAATAATAAATAAAAATAGAAATCACAAATTATATTTTTTTGTGTCGTACTGAATTTACCGAGAAACTTTTATTTCGAAATTGCGCAGACACTATAATTGTATTTATATGCATAGATAAAGCTCAAAATAAGTTTGTCTGTCAATCACGTTTAAACAGTTTATTGTGTTTGTAATGAAAATTTGCGATAGAAGTCGATTATGTAGTGGGGTAGGACATAATAACTATGGAAAAATAAATTAAATTATTAATAAAGTTTAATTTAAATTGAATGTGTTTATTTTTTAAAGTTTAATTTTTAGGCAATACGTGTGCGTTGAATTGTACACACCGTCACGATTAGATTTCTTTTATTAATACATTTAGTTTTAGCTGTACATTGAAAAATGTTTGATATTCATATATATTAATAAATACATTTTTTAAGGTTCTTTATTCTCATTCTTCAAAAATAAAAAATAATTTTTTGACGTGGATTTAATACTTCAATTTATTTATATGTATTATTAAAGTGTATGTAAAACTTTATTCATTTAAGCATTTATTATTATTTTACTGATTTAAGTGTATTTTAAAAACAATCAAACTCTAATTTTCATGTCTACCAGACCACCAATAATGCGTGTACTTAAATTATATTTTACATCGACCAGTGTTGCGGAAAAAAAAAGTTAAGTTATATAAATAAAAAACTAAGTTTAAGTTACATTAACAAGATCCTCATGCATGACTTTTAATTTGCAGAAAAAAAAAACGTTGCTATCGAAAAATTAGTAAGCTAATGTGTTGACTCGGCGCCGGGAATGCTCGCCATTTTGCTTTTTTTCTCCTCCCCCATAATTACGTAATTAGTGTCGATGAATTGGAAGTGCATTTATTTTATGCTGTGGGCCCTTTTGTCCTCGGTCGTCGCGAGCCTCCGCTGACTTTTGTTTAATATACGTAACAGCTGTCCTACGGATGGTTAAGTTTGTGACTTTCGCGTGTCAGTAATTGCTTTTTAAACTGTCCACAGCAGTTGTAATATTCGTAAGAGAGTTTATTTAAACACCATCTTATCTTTACCTATATTCATTGAATACTAATCCATAATTCGCCTTTCAATTGGTCTTTCTATATCCACTAATGTTATAAGATAAAGTCGCTATTTGCGGCTGCCTCTGTTTCTTTAGTAATTCTAAACTAGGCAGCGGATTTGGATTCGGTTTTATCTATATATTCATATAAAGTAGAGAAAAATGGACGTATTTTGTCGTATGAAGGAGTTTTTGGGAGCTTAAATTGGTGACGCTAATGTACTACAGAATCATATATATCTATTAATGCCTTTACAAAAAAGGTCGATGGATTATAACTAATTGTCCTAAGGATAACCACAGTAATCATTTTATTTTTTACATATTATTAAAACATAGTTCGTTAAATATGATTTTTCGCTATTTTTAACCTACTTCAAAAAAGGAGGTTATCAATTCGACTGTATTTTTTTTATTTATTTTTATGTATGTTACCTCATAACTTTGGACTGGGTGAACCGATTTTGATTATTCTTTTTTTATTTGAAAGCTGGTACTTCCCGTGTGGTCCCATTTCACTTGGTCTAGTTCCGACAACGGCATCCGGTGCAAAACCGTATAAGTTTTAAATTTGCATTAAATATGTACACGACAAATAGACGAATAACTCAATATCACGCTAACCGATTTCGATGATTCATTTTTTATTGGAAAGGATGTACTTCAAGGATAGTTTAATGAGAGTTTGGTTAGGTTCTGATTATGGGATCCGTGACAAAGTAAGAAAACTTTCAAGAAACGAGCCTACTCCTTTCTTAAGGGCCGGCAATGCATCTGTGTTTCCTCTCGTGTCGCAATTGTCGATGGGCGGCCGTGATCACTTACCACCAGGTGACCCGTATGTTCGTTTGCCACCAATATTATAAAAAAAACTCTTCAATTCTTAGGAGCCTATCATACCGATAGATACCATACCGCAAAAATGCGCATATTTTAATATACTTAAGGCGGAACGGAGTTCGCGGGCACTGCTGTACACTAAAAATGGAAAAATAAAGTAAATTTTCAAAAAACAGTATTAACCGACTTCAATATTAATCAAAAACTCATAAGGCACTAAAAAGCGGAAAATAAATAGTTTATCAAATTAACCAAATTAAATAAAACATATGAATATGTGTGCTACCTAGAGATGTACTGGAAGTCGGTACCAACCAAAATTTTTGTATTACAGAAACGCGAGAGTGGACTTAAACTTTGTACCTATGTAGATGATATGATTTACGGTTTGTTTTTCGCTATTTTTATTTATAAAGCTGACGAAAATGACTTTAATGAAATGTAGTCCGGTGAAGCTGTTAACATCTTGTTAGGTCAATAGCGTAATCAGTTCAAGAGAAAGAAAAAAAAAGAGTTATGAACTCTAAGTATAAGTATCAAAGCGGCAAAATATGAATCTTGATCGTTTAGACATTTGTAATGGCCAGATTAGTTCAATACACCCATGTGAAACCTGGTCGAATCGCCAATATAGAACAATACTTAAATTCTGAGTTAAAGTAGTTGTTTTTCAAGAATGCATTATAATTGTTACATCATAACTGACGAACACTGCGTTGAAAGATGGGAATTCAATAGTCTTGCTTTTCTGCAGTGAGTTTTATTGGTATCCAAAATTGTAATTAGTCCGGTGAAGCTGTTAAAACCTTGCTTGGTCAATAGCGTAGTAAGTTCGAAAAAAAAAAATGTCATGTTGAAACCTTTTTTATTGTTATTTTAGCACGGCAAAATGACTGCACTGTGCCTGATGGTAAGCACAGTACAATCCAAAAACAATGGCGACCACCGAGTGACACACTATTCATCGCCGGTTGCCGCTGTCATGCCGGCCTGCGAAAAACAGGATATGCACAGGCTGATCCCGAAACGCGATCCGCAGAAGCGAATCACTATGACGGGCTTTTTCGCCATATACATGGTGGTTGGGACCCAGTCAGGCTGTAAAACCCCACCACCCCGCTTTCGCCATTGCCTCGTTCGTTATTCAGCAGGGTGCACCACGTGCAGGTGAGGTTGACTTGGATGTCTCAAGTCTTAGATGTTATTCGACCCCTAACAACCCCACCCCTTAGTCTCTAGTTAGAGTAACTTGCTGGGTGGTAAGAGACGATAATTTTGTCTGACGATCGCAACCACCATACGCTTAGCTTTACGCTTAGGTACATCGCATTTCGAGAACTACCAGTGATCGATTGCCGCCATCTCAATAGTGGCCTTTGTCCTTAGATCGTACTGTGTGTATACCATTGGGTACAGTAGTGACACATTAGCATTTAAATAATAATTCATACTGCTTAACTGTATATCTACAGGTCTTTAATGAAACAGTTACAAATGGGATTCATTCTTTAACTAAAATTAACATTCATAGTATACATTGCCACTCAACGTTGGTGTCGCTGGAGTCAAACGTTGGTTATAAACAAATTATTTGCCAAACAAGAAACATGACCATAACGATACCACTTCAATTAAAGGCAACGTGTAACGATCACTAATACACGGGTACAATATAATGAACATTCAATAAGTTGATAGAACTCGTATTCAACGTTATCCGAAGGGTTGCCGCCGACATTTGGCACTGAGGCCGAGGGCCTGTTTGTGGTCGCACGCAATTTAATGCAGCAATGACGGTGGCTAATTGATTGATTGCTTTCCTACTCCGCCATTCTAGTACAATAAACTGCTTATGTAAAGTTAAACAAACAAACGAGTATCGAGTTATCTAATTAGAATTCATTTTTGTAATTTATTTTCATTTAACAACAAACAAATGAGTATCGAGTTATCTAATTGGAGTTCATTTTTGCAATTTGTTTTCATTCAACTATAATTATAACTACAGGTCAGTATATTACATTTTGTATTAATATTGATAGACCCTACTATTTCCAAATAGGTTATTCGCATTGTACTATACTTTCCTTTTGGTGTAATGGAGTTATTTAACTGATTCCAGATAATGGGATGGACTTTTATTACATTTATGTTTAATCTTTAAAATAGTAAGTAATTATCGTATGCGTATGTATCGTATTATATATACATATTAGTTAGAAATTCTTCTAATAACATTTTAATAGATGTCCTGGTAAATAAAATTGAACTGCCGGTTGTTTGTCCGAGCGAAACCTCTGAATCAATTTTAACGACACTTTTAATGACAGATAGATTACTTTTCAAGTAGTATCGTGGTTACACATTACGCTTTTCAATAGGAGCTGAGCAGTATTAATGTAAACACAACAATAAACACCATATAAAACAAAAGGCGAAGAAGTCATAAGGACTGCCAACAAAAGTGAAAACTCAAGACAATGGAATAACTGTGTTCATATATTTTTTTCAATCAATTGTATATTGAATTATTTAAATTTCATAAATTGTAAATTGAAATTATTAGCATTTATCTGGTTTTCATATCTATTGGCACTCCAAGCAATAATTATATACATTTTTATATAGTTCCTTAATTATCAAACATGATGGGCTGCATAAGCTCAATATTAAATGTCAACATTACATGTACACGTACACAGGCTGTTATACTACGCTTCGCTAGTTTGACGCCAGCACAATACGTTACGAGCATGTCGAGACCATCGGTGACGCGAACCCGTAAGATTTTCCCCTTCTTTTTAATCCCTCAACACGTCTAAAGAAGTTTTCTCTTTAATAATTTGTATGACACAACAAATTATTTTCACGTGGACAACTCGCAGACAGTAGCTAGTTAATAAATAAATTATACAAATAAACCCAATTGTGCAACAGCTGATCGTAGATTTATCTAATGCAGAACTTTCAAAAATCATTGTATAGTCTATTTTAGCTTCCGGACGTCACTATTGATTCATTACAGTAAGCTTTACCAAACATTTCGGTTGAAGAACAATATGTGACCCAGTTTATGTAAGATTTATTGCGGGACTGCATGTATATTCCTTTTCAATTAGCACCCGATGCATATCGAGTGCCGTTCGAGCTGTTGCGCGATTCGTCACGCAATATCGAATATCATCCGATGTAACCATTCATCATTATTATAAATGTACCTCATTCGCTTATTTACGGAAATCGATATTTTTTTCGGTATCGACTTTGAATGCACGGATCGACACGTTTATAAACGTGACGGCATTGTGGAGAATGACCCCATGCATTGTTGTTGAAGCGACCCGCTGAGCACCATTGACTCTGCACCGCGAAAGTAGGAACGCGATTGGTTACGCGTCTACATTAATATAATTTCGTAATTATTGATTATAAGAGGCTACGGTTATCCGTAAGTATCATTCAAATAGACCGACTTAATTAATTGTTTTCTCTAGCCGTTACTTTTTTTAAATTAAATAACATTATTTATGAGACTTATCACAATACATAACAGAGAGCAGCGACTTACGTATACATTATTCTTAAAAACACTAATTATGTTACCTCTGTATATAATATCAGAATGTTAATAAATCATAACAAGGTCAGACAGTCATGTAAACAGTCTAGCTTATGAGATAACAGGCTGGGCCTAAATCACACGCCATGACAGATTCAACATTTAGCAATAATTTACATAAGATAACCATTATATTGTAGTTTATCATCATTCATCATTTACCTTATAAAAGACCCATTGCAGGGTCATAAGACTCTTCACGAAGCCAGCCCACGACGTATTGGCAATTACAAATTCCGATTAATTCACAGTACTATATTTTCCCACGCACAGTGATATTATAAGAACATTTTACAGGATCAGGTTTCCTCACGCTATTTTCATTACGATCACCAATTCAAGGTAGTAAATGTACGTGAATTGCGAAAAATTCGCTACCTATACGACATACTAGTAAACCACTCGACCATTAAGCCTTTACCATATCAAAACGATTATTGATGTAACTGTTAGCCTAATGGGCAATACTGATACTGGTAAGAAGTACGTTGGAATTGAATGCGGACGAGGTACTTCAATCGATCATTGCATAGCTCATAGAACGCGTAGCCTGGAAATGGTAGCTGCAATATTGATACACGCCAGCGAGCAATCAGTGGCGGGCAATTTACGAGCAATTGTCCGCGGTGAGATGCGAGTACACGCAAATTGGCCGCGAACACTGCGCTCGTTCGAAACGGAGCTGTTTAGGACCGGTAAACGGATATAAGCCTATCTAAGGAGAGTAATTCTACACTCGCAACCTATAAATAAATCACGGGAACAAGATATGAAAGCACTCTAGGAAATGAAAACAACCAGCTATTAATCAAACCAGAAACGAAATTGAAATTAGTCATATAACATCGAAGGCAGCGAAAAAGGTCTAAACTATAACTTGGTAATTGAAAAGAAAAGCGATACGTCTGATTTGCTTCGATAGATAAATGATACGATAATATTTTGTTAAATTTAAATTAATCGATGTAATGTAGTCATGTGTGTCAAATCGTTATCTTATTTTATACAATATCTGTTCTTAATATATTAAATACAATTAATATACTATTAAAATAGTTGTAAAGATATACTAAAAAGAGTACCTGGAATTATTATTTCCCCTTAACGACGCGACATCTATTACCAATATTATAAAGAGGTAAAGTTTGTGAGTTTGTGACGTTGTAAGGGGTAATCTCAGGAACTACTGAACCGATTTTGAAAATTCTTTTACCAATATAAAGCTACGTTATTTGTGATTGTCATGGCTACATAGCATTACGCTAAGAGCAATAGGAGCGGAGCAACAATGAAAATTGTTTTAATATCGGGGTATTTTTTCTTTTGAGAACTTCCGCTGCGTCTTAGCCTAAAATAACTATTCCACGCGTACGAAGCTATTAACTAATTATATTATCTATACTAATATTATAAAGAGGTAAAGTTTGTGCCGTGTCTTACGAACGATGAGAGATATATGATTGAGTTCTAGAAAAAAGTTGTAGCTTGATAATGCCTAATACCACCCAACGAAGAGGACGCTGGTCGGCTAGTAGCAAATAAAACGGTGTCAGGGCCCTAGTAGTCATAATTATGAAACTATACCCTTAGATATACAAAATTTTACTAAGCCAAGTCGAATACTGAAATCGGAATTCAGGAAACAAAAGTTGATCCTATCAACATTCCAGGCTCTTAAATGATATAATCGATAGTGATTTTTGTATGCTACAAAGAATATAATACTTAATTTATAAAGATATTATAAAATTTATTTTTCGTAGACATTACGCTTACATACTTTACAGAAAATGGATAAGCTTAAAAACATATGAAAACAATCACGAATATCACAACGATCATATTGATTATTTATATTTTTTTAAATTCTGGTGCAAATATATTTTCAAACATCATTTTCAAGATAAAAAGAAGTCATATTCAGTAAGGAACGGTTTATTTATTTTTTCAAAATATATTAGATCTGACATTTTATTGCTTTTTAGATATAATAGAAAGTATATGTATAAAAAATAACGAAATGACTGACATATCAGACCACAATATCAAAAATTCAAATCAACATAGCACAGCCCAAGCTACTAGGGCCTAGGGCTGTCAAAATTCTAATGTGGTCCCCTTTTACACTATAAGGGAAAACTAAGGATTTTTGAAAATGCAACCTCTAAGTTGATAAGAAATAGGGTGAAAGTTTGTATACAAATCTGTCATTTTTCGATCAGTCAGTTATTTTTTCATACATGTACTTTGTTTATTAAATAGTATAAGCGAAGTCCTCTACAACGTTTGTGTGTCTATCTGACATAAAATCAAATACTACTAAACGGATATTCATGTGGTTTTCACTAGTAGATAAATTGATTCAGGAGGAAGGTTTAGATATATAATTTGTCAAGGCTTTTTTATTATCCGGGCAGGACAACGTCCACCGTGCCCGCTAGTATAGATATAAAATAAAGACACGAAAATAATTATTGTGTATAAAAACGCGGATCCGTGGAAAATTGCTAGTTATAATATATTCATAATATTTAATATAATATGATATATTCTTATCAAAGATTAATAAAATATAATCCTGTACGTACAAAAATCTATATATTTCCTCATCAAAACATCTATAGACTTCCTTGCGGAATTATACATAATCTAATAAGAAATACGATAGCTGAAGTAATTTATATCGATACAAATTCGATATACACATCAAAGTTAGGTAGTAATCACGAAAACAAATTTACGTTCATTTCCTTTCACTAGTAGGTAACAAACGGTGAGCCGCTCAGAAAGATCTTTTATAAATCCCCCCGAACGTAATGGATACCATTTCTCATCAATTTTCTAAATAAAGGCGCACAGAAGCCAGCGGATAAAACAAAGCGCTAGTACTCACGACATAGATTGAGCTGAATTATCGCTTTACCGCAGAACACAATCTGCTGGGCTGTACACGCATACCTAAATGTACGAGATGTATCTACGACTTTCGTATTGTATCATTTCTTTTGTCTTCAGATACGAAATGAGGTTTTTCATATTCGTAAAAATATTACAGACTAGCTGTTACCCGAGACTTTGTCGTTTATTGTCTTCACAATATATTTTGTATACAGGAGAGAAAAACGTACGACCAGCAGAATGGCAGAACTTTATCATTTTATTTATACCAGGTGACTGTTTAAAGTTTAATACCCTTCATTCCTTTGATAGTTTATGGTCACATTTAACATATAAAATAATGATATCAGAACAAATACTAATAAACAACCAAGAAAACCTAAGATAAAGTTTGTTCTAATACTATAAAAGTATGGGAACGATACTTTTAAACGTAAAAAAAACAGGTGGGACTGCGCCGCGCGGGTTGATTAATAGCTTTCCTTATTATTACAGTACAGTAAATCAGCTAATGAGTATATCAGTTTTGCGTTTCTCGAGATAATTAGGTCAAATATTAAGAACCTATTTTTTTAATTAATTTAGAACGAGAATCGGCTAATAAACCTAATAAAACCCTGTAAAAATATTTCTCGCGACTAACCTGTTACGCTGTATTATGTTTTCTTTTAAGTTAGTTGCATATTTAAATCAAGAAGTACTATGGGTCTAAAATCAACACAAAATAAATTACATTACATGAATTATAACGGTACGACTGTAAACGGAACGCTATTCAGCAGAGAGTTGTTCTTAATGAAGTCTGTGAGTAACGTTGAGTGTGAGTTTACGTACACACTAATTGTCAAACTAACTAACTTGTCTAAGGCTCTGGGACTGAAAACATATCGATGATTACAAACACTAAATGCTATTTTTATGCCTCAACGTTGTGGTACGAAAAAGAAATCGAGTTGCATGATTTCTCACGATACGTACGTAATATGTTCTGTTTAGATTTGATATAAGGGTCTTCGGTTTAATAAATCATTGAACAATACATAAAATGAACTGACTACATATAGATAAATTATCTCTTACGTGTGTATATGTGTTTTCACAAACATTTTTTAAAAATCTACCGAAAGTTGTTTTATTTAGATAAAAATCTGGGTGTAATAATTAAACCATTGTTAACGTCTACGTCCGGTACCGTTACGTGGTTACTGTGTGATTACTACGTGGTTGCTGTGTGATTACTATACCGTGTGATTACTACGTCGTTACTGTGTGTTTACTACGTCGTTACTACGTGGTTACTGTGTGATTACTACGTATCGCAGTTTCTAATGCAGGAATAAATCTTTTTCAGGTATTTACGGATTATCTTTTACAGGTAATGTACTATGTGATTGATATGCTGTATATACTATGTGATTAATATGCCGTATATACTATGTGATTAATATGCCGTATATACTATGTGAATAATACTTTTGTTATGTACTATGTGAATAATACTTTTGTTATGTACTATGTGAATAATACTTTTGTTATGTACTATGTGAATAATACTTTTGTTATGTACTATGTGAATAATACTTTTGTTATGTACTATGTGAATAATACTTTTGTTATGTACTATGTGAATAATACTTTTGTTATGTACTATGTGAATAATACTTTTGTTATGTACTATGTGAATAATACTTTTGTTATGTACTATGTGAATAATACTTTTGTTATGTACTATGTGAATAATACTTTTGTTATGTACTATGTGAATAATACTTTTGTTATGTACTATGTGAATAATACTTTTGTTATGTACTATGTGAATAATACTTTTGTTATGTACTATGTGAATAATACTTTTGTTATGTACTATGTGAATAATACTTTTGTTATGTACTATGTGAATAATACTTTTGTTATGTACTATGTGAATAATACTTTTGTTATGTACTATGTGAATAATACTTTTGTTATGTACTATGTGAATAATACTTTTGTTATGTACTATGTGAATAATACTTTTGTTATGTACTATGTGAATAATACTTTTGTTATGTACTATGTGAATAATACTTTTGTTATGTACTATGTGAATAATACTTTTGTTATGTACTATGTGAATAATACTTTTGTTATGTACTATGTGAATAATACTTCACATAGTACATAAGACATATTATTCACATAGTACATAAGACATATTATTCACATAGTACATAAGACATATTATTCACATAGTACATAAGACATATAGTTCACATAGTACATAATAAGAAGACATAGACACATAGTACATAAGAAGACATAGACACATAGTACATAAGAAGACATTAGACACATAGTACATAAGAAGACATTAGACACATAGTACATAAGAAGACATTAGACACATAGTACATAAGAAGACATTAGACACATAGTACATAAGAAGACATTAGACACATAGTACATAAGAAGACATTAGACACATAGTACATAAGAAGAC
The DNA here is from genome assembly GCA_015888305.1 of Antheraea pernyi. Lineage (NCBI taxonomy): Eukaryota > Metazoa > Arthropoda > Insecta > Lepidoptera > Saturniidae > Antheraea > Antheraea pernyi. The sequence continues at coordinate 2,117,176 of MU158715.1, forward strand.
ATTAGACACATAGTACATAAGAAGACATTAGACACATAGTACATAAGAAGACATTAGACACATAGTACATAAGAAGACATTAGACACATAGTACATAAGAAGACATTAGACACATAGTACATAAGAAGACATTAGACACATAGTACATAAGAAGACATTAGACACATAGTACATAAGAAGACATTAGACACATAGTACATAAGAAGACATTAGACACATAGTACATAAGAAGACATTAGACACATAGTACATAAGAAGACATTAGACACATAGTACATAAGAAGACATTAGACACATAGTACATAAGAAGACATTAGACACATAGTACATAAGAAGACATTAGACACATAGTACATAAGAAGACATTAGACACATAGTACATAAGAAGACATTAGACACATAGTACATAAGAAGACATTAGACACATAGTACATAAGAAGACATTAGACACATAGTACATAAGAAGACATTAGACACATAGTACATAAGAAGACATTAGACACATAGTACATAAGAAGACATTAGACACATAGTACATAAGAAGACATTAGACACATAGTACATAAGAAGACATTAGACACATAGTACATAAGAAGACATTAGACACATAGTACATAAGAAGACATTAGACACATAGTACATAAGAAGACATTAGACACATAGTACATAAGAAGACATTAGACACATAGTACATAAGAAGACATTAGACACATAGTACATAAGAAGACATTAGACACATAGTACATAAGAAGACATTAGACACATAGTACATAAGAAGACATTAGACACATAGTACATAAGAAGACATTAGACACATAGTACATAAGAAGACATTATGTCTTCTTATGTACTGTACTATGTGGTTAATATGTCTTCTTATGTACTGTACTATGTGGTTACTATGTCTTCTTATGTACTGTACTATGTGGTTACTATGTCTTCTTATGTACTGTACTATGTGGTTACTATGTCTTCTTATGTACTGTACTATGTGGTTACTATGTCTTCTTATGTACTGTACTATGTGGTTACTATGTCTTCTTATGTACTGTACTATGTGGTTACTATGTCTTCTTATGTACTGTACTATGTGGTTACTATGTCTTCTTATGTACTGTACTATGTGGTTACTATGTCTTATGTACTGTACTATGTGAATAATACTTTGTGATAAATGGTTAATATCGGAATTGACTGAATCATCTTGGTCATGTATTATCGGTGTCATAAAGCAAGTTACTCGTATCATATTCTTTTCAGATTAGGGATGTATGTGGAAATAGACTGTGACCGCCGTGGGACACGGCATTTGCAGGATGGCCGAGTGTTAACGTCTACGTCCGGTACCGTGACACACCCGAGAGGCGAGACTACAACGCCACCCGGGGAACCACTATTGACCTGCGATACCGCGCTATTGACTCTATCGGGGTGTTACTACTGACCTCGAACGCTATTGGTGGAAGTTATCGGCTGTTCATTATTCATTCCGGTGTGAGACTACATCGGTGGCATATAAAGGGCAAGATGTCGCTGATCTGCGCGCACTCCTATGTGGAAGTTATTGTAAGGCGAAGCTCTGCCCGATTAAACAGTGACAAGAACCTACGAAGTATTTATTGCCAATCCCGACTGCATCGACCCTATACGTGATTAGTGTAACACCATACAAATACTGTGCGGGTAAATTATATTTCTAACACTGTCTGAACCTTATATGATGCATTAAAATAATGCACTACGAAATTGGAAATCTTAAAAAGTCTACAAGATAGTCTACAATGTCATAATTGTAACAATAACATAAAGTAACCATTTTTTATTAATTACGTAATATTAACAATATAATAATGTTGTTTACTAGATGTTTGTCTAGATGATTAGATGTTTTAGTCATATATTTTCCAAATAATTATGTTACTTATGTTTGGCATAGTATGTTTATCAAATTAAGCTAAACGGCATATAATTTCATTGAATAACGTAGAAGATAACGCAATCAAAAATTGCGAGCAGCAAAAAAGGTCATTTGTATTAAAATACTTACTTCGACTTCTTTGAGTTTGATGAACGGTACATGTCAAAGTACAAAAAAAATGTACACGTAGATAGTACATGTCTCTGAAATATTTATCATCGCACATATGTAAATACTTTGCACCCGTTACATGTAATTACTAATTATTAGAACTTTTACAAGTTATTCTAAATCATTAATGAAGCGGTCATAATTTAAACAACATTTGTGTAAGTGATTATTAGTGCAATCCACTAATGTCAATAGAACTGCCATAGTCTTTATTAAGTCTATGACAAAAAGGTTAAATTTGTAAATTAATATTTGGTGCCCAGCGGATACTCCTTAATTGCGCTCCAGTAAGCCCCGATCTAACCGCATCGTGCACTCGCATCATTGATAAGATGTGTGAAGCGGACAGTCTTATCTGTCATCAATTTACTGCTTCTCTAAGTACAACGTTTGGTTGAGATTAAATTACAGCTACAATTTTGTAAAAAAAATCCACGGTCACGATCAGTCATAAATTGTACAAAATGCAAGCTGAATAAACAGTGGACTTTAATGCGAATTATGTAAGGGTCAGTTTGTCGTTCGCAAGTCTATGGAAATACTTGTCATCTGTTTAGGGGAAAATAATAACAACGTGATAACGCTCATACGTTATCTTATAAAGACGTTAAATGTATCCTTTTTGTTCCTTTTTTTTTATTGACTACGCTATTGGCCTAGCAAGGCCTTAACAGCTTCAACGGACTACTAAGGCGAGCGCTTAAAACACTCAGCTGATTTAATTTTGAGAACTAGCTCAAGGGTGAACTGCACACCTCGGCTTGTGCTTACAACGATATGAAAGCTAGAACGTCCTGTTTCTAGTGCTGTGGAAGTTATGTCACGTTACGCTAATTTTGGCGGTATATAAATCATATATAATGGATCGATTCTAATTCAATGATGAAGTGTTAATTTAAGTATTCACATACTTCCTACAAATAGCCATACCTATTAATTTATATAGATAAAAAACCAATTGCCCAATGTATGTTCAGAACAGCTGCATATATTTGGCTAATTCTGTTTTGTTGTGCTTGTAATTGCCAGGACAAGGTTTGCCTGGAAGAATATTTATGAAAGATCACACGGAAAACTGAAAAATAATGGGTTATGAAATGAGTTAAAGAATCTCCTTACAAATAGTGAATAGTACAAAGAGTAAGACAGAAGTTGGTAGGAGGGTCTTCAAAAATGTTGACAGAATTGAGGTTCATTCATCATCGTTGACGTTTTATTTCATTAAAAATGGAAGATTTGGTTTCATTTTCTTCGTATGTACACCCGTGCGAAGCCAGGACGGGAAACTACTGAGCAGTAAAACAAACAAACGTTATTTATTTCAATAACTTGACTCCATCTGATACAGCAATCTCATGTATTTACATTTTGAAGCAAAATGTTATTGTATCCCTTTAAACTATGTCTACGTTGAATTGTATATGTTCCTTAAATAAGTTAAGTAAGTTAGCAACCCTAATAGTGTTCTAACAAAAATGCGACCTAACAATGAGATAATTCAGTCATCATTTAAGTTACTGTTCTTGGCGAATACAAAATAAATGCGAAATGAACGGAATACCTGACATTAATATGCTTATACTTACTAATGCTCTTACATAACAAACTTATTAATAATAATACATACAAAACATTATAAGATAATATAAGGTTATGTTACTTGTATTAAAAAGCGTGCAGAGCGATTAGCATAAGCTACTTTTCAAACAAAAGAATAACTGTAATTTAACCACGTAACCAATCATAATGTCACCGCACCACGCCATTGAAGTGATGGATAATTGGGCGAAAGTGTGACACTAATATTCGTAATTTCGTACACATGACAAATGTTGGCCATCTTGCGCCTTGTGCCTAACATACGACGTAATGGCGCACGGGTCCGAACTCAGAACTTAATCACTCTTTTTTATTGTTGCACGGCAAAATGACTGCACTATGCCTGATGGTAAGTACAGTACAATCCAAAAATAATGGCGACCACCGAGTGACACACTATCCACCGCCGGTCGCTGCTATCATGCCGGCCGGCGAAAAGCTGGATATACATATAAGCTAATGACTATGACGGGCTTTTTCGCCATATACATGGTGGTTGCGACCCAGTCAGGCTGTAAAACCCCACCACCCGCTGTCGCCATTGCCTCGTTCGATATTCAGCAGGGTGCACCACGTGCAGGTGAGGTTGGCTTGGGTGTCTCAAGTCTTATGATGTTATTCGATACCCCTTACACCCCAAAACCCCGTACACCCCATTCAATGAAACGTTTCTACAACTGCACTTAAAATATGCCTTTCAAATTTGGAACCCTAACTATATTACATATATCTCACGTAGTGGACGGATCCAAAAACGCTTATTTCGATATTTACAGTTTAGAACAATGTATTACTGTAATTACATAGAACTATGTAAACATTTCTACTTTTTGCCACTCTACGAACAACTTAAATTAGCCGATTTTATTTATTTGAGTAATATATCCAATGGAGTTGTAAGCTGTCCGGAACTATTATCTAAAGTTATGAGTGCCCGCAAGTATATTGAGAGACCCTAAACTATTAGGAGTACTAATACGTGTATACGTAATACGAATACTAGTACTTATACCACTTGCAAGGAAACAAAAGGTCATAAATATTTCAGAGACATGTCCTGTCTGATACAATTTTTAGTACTTTGACATTTACATTTCAACAAAGTCAAAGAAGTTTAGTAAGTCTTTTTTATTAATACAGATAACCTTTTTTGCTGACCGTAATTTTTCATTGTGTTATCTTCTAAGATATTCTATAAAATTCTATAAAATTAATACTATATTACTAAAACAGCTTCGTAAATAACACATTATTTTTAATATTACATAAAAAATGGAAATGGACTATCCCAAGAAAATATTATGGCATTTTAGAATTTTTTGTAGACCTTATTATGATTTCAAATTGCGTAGTACATTATTTTAATGCACCTCATAAGGTTTCGACACCTTTAGCATATAAGCACTGGCAAAGTATTTGTATGATTTAACTATTATAAGGAGAAAATGCGTTTCTGATCCGAGCATGTAAATATTTTAATTGTTTAGGCAATAATGTGGATTTACATTATACCAACACATCGTACCTTAGAGCCTGTCTAGATGAGGCGTAGATACTCACGCGTACCCGAGATACTAGAACTACATATATCCCGTCCAGATGGTGCGTCGCGTTTCCTAACTAGTTTTACGAGCGGTAAAACGCGTACAATGAGCGGGACTCTCGACTCGCGCGTTGGACGTGCGAGCGTGGCGCGAGTGAAATACTCAGACCTCATTGCTGCGTCCAGTACTACGCGCGAGTCAGTGGCGAGTCGAAATAGTCGTCATTCGTCTATCCGTACGACGTATGCGACGTTTCCTAGGGTAGAAACGCGCGTAAAACGCGGTATCTGGACGCAATATATTTTGAAGTGCGCGAGTTGACTCGCGTGCAAATCGCTTCATCTGAACAGGCTCTAAGACAATGTTGGTCACAGACTTTTCACATTAATTCTAACTTGTTTGTACTAATGTTTTTTCTGATTATTTGTATCTCTTGCTATCTTTTTCTATGTTCGTATTATATTATAAAATATTGTAATGTTTTGCCAATACTTTTCGGCAAATAAATAGGTCTGTATATGTTTCCCACAGTTTTCGTTATCAATCTGTATTCAGTTGAAACTATGTAAAAAATGCTACCAGTATACTGTAAATTACATATCTACGACACTCATTCTGAATACGTATCTGTATTGAACCAAATATGATCAAATTAAATGGTGAACAAACTTAATTCGCATGTCACAAGTCAAAATCACAATAATACTTCTAAAGGAATTAGTTGACCCGATAACAAATAGTATATAATATTGTAACCAATATTTTATCTTGGAATTATTCCTAACTTATGTAGCATCGACTTAAATAGATATCTAAATGCCTAGGGCTATATATTTTGAACTAGGTTGTGCTAATTCGATAGTTTGAAAATATTATATAATATAAAAAATCAAAATGTAATTGAGTATTCAACAGATTTTCAAATTTATTTGTCGAGTATTGACAGCGAACGAAACAATAGACTTTATCACGCGATTTTGTCTTTATGTTCCTCAGGAATGGGAATGAATTCCTTCAAGAATTCTACTGAATTCCTAATACTTTTAAGTCTGCTCGACCAATAAATTCTTCGTAATTTAATATATGTCGGCAAGAATTAAAAAAAAGCTGGATTTGTAAAAAAAAACAGTACGATTTTATTACTAGAAACAAAAACAAATTCGCCATACCATGTTTCAGGCTCAGTAAGCCCAGTAACAGATTTTTAAATAACAGCTAGCAAGCAGGCTTTGTGTCTCAAATGATTTCAAACAGTAGGCTGGATCAATATGTGAATAATACTAATGTATTAAGATGACATTATTGTCATTACATCCGTTAAAAACGATTGTAACTACACTAGCCTTGATATAAAAATATCTACATATATGTTAATACAATTATAGAGGTCTGTCGTTGTACGCACGCACATGAATAATACTATTTTTTTTTATAGTAGCACGGCAAAATTACTGCTCTATGCCTGATGGTAAGCACAGTACAATCCAAAAACAATGGCGACCACCGAGCGACACACTATCCATCGATGGCCGCCGCTGTCATGCCGGCATGCAAAAAGCTGGATATGTACAGGCTGATCCCGAAACACGACCCGCAGAAGCGAATCACTATGACGGGCTTTTTCACCACATACACGGTGGTTATGACCCAGTCAGTTTGTAAAACCCTACCTCCCCGCTTTCGCCACTGCCTCGTTCGTTGTTCAGCAGGGTGCACCACGTGCAGGTGAGGTTGGCTTGGGTGTCTAGACAGTTTTCCATTAATTAATTTTTATTTTTGTTTCTTAGACACTTGGTAGCACTACGCGTTCAGACGAACCAAGTACGTAAGTAGTAAAACCAAAATCTATCCTCTATCGAAATCAATTCCGCAGTTTTTGCATGACGCGGACACAACCGCACACCTCTATCATTTGATATATATATATATA